>PIJE02000169.1:245897-258397 GCA_002895965.2 Coryphaenoides rupestris | reverse complement strand
CCCCAAGAGGTCCCGTGAGGCTGTAAAGGGCTCGGCTGCAAGGACGAGCCAGCCATGGCATTGATTAGATTTTTTTGATTATTATTGGAAACTGCCTGCTTGGCACCATTTTGGCTATAAGGCCAAAAATATAACACACACATTTATCTTCTTCCTCTTCTTCATTCATGTCTTCTTCTACCTTTTCATCTTCCTCCTCTCCTTCTCTGTCTTCTCTCTTTCTTAAGCTCCTTTATGATCAGCGATGACCTTTCTACCTCTCTTCCATGGAACCAGGAAGGACTTAGCTCACAGAGCCAGACGGGCATCCAGGTTACACGCCACTCTCAACGCCAGCCCCCTGCCTGACATGCAATGATCCTGCCTTGTAAAGAGGACATATCTCTGAGAGGAATTCCTATTATCTGGCATATGTTTTCCAGCCACCGCCATGCAACGACTCAGGCTTCCCCAGATGGTGGTGTTTCCGCACGCACACACACACACGTACGTGCGCCTGCACACACTCACACACACATACACAACCACAGACATAGATAGACTTGCGTGCGTTCAAAGAGACCTCATGAACAGAGGCACACACACACTCACAGGATGTATGGATGGAGCACAGCTGTGGGCATGTGTGTGTGTGTATGTGTGTGTATGTGTGTATGTGTGTGTGTGTGTGTGTGTGTGTGTGTGTGTGTGTGTGTGTGTGTGTGTGTGTGTGTGTGTGTGTGTGTGTTTGTGTGTGTGATTTCCTGCACATACACAGTCATGAACTTGTAAGCATGCACAGACATACGTCCCCTTCCTGAACCCACACAAACACACACACATGCACATGCACACACACACGCACACACACATACACACAAAAGTTTCAGTGCCAATTGTTCCTATCTTTAGTTTATAAAGTAATTGGATTTGTATTATTAACTGAAGCAGTGGAATGTATTATGAACATGCAACACCTTGGTTTACCCTGCATGGACACAACACAATGCAATTCATCACCGTAGTAACGGCACCAAGGTGCCTGATAATAGGATGCGTCAAAAGACACCACATACCCCTGAGCAAGGCATTCGTATTCAAGGAAATGCTAATGACATGTATTACCATGTGACTTCCGTGGAACTGTGGGCCCCATGGCTTCTGCTGAAAACTCCACTGCAAACCCTGCTGGGATTTGAACCTTAGCGTCCCAGGCTTCCAAAGAAATAGCTGAAGAATGGTTTCCCAGCACAACAAGAAGAGAGACAGACAGAGGGAGATCTGCTTCCCATTGGGCTGCACAAGCTAGTCCTGGGAACCCTGTTCACACTGTCCACGTGGATATCACATGGGAAACACACACATCAAGTCATTTTACTAGTTGTTATCAACAAAATCACATGCATGCGCTCACACACACACACACACACGCACACACACACATGCACACACACACACACACAGGAACATAAATAGCCACGCTAGCTGTGGCGTACGAACACGCACGCTCCAGCTCTCTCACATGAATAGGCGCACACAAAGGCACATGACATCTGCCCACAAACTTAACTGTCCAAAACCCACACTGACCTTTCAGATAGCAATGGAACAGCAAGCTTCCCCCAATGGCCAAAATGTCAACATCTTTTTTCCCCTCCTCCTCCTCTTGGCTTCCCAAGTGAAGTTAAATTGGCTGCAGGTTAGCCTTCGTGTTGCTGAGCACAAAAGCACACACACATACACACACATGCGCATACACACATACATGCACACACACACACACACACACACACACGCTTATGCACACACACACACACACACACACACACATATATATGGACGTGCGCGCACACGCCCACACCCACACACACGCCCACACACACACACGCACACACACATGCACTAACAAACACGGCATACGTACACACACGCTGTTCTTCCAAAACTACTTTGGAAAACACAAGCACAGAACACTCTTTGTGTCAGAATAACCAAGCTCTCTGGTGTCTTCCTGAATGGAAATGTTCCACTTATCCCTTTTCTTAGAAGCAAATTACTTTCAAAATAGAACCAGTAGGCCACAGTGAACTGTATCTACACAAATCAAAACAGAACAGAGATAATGTTTTTTCTTGGGTTTTTCTTTTTTTTCTTTTTTTTCTTTTATAACCGGCAGTTACTCTCTCTCTGTGGAGACGCTGGCTTCGTTTGAACCCGGGCGCGGAATGAAAGAATCGGACCACGTGAGAGCGTGTTTGCTTTGAGATGTGGCCCGCGGGCTTGAAGGGTCACGGCAGTGTCAGGGTGGGGAGAGGAGAGGAGAGCTGTGTGAAGCCGTGTCATCTCATCCACAGTCAGTCTGGGCTGGGAATGGCGTCGGTGGGGGCGGCAGCGACGGTGGTGGTGGCGGCGCCTGGGTCCGCCTGACCCTGGGGGGGGCGGGAAAGCGGCGCGCGGCCCTCATCAAAAAAGACACGGACGCATCCGCAGCGCCGAGCCACTCTGTTATTAGTGGCAGCGTCTGATTTATCGCCGCCGTCATCCTCGTCAACATCCTCGTTAACCTTATTATGTTCAGCTGGACCCGAGCGTCGGGGAGATACACAGACCTGCCTAGCAACAGTGAACTCTTGAACACAAACACATTGGGTTCTTTTTGCTGCTGCTGCTGGAGTGCAGCAAATAGTAGTCATATAGCGCCTAATTTTGTTTGGAAGTGTGAGTGTATATGTAAATATCCATGACTCACGAGACATCCAGGCGTGGGTAAGATGTTAGTCATTACATGTGCAGTGAGTGGATTTATAGACTTTAATGATAAAGAGGTTCATGACGTATTCCCACTTGGGCCTTTAGGGTATGTTTGTGTGTGTGTGTGTCTGTGTGCGTGCACGCACGTGTGTGTGTGTGTGTGTGTCTATCTGTGTGCCGTGAAACATAGCAAGGAGGCAGTTATTGAACTGTGATCCAAGTTTTGGTTGGATGTCTGCAGTATCAAGCTACGACTTTTGAACACACACGTGCACGCACACACACACACACACACATGCACACACACAAACACACACACAAACTTGCCTGCATGCACAAAAAACTGTGAGATAGGAGAAACTATTTAAAGAGAAAATGGGCGAAAAGTGTAAACACATGTCTGGCTTCCTTTGAACGAACAAATATTTCCTCTCCTCCCTTCATCTTCTACCAGACACTTGAATGAATGAATAAGAAATGTACCATTGCCTATATGTAAATAAACATATCCATTTATATACTTTAAATGTAAATTAATATAAATATATACTTCCTAATGTTACTACAATCCCTGGAATTGTAGCGACAAATGGTCTCGGTTGTAATGTGAGTGTCTCCATGTAATAATGTAATTAATGTAACATTGTGATGCAATGTAATGTAATTAATAATGCAATCGTACATTTTCCATGCAGCGTCTCTTTGCTCTCTCAAACGTGTCCAATGAAAGTGATCTAATGAATCACAATCATGTGTGTGTCTGTGTGTGTGTGTGTGTGTGTGTGTTTGTGTGTGTGTGTGTGTGTGTGTCGGGGGGGGGGATACATTTAATGAAAGTTAGATCATCATGGCACGATTATCTATTTTTAAACAGCACAGTCATTGCACACTAACACATGCAGACACACACACACACGCACACACACACACACCATACACACCTTACGCAGTGTTGTGCCATGGCAGGCAGGGGAGGGGCAGGGCCGCCCTGCAGCGGGGCTGTGGGCAGGCCAGGGAACAGATAAGTCCACTAAAGTTGACATGGTCGACAACCAGAGCTACACTACGGCCCAGCACAGCCAAGCACACTACCCTGGAGGACCCACTGTGTGCCTGCGCGCGTCGTGTGTGTGTGTGTGTGCGTTTATCTGTATGTGTTTAAGTGACTGTATGATCTTCTCTCACCATTCTATATTGGCTCTGGCTCGCCTGTATGTGTGTGTGTGTGTGTGTGTGTGTGTGTGTGTGTGTGTGTGTGTTCCTTCACCAGAGCCAAAGTGATGTGGCACACAGACACGCACGCACAAGCACACACACACACACATGCCAAAGCACATGACAGAGAGAGAGAGAGAGAGAGAGAGAGAGAGAGACAGAGGGGGAGAGAGAGAGGGTCGTTTGAGGGGTGGCGGGGGGGGGGGGGAGGAGGGACATCATCGTCAAGGTTGCGTGGCATTGTCTTGGCAGGCCTTTTGGCATTACACCCCCCACCCCCCCACCCCGCACCCATCCCCCGTGCTTCCTTCCTGCACCCCCGGAGTGCGTATTTAATCCCTACATTTAAAATCCCCCATTTGAAGACAGTGGCATCACGCAAACCCAGGCCCCTCTGTATGGCCTTGTAATGCGCCAGCACACACATACATAGCCTACAGTATAAATCCACAAGTTGAGGACACTAAGGCCATTGGCATTAGTGGGGTCGAGGGGCTGCCCTGCACTCTGCTATGCTCAGGTTTTCAGTGGCATGGACATGGCT
Source organism: Coryphaenoides rupestris (assembly GCA_002895965.2). Lineage (NCBI taxonomy): Eukaryota > Metazoa > Chordata > Actinopteri > Gadiformes > Macrouridae > Coryphaenoides > Coryphaenoides rupestris. The sequence continues at coordinate 253,908 of PIJE02000169.1, read as the reverse complement.
GGTGAGGGGGAAAAAAGTCAGGGCCTTCAAAAATAATAATAAAATAAAACAATAGAGAAAGAGAAATAAACAGTAGAATAATAACAAATTATAATAATAAAAATAAATAAATAAATAAATAAATACAAAAAACGACTAAGTAGTCTGTGGTATGTCTCAATATTACTGCTTTGTTTGTTTTTTTGCATGGAGGTCCGGGGGAGTGTCCACGAGGTGGCGACCTCTAGCGGCGGCCTGTGCGCTGTCAGCGACGCGATACTACACCCCGACCACCAGGGGGCAGTGTGTACAGTACAGACGCTCCCTTGCAGCGCCGGCGTGTCGTACGGGATCTGCTTCCGTGTTGTCTGTGCTGACGCGTCGTTAGCCCCTTTTTCCTTTTTCAAACGCGCCTGCTGCTACGTGTCAGTTCTCCCTCTCGAACCCCAGCGCAGGAGACCCCACCGGCCGGCCCGTCTCACCCGAAGCGAACACCCATGGCTCCCAAAGGCGGCAGTAAGCAGCAGTCCGAGGAGGACCTCCTGCTGCAGGACTTCAGCAGGAACCTGTCGGCCAAGTCCACGGCTCTGTTCTACGGCAACGCGCTCATAGTGTCCGCGATCCCCATCTGTGAGTGTCTCCCGTCTCCCCCCGAGGCTGGCAGGGACCCCTCTGTGTGTGTGTGTGTGTGTGTGTGTGTGTGTGTGTGTGTGTGTGTGTGTGTTCGTGGCAGCCCGGCTGAGCTAGATCAACCTTTGATTGACACACGTCATGAAAGTTACTTTTCTGATTGAGCTCAGGGGTGACGAGAATACCGACACAGGTCATTTAATTGTTGACTTGACGTGCACACTGAGTCTTGATCTTGATCTCCTCCTGTGTTCCCAGGGCTGTTCTGGAGGATCTGGCACATGGACCTGGTCCAGTCTGCGGTGTTGTACGCCGTGATGACGCTGGTCAGCACCTACCTGGTGGCCTTTGCCTACAAGAACGTCAAGTTTGTCCTCAAACACAAGTACGTACTGGAGGGGGAGCGAGGTGTTGTTGCACGATAAGCCCACACATACGTTGTCCAAGTCTGATGTTAAAACTATGCTTTTGGTTGTACTCTGAAGGTCCTACAGTATCTCACAGTATTTAACTCATTACATACCGCCCACCCACACTTTTTCTGCCAGCTCAACTTGTGATCTTTGCTCAGAACTGTGTACTTTTGATCAAAAGTCTCAATTTCAGATGACTCTTGCGGTCTTCATCTGTCTCTTGTCTATTTAATGTACAAGGACATTACTGATCTATCGATTATATTATTAGAGTCGATTCGATTAAAATGTATTGTCATTGCACAGCACAAGTACAGTACAGCGAAAAGAAGTTGGCATCTAACCAGAGTGCAAATGAGGCAGTAAAGTGCATAGTACATGTATGTGAACAATAAATAAGTAAACTATATGTATTGAGCAGGGGTATGCAGGTATATCAACAGTTATAGTAATAAATATTATATTTGCCATCTAGTCCGTGTGATCACCCGGAGGCAATCTCTCCTGCCCTATTCACCAGTTTCTCCTCTCCTTGCCTCAGGGTCGCCCAGAAGCGGGAGGACGCCGTGTCCAAGGAGGTGACCAGGAAGCTGTCCGAGGCGGACAACCGCAAGATGTCACGCAAGGAGAAGGACGAGAGGTGAGCCGCGGCGGTGTCCTGCCTGTAGCCTGTCGCTTATATACAGAAGACAACCTCATGAGTGTTGGCTTGTCACTTACTGTATATACAGAACACAACCTCAGGATAATTGGCTTGTTGTTTATACACAACCTCTAAGATTCTTAGCTTGTTGGCAGAAAAGCTTGAGAGCAGTTATTGTGATGCAAATTTTACTGCGACATTTGTCTTATGCTGGGCAGTACAGTGTGTTTCATAAAGACTCCAGCTGTAAAGAGTATTCCTGCAAAAGCTCTGTAAAGAGTTCCATCAAGCCTGATAATATGCATCACCATTAATGACCTTTTTGATATTGATTTGTGATAAATTGCCACCTTCTTGAGAAGTTGGAAATGTGGTTTTAGACAAAGCTTCGCCTTTTAGTCGATAAGATACTGATTAACTAGAGCCACCGCTATTGATGCTTAAACTATGACCTGGATGGATCAAAAGTGCCTTGTTGTACTTGTAGTCTTCCTTTCCCCCTTGTTTTTCATGTGCTGTCATATGCGACTGTACACTCGTAGAGATGTCAATGTGAGGAGCATTGCAACACACGAATGCTGATTCTCTGTCCCTCTCTTTCTCCTGCCAAGGATTCTGTGGAAGAAGAACGAGGTGGCCGACTACGAAGCCACCACCTTCTCCATCTTCTACAACAACACCCTCTTCCTGGTGCTCGTCATCATCGCCTCCTTCTTCCTGCTCAAGAACTTCAACCCCACCGTGTATCCTCTCAGTTGACATGCGCTATAATGAAACTGTATAGCTTGAAGGGAAATGGCTTAACTTGACTTTTCCTGTGAATCTGAAGCATTTAGTCTCATGCTCAATCAGCAGGAAAACAAATGATAATTTGATAAATTATGAATACAAAATGTAAAAATCTAGGCTAACTAGCTTAAGAAGTGCTACCACTTGGATGTTTTTATTACTTGTCGAACATCTTTTAACCGTGTTTGCTTGCCTGATATTAACCATGCACAGGTGCTGCTATGTTTGTCTCATCATTCGTCTTGTGTATCTGTCCTTAACCCTCCACCCTCCCAGCAACTACATCCTGTCAATCAGCGCCTCCTCCGGCCTGATCGCTTTGCTGTCCACCGGCTCCAAGTAAACAAATTGCAGAAAGACTGACAAGAGCAAGGAAACAACACCGGGGAGGGAGGGGGGGAGAGAGGCGGGGAGGGAGAGAGAGAGGGAGGGGGTAGGTGGGTCAAGCTCAGGGTGCAGCATATTTTACATTCTCATGAGAATTGGCTTCCATGTCCAATTAATGAAATTCACAATCAAATGTCTGGAGGCCGTCTCCAGGTGTCTGTCCTGTTTAGTTTTTTTGTACCAATAAAAGTGGCCAGGTTTGATCCTAATCGTCTTTGTACATGTCATTATTTTCACCTGTATACACTTTTTATTGCTTTTATTACACACATTTATGTATTGACAGTTGGGGCTTCTGTATGTATTGAGCGGTTGTGTTATAAATGTGTTAAATGGTGCCTTGTAGTACCGGAAAGTTTGAATTCCCTAAAAAGCAGAGATGTTCTCAATAAGTGAGTCTATGCCGGGTTATACATTATTGTCAACAGAAAGTATTCTAACCACATTAACGAAAGTATGAAGGGTGTATATAACAAACAAACGCTACAAATGAAACTCCCATTTAGCTTTTTGGCATTATGCATTTATTCACACTTTGAAATAGTATATATTTACAGAGGAGTGGATGTTAAGAGCAGTATGGATTCATACACACTGGCTTGCGACAACAAATCCATGGAGCAACAAGGTTTTGTATGAAACGATCCAGAGTACGTTAAGAGGAAGAAAGGCTGAGGTGAAAGGCTGGCTCAATTCAGTTATTGTCGTCAAAGTAAAAGCTGCACAATCTAAACTAACATAGGCTGTACTCTCAACATTCAAAAACATTACAATGTTTACTTGTATGTGCATGGTAGTCCTGCAGTAGGTAGTACTGCACTATACATATTAATCTTATTTAGTGGACAAAAACATTTTAGATGCTTCATTGCCAGACTCCTTCGGATCTCCCTGTAGTTCAGTAAGTTGTCTTTCGCAGAGTATAGCATGCACCTCCAAAATCATCCTGGATCCATTGCATTCCGAACACCGTCGCCTTAATCCCAAATGTAACCTGTATGTGTGCACCTGATGGTTTGGATGGTTGTGTGGGACAGGAACCACCAGGAAGCCCATGGCTATGTCATCACAACCCACCCCGGGGGGGTATTTCCAGCAGGACTCAAGGCACTCTACAGGGTGGTCCTCTGCACACACATCACCTTCCATGGCTCCTTATGGGACCACTATCTCATGTTGGCTCGCCACCTTCACACAAACTTTCCAAAACAGGCCTTTCACATACGCTGAATGCCATCACTTCCAATTACAATGCTAATCCTGTGCGTGATGTATAGTATTACATAACTCGGTAAATATAACAAAATTATAGTTAAAATAGATGTAACTCTGTATTTATATTACACTTGGTTCCTTTAACAGTCAGCAAATTTGCAACAAAAATCTATATCCTGATTTAGAGTATATGATGGCTTTATCTCCACGTGACCAACATAAACAAGAAGTCTGAGCATTGATAATGGAGCTAACTACATGAATACATGTCTCATGAACAGACATATCAATAGTCCTGAATTATGTATTCATTTATCGACTTATACCTCCAAGTAAGCCAACTTAAAAGTTGACCCACCAGTTATTACATGTATTATTTTGTAGAACATATCACAAGAGATTTGGAAGAAGAAAGAAATCTATAAATAATCAGTTAAAGCAAGAGGAGAGAGTGTGTATATATTGGAAACCAGATCTGCACTCAATGCATTGATAATGCTTGAGGCTTAACGGATGAACACTATTTACATTTAAATAACAGTACATTTATGCAAGAAAGTAGGCTTGGTATCGTCTTATCTTACAAGGGTTCTCCTTAACATACTATTTACATGTACACCATGGTAGTATTGTTCACCAAAGAAGCAAAAGTAATAACCAAGCATCATTCAATACCATGGAATAAATACTGTATGTAGATACATTTTTTTGTCATGTCCAAAATAGGTCATCTTTCACTCGCTAAAAGTAGGAATTTTAGAAGGTATGGTACCCATTTAAAGCAAGGATGTCCATCCTAGACTATGTCAATTACTATGGAGATTTACTAATATTCCCCCACGATTCATGCCCAAAATCAAACAATACAAGCTCAGTTTGCAGGCAAAAAAGTTCTCATTAGCAGATGCAAATACAGGAAAGAAAGCTTCCATTTCAAAATAATTCTATCTCTTCTAGGGTCTAAGCAGGGGGAGGGGGTCTATAGGTCTATAGGGGTCTCAGACACAAGGCAACATGCTTCACACTCCCCTGTCCTTGAACTCATTGTCCCACAGCCCTCTGCTCTACAGGGGAGGCGACTGTGCAGGTTCTCTTCTCACCAGAGGTGCTCTGCAGAGCACAGACACCGGGCATAGGCAGACACATGCATCTGGTGCTCCTATTTTTATCAGATGAGGGTTTGGATGAGATAACTCCATCTCTGGGTTTACATATTTAATCTTTCCCTCTTCGTTTTCTGTGTTGGATTACGTGTAATTATTTTATTATTGAATTGATATCTCCTTTATATTGGTTATAAGCCACTACTCTAGTAAATAATGGAGAGTACTATTGTCTATATTGCACGCACCTGTACCTTGTTAATGTATGTTTAATGTAGCAAGCGGTACATTCTAAGGCATACCACGTATTGTGTCTATTTTCTAAAGCCTCTGATTGAGATTTGGAAAAAACATTCAAAATGTACAAATAAATAAAAATCAACAAGACAACCAGAAAAAAACAGTTTAGATGCTGCTTGGGACACGGAGCTATATATATAAGGTTTGCTCTATAAGGTTAGGAGTAGAGAAACAAGGGTTGGGGATTTGGATGCTGAATATCACGGTGCCCTCTGTAGCGGCACTGCAGCATATAGTAGTATAGAGACCACGCGGACAGAACCATGAGTTATAGTAGCCTTCGTATCCAGGCTGGACCGGCTGGACCAGGGGGGAACCTCTGAGTCGTGCTCATCAGGGCTCTGGTCTCAGAAGGGTTTTGGGCGGTGAGAGGGTCTAAGCTGATCTGGTCTAGTGGAGCTGGTCTAGACCGGAGCTGGTCTATACAGTAGCTGGTCTAGACAGGAGCTTGTCTAGTGGAGCTGGTTTAGACTGGAGCTGGTCTAGTGGAGCTGGTCTAGATTGGAGCTGTGTGGAGCCCCTGGTGGGAGGTGGGAGACCCAGGCTGAGGGGCTGGCTCCGTGGTAGACATGGTAGACGGATGGGTGGGTGGGGGAGGGCGTGGGTACAGCCGATCCGAGGGGGCCGTAACTCCACGCCGGGGTCTAGGACCGGTAGTCCTTCTTACCGTACGGCCGGTTGCCCAGTATGTGGTCTATGTCCGACACCATGTGGGAGGTCATCTTAGGCAGGAACTGGGGGGAGAGAGAGGATGGGATGGAAGTTGAATTTGAGAGTGACAATAAACCAAGGGTGTGTGTGTGTGTGTGTGTGTGTGTGTGTGTGTGTGTGTGTGTGTGCGTGTGTGTTGCATGTGTGTGTGTGTGTGTGTTCCCACCTGTATGGCTCCCAGGTTCTCTGTGAGCTGTTGAGGGTTGGATGTTCCCAGGAGAACTGAGCTCACGCCTTCGTTTCTTAGACACCACGCTGCAAATGTTTATTATTGCATTATATCATATATTTGTATTGAATATACTAACATTGTTTTTTTCTACTGTGTGTGTGTGTGTGTGTGTGTGTCTTACCCACTGCCAGCTGAGGCAGAGTACAGCCCATCTTCTCAGCGATGTGAGCGAGTTCCTTCAGCTTGGCCTGCTGCTTCCTCCCGTCCTCACTCACTATCTTCTCCTTCAGCCACTGGTAGGACTGGCCAGAGAGGGAGAGACCTCAGATCAAACGCTGTCCTCTCACCCCATACCCATGGTAGACATACTGTGTATACATAGACATCAACAATGGCCGCCGCATTGGACCATAAGTCAACAACGCCGCCATATTGGAGAGGTCAAGACTGGCCTGTAAACACATACAAGTAAACTGGGGAGCTGTTTTTCTGGATAATAATAATAATAATAATAACAATAATAATAACAACAACAATAACAAAACAATAATCATAATAATCATAATAATCATAATACAATTTGCTATGTTTAGCACAAGCTATCGAGAAGAGCTAGATATCTTGATAACTGGTGGCAGAGGAGCTTGCTTTACCTTCAAGGAGGCCCTAGAAGTTTCTGGAATGCCGTTCTCATACTTCCCAGAGATGATGCCGCACGCCAGCGGAGACCACGTCATGGCCCCCACTCCTGTCACCACGGAAACCATAAGGCAGCAGGTTAAAAGGGTGGTTAGCTTTCAAAGGGCGTTGTAGCAATAGACATTTATATTTACATAAAATTACATTGAGGGCATGGGGCAGACGCTTTGGCCCAAAGCAACTCACAATATGTGACGGCAGACATATATACTGTACATACTGTAGATGCCGATACATTGATCTTTATGATCATACGTCAACTTTGCTGCCATTTTGGAGACACGTACAACACTACAACATTACAAGTAAACAGGGGGGATGCAGTTTTTCTGTTCCAGCCAGAGCAGGTGATGAGTGCTGACATGTTCTCTCTCCCTGAGTGTGTGTGTGGGGATGGCTGGTTAAACCTGTGTGCCTGAATGACTCAACACAACAGGTGTGCAGCCTCACCCAACCCCAGAGTCTACTAACCAGCCTGGCTCAGGTCAGGTGAGGCTGCTTAAACCAGCCACCCACCACACACACTCAAGTCAGGTCAGATCGAGAGTTTAAATGTTTATGTTAAGTATATGACTGCATTTGGCTGAATTATATATAAAAAGAAAATACTTCAAGAACAGATTGGTATAGAGAGAAGTGTACAACTTGTACTTCATTACTAGCCACTACTACTAGCTATTAATTTGTAAATAGAAAATACCACCTTTTAGTTTTCCCATCTTTGTGTATAATCTTACTTCGGGATTTGTATATCATACCTAATCCTCTTAAAAATGTCTGCCAGCATTACGTAGTATCCTGAAGCAAAGAGCAAGAGTGTGAGTCCTTGCCTATCTTGTGGTAGAGCTCAGGCAGCTGCACCTCCACCTTCTCCCTCTGGAAGAGATGGTACTCCGCCTGCTCACACACTGGGGGGATGAGGTTGAACTGCCTGGCCACCGAGTACGCCTCCTGGATCGATGGGGAGGAT
>PIJE02000169.1:239050-241550 GCA_002895965.2 Coryphaenoides rupestris | reverse complement strand
GTTAATCTCCTTAAGTTTCGACTTGACCCCATGGCTTGTGAAGAAATGACTTATTTTAAATGGTTCCTAATGAGTCGACCGGAGGATTCGCCGTCTCCTCGCCCCGGCAGACGGTGATGTTCGCCACGTCTCTGTTCGCACGTTCAGTGAACAATATAAAAAGAAAGAAAAAAAACAATCCTTGACCCCCGTTTGACCTTTGCATTGATTGGCGGCTCGGGACAACAGGGCCGGCTTGTGTTAGGACCACTCACCCTCCATGGGGGTGTTGCTGTCCGGCCGGTTGGCGAAAACAACGTCCACATACTCCAGTTGCATCCTCTGTAGAGAGCCCTTCAGTCCTGTAACAGACAGACAGACAGACAGACATAGACAGAGAAACAAAGATACAGAGAGAGATGGAATTAGATTCAACCCTCTGTGACTGTGTGTGTGTGTGTGTGTGTGTGTGTGTGTGTGTGTGTGTGTTCCTTACCTTCAATAATGTGCTTTCTGGACAGTCCTCTCTCTGTCTCTGCTCTGTTGGACAACATAAGGCATTAACATTTTCACATCTCTTCCTCATGTTTGTGTTATAGTGTGTGTGTGTGTGTGTGTGTGTGTGTGTGTGTGTGTGTGTGTGTGCGTGCGTGCGTACAAGGCAAGTCATCCAATGGCTTTTCTATTTAGTATGTGGCAATCAGCCTTAGGCACAACTTCCACACTGCAAACTGGTTTTATAACGCACAGCGAACAAAGATAACCGTCTGGTACTCAAAATGAGGTACACTTCAAACACTGTGACTCTTATGAGGCCCTTTGGGGCCCCAGTCTGGTATTTGTCATCTATGTGTGCACACCACACGCCACCCTGCCTTATATAAGCATGAGTCAATGTGCTGGGAACAGTGTCTGTCCTGACCCCGCCCCCTGCTGGGAGGAGACAGACTGGAGGAGGAGGGGGGGGAGGGGGGGGCTCTGTCATTCTGGGGTGAAAGGGTCCTGGAGAAAGAATATTCTGGAAAATAAATGAAACTTACACAGAATGTGTGACCTTGCCGTGTGTGTGTGTGTGTGTGTGTGTGTGTGTGTGTGTGTGTGTGTGTGTGTGTGTGTGTGTGTGTGTGTGTGTGTGTGTATACATTCAAATTGCCATCAGTATGTTTAGGTGTGCACGATCACTCATGTGTGTGTATGGCTTCACTTACTTTCCGCCCCAGTAGAGCTTGGTTGTAATCACTAAACTGGATCGTCTGAGAAGGGACACATGATGAGATGAAGAGACAGACAGGCAGACACACAGTTGCTCTATTGATGTTCAAAGTTGCAAACAAACAATTAAATTCTTCATCCTGACTCGTTCAACTCTGTCCATCATACCAGACCTTAAATAATCAATATACCAGTCTTACACATTCATTCAACAGGGGAAAACATGAATTATGCAGATGACAGAATCTCAGCGGTTAGAATCAGAATCTTGGATCCCCTTGGATATTATTATGCACTGTGGGACACGGTGGGTGTGTGGGTGTGTGTGTGTGTTTGTGTGTGTGTGTGTGTGTGTGTGTGTTTGTGTGTGTGTGCTGTGTCTTGGATATGAGTGCAAATGAGTGTGTTCATGTGAGCCTTGAAAGGCAGAAAAAGACAACCCCACCGAGACAGAAGCACACAAACACATGCTGGCATGAACATTACCTCCAGCATTTCTTCTTGATAATGTTTCCAAGGATGACTTCTGCCCTGGAGAGAGAGAGAAAGAGAGAGAGAGAGAGACAGAGAGAGAGAGACAGAGACATTCAGAGAGAGAGTGAGAGAGAGGCCCCGCTGTTACCTCATGGTGCCTACAATGTCATGTCTCACACTTTTTCTTCAACATTTTCTTCAACAACTAACATACTTACTTACTTTTGCAATAACAACACACACTTTTGATCCGGTTCTGTTGCGCCAATAAAGTGACAACTTGTGAATGTTATCAAGCGGAAACATTAAGGGAGTGAGAACTTCACAATTTCCACATGGCAGGTTAAACATTACTGTTCTCATTGGAGTAAAAATGAATGTACACAAGAAGAGAAAATGTCACTTCTGCACAATAAAGTACGCACGACAGTACATGGCAATGCGACGCTAAAGGCCAATGTTGTCAGTTAAGGGCCGTGCAAAAAAACGACTCCATAATGCAAAACCACAAGCGATGGGGTTACTTACTTGCCCCCCGCGTAGACCTCGGCCGTGTCAAACAGGTTGACTCCTCCCTCGTAGGCTATTGTCATCAGCTGCTCCGCAACCTGCCACCAAGGTCAAACAGAGGTCAACCAACACAGACAAACACACACACACACACACACACACACAGAGAGAGGGGTCACTGTGCTCGGCTTTCACTCTTAGGTCTCTTGCTCCCGTTTTGAATTATTCACGGCCATTTGACCTGCGGGATAAAATTGCCAGACCCATTAAAAGGTCCCCCTCGTCTAAGAAAAAACTATGGTAAGACTAGAGTCTAGTCTTACCA
>PIJE02000169.1:229050-231550 GCA_002895965.2 Coryphaenoides rupestris | reverse complement strand
TCTACCTGGGCTGGCTAGTGAGCTTTAAATAGGTTATTAACTACAACATTCTGCCCGCACCCAGCCTCATTAATTCCTTGCTGGGTGCCAGAACCGCCTCTGTGATGCCTTAACATAATGGATGACAAATTGAGGAGGGGCTGGACGGGCTGTATAGAGGACAATTATATCACTGTGACTTAATAAGCGAGGGAAAACTCCATCACCCAGAATGCATCATCAGCAGAAATTAAACTCCTTGAAGTGCAGTTTATGCCGCCTGGCCCAGGCAGTAGGTTGGCACGTGGGAATAATCCCTGATGTATGACGGCCCCCGTGAGTAACGCTCCTCCGGACCCCCTTAACACCAGTTACCATGACAAGGCAGCCATACCGGGACACACACACACACACACACACACACTCCCACATGTACACTTTCCAAAACATGCACACACGCCAGTGACGCCACACACACACACACACACACACACACACACACACACACACACACACACACACACACACACACACAAGAACACACACATAAACATACATTCACTGTGTGTATGTGTGTGTGTGTGTGTGTGTGTGTGTGTGTGTGTGTGTGTGTGTGTGTGTGTGTGTGTGTGTGTGTGTGTGTGTGTGTGTGTTGGTTTTTCCACTCTAAGCCGTCTGTAACTCGGTGGTGGTGATGAAGTAATCTCAGATGACAATGCACAATTATGACTGGCAGCACGGTGGCCGAGCTTGGAATATAAAATAAATGAAGACAACAACAACCACAACAACAACAACAACGACAGAAACTTATTTATCCCCTTACTGGGAATTGAAACTCTGTGACCTACAAGTGTGTGACCGGCTGATTTTGGCCGGCAGCCGACAGGAGACTCTCTAAGGCGTTGCTAGGCGACAGAACGTAATTGCGCTCTCCTTCCATCACCCAAATGTCGTTGACTTCCAGTAAAAGGACAAGGACATTTGCCCCCGGCCAAGTCCAGAATTGACCCCTCTGCTCCAACAAAACACATATATTGTCAACATCATCAATCAAACGGTCCCTATAAAACAATGATCATTCCCCGTATTTTGTGCCTCCCTATTTAAGTATTTCAGTCAATGCTCCACCTAACTCATTGATTATACTGATTACTTTGCGATAAAAAATAAATGTCAAAAAGCATGTTTTCCTTAAATGTTTCACCTCTGCTCAAACTGCTGATTCATTTTGAGAGGTTCCCTTTTGAGCAGCGAGAAGATAAAGTGGCCCGTATGGAAATTGAATTGTTAGAAGGATTCTCATTTAGAGCCCTGGAGGCCTCGTTGTCCGTTCTCACTGAGTGCTCATTCATTTCCTGGATGAATTGCCCACAAATCTGCAGCTGTTTTGCTCCATTTCAGAGCCTTGTCACAGGGAACAGGGTGGAAGACATGAAGTCTCCTGTTTGGTTACAGGTGCATATCTGTATGTATATGTGCGTATAGGCTGCAGGTATGTCAAATATAAATGGTAAATGGATTGCATTTATATAGCGCTTTTATCCAAAGTGCTTTACAGTATTGCCACACATTCACCCATTCATACACCGACGGCGGTGTCAACCATGCAAGGTAACAACCAACACGTCAGGAGCAGTTAGGGTTAGGTGGCGTCTTGCTCAGGGACACCTCGGCACTTAGCTAGGTGGAGCCCGGGGATCGAACCAGCAACCTTCCAGTTTCCAGACAACCGCTCTTACCTCCTGAGCTACTGCCGCCCCAAATATCACATATATACATTGATAATACAAAGTTAACCAGACAAAAAAGCATCGATTAAAGTTTACTCTTTAAAGCTTAGGACAACATTGACATGAAGTGAGTCTGAACACCGGTGTCTAACTCTAGAGGAGATAAGTATCTTTTCCCACCCTTGGCTTCCTATGTGTTGTGTGTTGTGGTGTGAAGGTGTGTGTTTAGCGTGCCAGGGTCTGGTCGGGTCTCCACTGCAGGGAGACAGGGAGATTAGGGATGTTATACCAGTGGGCGTGAGACCGAGGTTACTGCAAGGATAGCCGATAATTATATGACACGCACACACACAAATTAAATATACACACACACACACACACACACACACACACACACACACACACACACACACACACAACGCACACACACACACACACACACACACACACACACACACGCACACACACAGACAGACTCACACTCAAACAAGCGCACACACACACACACACACACATTCAGACACACACAGACTCAGACGCACACTCAAACAAGCGCACACACACACACACACACACACACACACACACACACACACACATACATGCATAATGCATTTGTTCTTGCATGACTGACCGATAATTATATGACGAGCACGCACACAACACACACACACACATATAATGCATTTGTTCTTGCGTGATTGCACTTTTAATTGAACTTCTGTATCCTTTTACAGAGCAAAGCATCATTAAAAAAGCACAATTAATCCAGTCTATTGCAGAGAGGG
>PIJE02000169.1:219050-221550 GCA_002895965.2 Coryphaenoides rupestris | reverse complement strand
GATTATAGATTCATTACACACAAAGTGGAATATTTCTAGCCTTTATTAGTTTCATTTTTCATAATTTTGGCTTACAGCTCAAGAAAACCCCCAAAACAGTATTTCAAGAAATTAGAATAGTGTGAAGAAAATCAGCATTTACTTCTCAGTTATTTCAGAGAATGAACGTGTGTCACACTCTAATTATCTAATTAACTCAAAACACCTTCTTGAGAAGGTCATCCACGCCTTCATATCCTCTCGGCTAGACTATTGTAATGCCCTGCACACATTAGTCACTCGTCCCTGTCCCGCCTGCAACTGGTCCAGAACGCCGCTGCCAGGCTCTTGACGGGTACCCGGAAAAGGGACCATATTAGCCCTATTCTGGCCTCTCTCCACTGGCTTCCAGTACGGTTCAGGGTTGAATTGAAGATTCTCCTGTTTGCTTTTAAAGCCCTGAATGGACAGGCCCCCTCTTACATCACAGACCTCTTGACCCCTTATTCCACCTCCAGGCCCCTCAGGTCGTCTAACTTAGGGCTCCTGGCTGTCCCGCAACCTAAACTGAAATCCAGGGGTGACCGCGCCTTTTCTGTTGCAGCCCCTAGACTATGGAACAGCACCCCCCTCTCTATCCGATCTGCCCCCTCCATTGACTCCTTCAAGTCCAGGCTCAAAACGTACCTCTATTCCTTAGCGTTTGGATCCTCCAAATGTGACTGATGATTTGTATTGTTGCACTGTGTGTATTGATGCTTATGTGGGTGTTTTATTTATTCTATGTTTTATTATGATTGCCTGCTCTGATTGTACAGCACTTTGGTCAACGTGAGCTGTTTTAAATGTGCTTTATAAATCAATTTTACTTACTTACTTACTTACTACCTGCAAAGTTTTCCAATGTCATGTTAAATTGTATCTCAGTTTGGTTCAGTATGGGGAAGACTGCAGACTTGACAGTTGTCCAGAAGACAGTCATTGACACCCTCCACAAGGAGGGTAAGCCACAAAAGCTCATCGCTGAGGAGGCTGGCTGTTCACAGAGTGCAGTGTCCAAGTATATCAATAGAAAGTTTAGTTGAAGGGAAAAATGTGGCAGGAGAAGGTGCACAAGCAAAAGGGATGACCGTGGGCTTCAGCGGATTGTCAAGCAAAGACGATTAAAAAATTTGGCGGAGATTCAGAGGGAGTGGACTGAGGCTGGAGTCAGTGCAGACGTATCCGGGACATGGGCTACAACTGTCGGATTCCTCGAGTCAAGCCACTCCTGAACCTGAGACAACGTCGGAAGCGTCTCACCTGGGCTAAGGAGAAGAAGGACTGGACTGTTGCTCAGTGGTCCAATGTCCTCTTTTCAGATGAGAGTAAAGTCTGTATTTCATTTGGAAATCAAGGCCCCAGGGTCTGGAGGAAGACTGGAGAGGCACAGAATCCAAGCTGCTTGAGGTCCAGTGTGAAGTTTCCACAGTCAGTGATGATTTGGGGAGCCATGTCAAGTGCTGGTGTTGGTCCACTGTGCTTTCTCAAGTCCAAGGTCACTGCAGCTGTCTACCAGGACATTTTAGAGCACTTCATGATTCCTTCTGCTGAGAACCTTTATGGAGATGCTGATTTTATTTTCCAGCAGGACTTGGCACCTGCCCATACTGCCAGAACAACCAATACCTGGTTTAATAACCATGCTGTAACAGTGCTCGATTGGCCAGCAAACTCACCTGACCTGAACCCCATAGAGAATCTATGGGGTATTGTCAAGAGGAACATGAGAGACACCAGACCCAACAACACAGAGGAGCTGAAGGCTGGCATCAAGGCAACCTGGGCTTCCATAACTCCAGAGCAATGCCACAGGCTGATCGCCTCCATGCCACGGCGCATCGAGGCAGTAATTAAAGCAAAAGGATTCCCGACCAAATATTGAGTGCCGGCATGAACAAGATCGACATTTCTGTTTTGAAAATAGTTTTTTGATTGGCATTGACGTTGACATTTTTAACCCATAAAACATGGATTTAGATTTAGATAAGGCATCTAAATTACATCGGTTTTAGACAGTAATACATAGCAGTTCCAATCAAATCTGATTGGATCCACTTCAAGTGATCAGCGTTGACCAGGGGCAAAGTTGAAATATCGGGAGGTACACCCAGAGTAGCGTCAATGCTCGGTCGGACATCAACACGCAACTCAACTCCGTATAAATACATTTTAAACCACGGCAATGCCGATGCTGAAAGCTCATCATGTGGTGACTGCTTAAGTTGCTTTGGAAAAGCGAAAGCCAGTGGAGAAAGTGTCTGAAAATATATGAAATAGTACAAAAGAATAGAGGGGACCGTTAGACTGTAAAACCTCCCACTGCAGGCGTTTCTCAAAGTAAACTTCGTTAAATGGAGAACACAAAAGGCTAACTAGGTCCGAGCCGAGCGGTGTATTCAGGGCGCTCTGGAGAACGGGGCTGAGAATGTGTCGAGTCAGATGAGCTCCACAGGCAATTGATGATGACACCGTCACCCGC
>PIJE02000169.1:199050-209050 GCA_002895965.2 Coryphaenoides rupestris | reverse complement strand
ACTCATATTATCTGACATTTACATGGATCAGAGCTGTGTAGAAATGTTGGGGGAATAGCCCGGATTGAGCAGAGAAGTGTGCGAGTAAAAGTATCCACATTGATCTGAAAACATATCTGCTAATGGCATTTGTATGTTTCAGAGCTGTTCAGCTTTCAAACCTGAATACGCTGAACGTGGTCCAAATGTAAACACAAAGAATTCTATCAACTCAATCAAGTGGAAAGCAAAAAAAAGCGCCCAAGCATGCATTGGCTTTCGAAATATATAAATAAAGGTCCGATCGAAGCCAGTTTTAATATTGTTCAAGGCTGATTAAGTGAGTGTCAAACACAAGAGGAAGGGCGAACAGGAAGTGTGTGTGCGAGGCGGTGCCATGTGACTCCACCCGGGGAAAAGGAGCTCAAAGTGGGAGGCTGACGACACTGCTGAGGGCCGCTGATGGTGATTAATGATCCACCCCTCAGAAAATGGAAGTAAAAAAAGATTTAATTGAAACTTGGCACTTGTGCCGGCTTGGTGATAGGGTGGTTTTATAATATACCAGCCGATATTAAAACCTTCAACAGACCGTCGCTCGGCAGAATGATGATTCGAGCCTTAACACATTCTGGACGCGGCACTGAGTTATTTATTCAAAGGGTTTTCATCACGGGGGGGAATACGATACCCATCAGCCATCTAATTATAACGAACAAACATCCACAAAGAGCAAACACAGGATCTATCTACCCAATACACACGAACGAACCAAACACTCTGCACAAGCGCAACAGAACAAAGACAACCCAAGACTAATACCGCTATGATTGGAGAAGGGGCCAATGGCTAGCTCCGAGCTCCTAGCATAGGAAACTCAGGGTCTTGAGAAGAACGAAGAAAGAGAGCAAGGACTTCTAGATAAACAACACACCAGATAGAAGAGACTGGCGAAAAAGCATGGAATCGAGCACGTCGCGTTACTATTTATCGACTAGCAGCCCTCATCCGATATCTAGCCACTCTGCGCAACCAAACATAAGCCATACCATTACTATATCCGGGGGGCTGTACCATCTTCTTAATTGTTTTAAATGGTGGAAACAAAACATGATGTGGATTGAAAAAAGAAAAAACAAAGCCGCCAGAAACCACACAGACAAGCATTTACATCCCCGCGAACTGTCTCCAAATCGTCTATCAGATTTCAGTTGGTGACTAGAATATTAAAACTAATAGTGCGAATTGCATCCTCGTAATAGTCGGTACTAACTTAATCACAACATTTGAGTGGGTACTGAATGAATAACACAAGAGACAATCCTTATCACATTTGTCGAAATAGACAAAAATACCTCGTATTAATCAGACGACAATTCGCCAGTGCCAATGTATTTGAGGAAGTATCAAAGATTATTCTCTTCCGCATGAGTAGAGGTTGATTCAAAAATGAAAAATAGAAGCCTTTATTTAAGAGCGAACACACATAAAAGATGAAATAAGAAACAGTGAGAGTTAAAAAATAAGAATAATAAAGAAACAAAATGGAATCTATGCTGAGCTAACACAACGTTATAAGCAAACAATAAATAAAACAGACTCATAATGAAATTTCAACTTGAAAAAAGCATAGAAAACTCGCAAACAAGACTATAAGTTGTGCGAACGTGACTGAGCAGAAATACGAGGAGAAACAAAATCGTCAAAGTCACACATAGCATATATCGAAAAACAAAGGTAAAGAGGAAAACGAAATTTTAACCTTGTGACTAGTACTTTTAGGCGCTGTAAATGATCTGTAAAGTCGAAATTGAAGACGTGTTTTTCATCTTGTGTGGAGAGGTGGGTGTGATCGATTGTGGCACTAAGATTAACAAATAAGACAATAATATAAAATGTTCTAAGCAATTGAAATTGAAGTTAATGATTATAGAGAATACTGTTCAGAATCAGAACAAGAAGAGGTAGGATATATCTTTAAAATACTTGATATACGATAAAGAAATGGGATAAAGAAGCTACAGCTACTCCTTATCTAAGGCTCATCACTCATGATGAAGCAGTAAAAGTAGAATAATTAGAAAGGAGGGCTATACAACAAATAACAACACAAATCATATTACAAGAGAATATTGACATGTTTGCGGAAGTTGAGACACGAGTATTGTATGTGGTATATGACAATATAGAAAATGTTTAATTATTTGGTTATATTAGAATATACTTAGATAAAGTCGGATAAGTTTTATCGTTGCCAAAGAGTGAATGAAGGGAAGAAGTTTAACAGTCATGATTTTCACCGATTGAAAGGAAAACAAACTTGCTAGTAACAACAAGTAAAACAAAGAAAAAGATCATATAATATAGAATAATAATAGCACTTACTTATATATAATAATATTATATAATAATAATAGCACTTATTATATATAATATTATATAATAATAATAGCACTTACTTAAATTTTGTGTGCTGGGTGGATTCTATGAACTCACTGTCTCAAAAAACCAGAAGCCTAAAACAACGTCCACAGATACAAAAAGCAAGATAGTTAGCACCAGGTGAAAAAAGCTGTGTAAGGTTGTTTGTGTAATACTGGTAGATGACAACAACAACACAACACAAACAGCTAACATGAATGGGATAAAATAAAGAAGGACCACTAAGAAAGAGAAAAGGCCCTGAAAATGTCAGACTTACTAGAAGCCATCATGGAATAAATGGAGCAAGAATCATCATCTCCATCGTTAAGGAAAAGGCAAAGAGCCCTTAACCTAATATTAGAATAAGCATGAACATAGCAGGTAGAAGGACTAAAATCCATGGACGGGATCATCACAGCCGAACAGCATGACAAGGAATCACTACGCCTCATCGAATACATGTCCGAGATGGAGATCACGTCCCGCTCAGAATTCATAGGAGCAGTAAAACAAGATCATCTCTTCTAACGATGCACTGTTGCGTTTGCTTGATTCCCTTTTTCTTACTTTAATCCAGGGTGTGCATTTGGTATCAAACCTTCTCAACTGTCTTGATATTTTAAATCGCAAATTATACCGTATCAGGAACAAACAGATCCCGTAATTTATGGTTTTCTAGCTCACACAATGAACACGGACAAACGTCACTAAAAAAGGAAGCGGCAATAATTTAGTAGTTGAACATACCTAGCATAATGCGAGATTAACGTGTCTACGCAATGAAACGTAGTTATCTAGGAGAAAGAAAGCGAGTCAAACCACAGAGGCCCCAAGGGGAAAAGTACGAGCATGTAGTGGATGTGTGTGTGTGTGTGTGTTGACATGGTTGTGTGTGTGTGTGTTGATGTTTGTGTGTGTGTGTTGTGTTTGTGTGTGGTGAGGTGTATTCGTGTGTGGCTCGCTGGCAGTGAGCTTTTGCATGGACCGACTGGCGCAAGGCAAAAATGCCTCGGGAACGTCTAGGACTCAAAATAAATGTTGGCAAGAAGAAGAGGCGAAGCCCGGGGCCTGAGGCTGACGGCAAAGTTATTCTCATCGAAGGTGCGCGCGCTTCGCAATACAATAGGTGGGATACGGTATGTGTAGATGTAGAAAAGATGATAATTTGGCTAAGGATAACCAACTGCGCTAGGGACCCATCGGTAAGGCGCGTTAAGCATACTTTGTCTGAATCGACCAACGTACAGATTAGTTCAGGCTGACGTTCCAAGTATGCGCAACAAGCACCACACATTCACGCAGACGTTCCCATTCTATCTTCTACAAGAACACTCGGGGCCCGGAATGGCCCAGGACGGTACCCATTGGATCTCTACTAAAACGCCGTAAAACGTATTGAAAACGCCGAGACGATCAAATGACATGAGTGGTCAGAAGAGAAAGACTAGGCAAACTTTCCCAGGCACTAGCAACAGCGCGTCAGATGAACATCCTAATAGTAGCTCATGGATACAGAGACGGGCCTGGCAGAATATGGGCGAAGTGACACACTCATTCGTCCGCACAAAAATGACAGGCAAATAACAGAACACAAAAGAGAGAGAGAGAGAAGAGAGAGAGAGAGAGAGAGAGATAGGAGAGAGAGAGACACAGAGAGAGAGAGAGAGAAGAGTATATGAGGAGGAGAGTGACAGAGTAGAGGATCGGACAATAGCGGTAAGATGTCATGCCGGATTTGTTAAGTCTCTCTTGAGTGGACAGGCAGCGTCGGCCAGTAATTTGAATGTCACGTGCTCGTTGTGCAAACCGGAACAGAACAGACTACAGGCTGCCGCACAACTCGGACACTTGCGCGTTTACCACACTTAAGCCTCACTCGCTGTATCGTTTGTAAATATAAGCTTGCTAAGGTGAGATCTTGGAATGTCAGTACTGTGTAGCAATATACCATTTATTACTTACATCATACGGCCCGGAAGGCTACCAACATCTGCTCGTCAGTTGTGTGATTATGTGTGTGTAGTGTGCATGTGAGTGTGTGTGTGTGTGTGTGGTGTGTGTGTGTGTGTGTGTGTGTGTGTGTGTGTGTGTGTGTGTGTGTGTGGCCCCTGCATTAGGCTCCATTAATTGGTAAATATCAGACAGCCATACAGTAGCTTTGGACTGAGCGGATGAGACACACCATACAACAGGAATCTGCTGGCTCAGACATGCTCTGCCTCCTGAGAGAGAATTGCATTGAATTCCCATGTCTGTGTGTGTGTGTGTGTATGTGTGTGTGTGATGTGTCAGTGCTGTATGTTAGTGTTGGATCAGTTGTGCTGATGGTGTGATGATGTAGTGATGTATTAATGTGGAGTGTGCTGAGTAATCCAAATAGTATGGAAAGGTGTGTATACCATCCGTAGAGTGTTTACAGTATGGTGGTTATTAGTTCTAACGAGTCGCATACTAATTTAGTGTTGCTCGACTTAGAATCATCATGTCATCATGATGTTATAGAATTCGATTGAACATTGTGCAAAAATTGTTGATTGTGGTGTGTGTGTGTGTGTGTGTGTGTGTGTGTGTGTGTGTGTGTGTGTGTTGTTGTTGTGGTCAATGTGTGTTGTTGGGGTTCGGACCAATGAAAGCAAGGCATGAGTGGTTTGGTGGCTCTGTTCTTTCAGTTCCTTAATGGATGCTGTATACGCGATCTATTTTTACTCTGGGTGTGAATGAATAGAGTCTTGTCATGAGAACATAATGCATAGTGTTTACAAGTGCAACAAAATGAATATTATGATATGAAAGTGTAGTAAACATTGTAGGAACTCACTGACCAAACATGTGCCAATCTATAGAATCAGTAAAACGCCATCAAACATAAAGAAACGCAATTTGACTGAATCGCCACTTGTATTTAAAACACAACGCTGTAACAGTACAATACAATTAACAACCCCTGGTATACAAAGGTTGTTTAAACTAATTAAACACACTACCATGATGTTATCGACTCTCACAAGAGAAGTCCGAACAAATTGCAATGTATATTAATGACATTGTGGTGCCAGTGGTCTTTCACCCATATGCCAGTTCATAAATGCTAAGATTATTAATATGTTGATGGCATGATAGCCTCATGTGCTAATTGTGTGTTGGCCACAATACAGTTGGGCACATTAGCATTTTAATTAGCCTAATAAACTTGCATTTTAACTCACCCACACTTGTATTGTATATAGTCAGGGGACTCCAAGCTTGCGTTGCCATGTTGCGTGTTCAAGACGATTATCAATTAGAGTCGTAATGCTGGGTAATTTATGAGCATATGCTTCTCTAATCCTAAACACACGGATCCCAGTGGTATGTGTGCGTGGTGAGTCAAATGGTAATATTTCTGTGGTATTTGTATGTTTGTATGTCTGTGTGTGCATTTGTGTGTGTGTGTGTGTGTGTGTGTGTGCGTCATATTTTTTTTTTACATTCTTTGATCCTAAGGCTAAATTTGAATATTTTACACCAAACACATTTTCTTCTATTCCCTCTGGTATTAATTATCTCTGGTTAAAAACTATGCTATCACAATATTATAAATTAGCACGGAAAGATGTTCAAAACATACACATGTGAGTAAACCTCTTAAAGCTCACATGTTCAAGACACCATCAAACATTGAAAGATGAACATGGGACTGACAAAAATGATAGGTAGCTATTGTTAGTTGAAACTACCAGGCCTGTATAATAAAAAAACGGTGAAGCGGATGTGTCTAACTTTTACAGTTGGGTGTCAAGAGGGGCTATAGATAGTGTTGCATTTGGTGTGAAACTTGACCATTGGGAGGAAATCGATATCTAACGAAGATCTCATTAGGACTAGATCGGGGAAAGTTGTGTGATGTTATGTGTAACCTAATTAAATAAAGCCCAAACCAAAATAACTAACACGTGATTGATTTTACGACACAACTTTTAGAGGCTTAAACCAAGTGTTGTACTAATATAATGCAGTATATTTAAGGGTAGTCTGGTTGTGAATCCATTTTGTTTAGAAGTGGTGCTTGGAACATCCCCGGTTTGGGAAGCACTTAATTCAGGTGTAAGGGTTAGCCTCAAAATTGGGCACATAATTAAAAATCAAATCTTAATTTGTAAATCTGTTTCATAGTATCGATATCCAAACTCAATGTCTAAGCGGTAGGGACCGGATAAAAATACTGCCAAAAGACAGGCAAGAAGGCTGGAGTCAATGTCACTTATGAATGCATATTGTCTCCTTGTTTTGAAATGTTGATATTCACCTATAGATCTCAGCTGGTTAACGCTGTTTTTTTGTGTTTGTTCGCATGCCATTCTTCCCCTTATTATTTGTTGGTGGTGGATCACGTTTCCACGCTGGTAACCTTGGCAACCCGCAGGACTGTGTTGTTAAACAGCGACGCAACACCACTTGAGAACAAATTTGCTGCCGGGGTGGCAGGGTGTGTGTGTTTGTGTGTGGTGTGTGTGTGTGTGTGTGTGTGTGTGTGGTGTGTGTGTGTGTGTGTGTGTGTGTGTGTATGTGTGTGTGTGTGTGTGTGTGTGTGTGTGTGCGTGTGTGTGTGTGTGTGCGTGTGTGTGTGTGTGTGTGTGTGTGTGTGTGTGTGTGTGTGTGTGTGTGTGTGTGTGTGTGTGTATTTGTGTGTGTGTGTATGTGTGTGTATGTGTGTGTTACCGGAAACCTGTGTGTGCCCATACGCGCATGCACTTGCCATCAAAGTGGGCGTTAAGGGATGTTAAGTATTGCATGGAGTTTGAGTAATGAGTTTGGTGCGTTGGTGATACTCGACATGCATATCTTAGTGGTGTGTGCCGTGCCCCACTCTCCACCTCACCACCTGTAAACGAGCGAGAGACTACATGAGTGAGTTAGTGAGCGAGCGTGTGCATCATAGGAGCAAAAACGTTAAGTACACCGTATTCATGCGTTTGGGCGTTAACACGCGTGTTGCTGGCTGACATGGGCAGACTTTATTTTTACAACATGTTGGGTTTCCGTCGTCTCTGGTCTACCATGGCAACAGATGTAGGTGTTGAACTGGCTTATTCCTGGAGGCATTAACAGTCAAAGTTCTCCCTCTCTCTCTTTCTCTCTTCCTCTCTCTCTTTCTCTCTCTCTCTCTCTCTCTTTCACATTCACACACACACACGCACACACACACATACACACACACACACACACATGCAGCTCCATGATGTGGAGAGTTAGTTGGGTGGAAATACATATTTCACCTGCACACTGAGTGCCACCATTCACATCATACGTACATTCCCTCTCTATCTCACACACCTGCATGCGCACACACGCACACATTCACACATGCGCGCACACACACACACACACACACACGTTACAAACCCTGTCATGCTGTTATACACACACTTTCCTGTTTCATTTTTTTCAAAACCCTGTCATAACAGTTTTTCCTCCTGTTTTAATGGACAGATTAAATGAAAAAAAACTGATTGGCTGGCTGTGCTCTGGCTGCTGGCACACGCCCCCCCCCCCCCGGAGGTGCGATGGAGCCGGGCTGGCAGCCTTCATAGCAGAGCTAGAAGGGTCATGTGTGCTGCAGACAGCCTTGTCCTCCGTCCTCCAGGACTCTGACTCTGACACGGGCGTGGAAGAGCTGCAGCGGCCGCCCTCGTCTCCGCCGACTTTGATGGACATGTAACAGCCTCGTCTGGGATCACAGCACGGCCTCAAAGAGACACTTTCTGTCTCCACATACCGCCGCTAAAATAGTCTACCGCCCAGCTCTGTATCTCCAGCACCGCCAGCCCTCGTTGCTTACCAGCTTAGTTGTTAACCCATCGGCTTCTGTAAACGAGCCAATAGACTTGAACCCCCCCCCCCCCCCACCTCATTAAGTCACTGCTTGTTAAGCATCATACAGTAAATATATATAAGCATCATACAGTAAATATATATACATTTCTCCTTTGATGCATTGGTTGTGCTTTCAGATTCCTTCCTTTGGCATCTGTTCAAAAAAACGAAACGTACATATGATATGCAAATGAGAGCCAACACAGAAATATTCTAAAATACACACTTGGGTGACATACCCCTGGATTGTGGTGAAGGACACTGTATACTGTACATGAGAGTATTCATAGATAGGTACACCCTTGACATTTTCTTGAAGAAACGTAATTTATATATTCTTTGGACTAAATAGAGCTTACCTATATTGTTACTGTTTTAGGCTTATACACTGTACATTTATTATTCTATTGTTTTTATTCTATGTTGTTTTTTTTCTTTTTTTTTTTGTTTTTGTTTTTTTTTATTTTTTTTTATTTTTGTTTTTTTTTTGAGCAACCTCTGGCACAAGAATTTCCTTCGGGATATTGTCCTATCTTATCTTATCTAACATAGAAATGTCATGCTATAAAGAATAGAATAGAACTTTATTTATCCCAAAGGAAATTCTTGAATATGTGCAATTATGGTGCAAAAAGAATCGCTTGGTGGCATCAGTGGTTCTTGAGCCTGACGAAAGTCTCCCTCTTCTTCACATCACTTCATGTGACCTTGCATTGATCTCCTCTTCCTCCATCCACCGGTCCAGCCCTGACCTTCACCTGCGCCATGGCAACTCAGGCGCACTCAAGCCTCTCTCTCTCTCTCTCTCTCTCTCTCTCTCTCTCACAGGAACACAGTCTGATTATATACATTTGCAATCTATTCTCGCCTCTGGGCTCTCTCTCCCCCTCCCCCTCTCATTCTCATTAAAACTCATTGAAATGCGTTTCTAAAACCTGCAAAAACATGCTTCCGGATACAAGTAATCTTTCACACAATTTAGCCTGCCTGCTGCGCCCCTACATGACAATGTGTAACGTTGTACAGCAACCTGTAAATGTACTGCATACATGAAGCAGTCAAGTTGTATTTCACATGACGATGGGATGAATAAGGGACTCATATTATCTGACATTTACATGGATCAGAGCTGTGTTGAAAGGTTGGGGGAATAGCCCGGATTGAGCAGAGAAGTGTGCGAGTAAAAGTATCCACATTGATCTGAAAACATATCTGCTAATGGCATTTGTATGTTTCAGAGCTGTTCAGCTTTCAAACCTGAATACGCTGAACGTGGTCCAAATGTAAACACAAAGAATTCTATCAACTCAATCAAGTGGAAAGCAAAAAAAAGCGCCCAAGCATGCATTGGCTTTCGAAATATATAAATAAAGGTCCGATCGAAGCCAGTTTTAATATTGTTCAAGGCTGATTAAGTGAGTGTCAAACACAAGAGGAAGGGCGAACAGGAAGTGTGTGTGCGAGGCGGTGCCATGTGACTCCACCCGGGGAAAAGGAGCTCAAAGTGGGAGGCTGACGACACTGCTGAGGGCCGCTGATGGTGATTAATGATCCACCCCTCAGAAAATGGGAGTAAAAAAAGATTTAATTGAAACTTGGCACCGGCTTGGTGATAGGGTGGTTTTATAATATACCAGCCGATATTAAAACCTTCAACAGACCATCGCTCGGCAGAATGATGATTCGAGCCTTAACACATTCTGGACGCGGCACTGAGTTATTTATTCAAAGGGTTTTCATCACG
>PIJE02000169.1:170408-199035 GCA_002895965.2 Coryphaenoides rupestris | reverse complement strand
CACACAGTGTTGCCGTGGGCGAACGTATCCTGACACTCCAGCACTGAATCACCCTGCCACCCCGGCAGCAAATTTGTTCTCAAGTGGTGTTGCGTCGCTGTTTAACAACACAGTCCTGCGGGTTGCCAAGGTTACCAGCGTGGAAACGTGATCCACCACCAACAAATAATAAGGGGAAGAATGGCATGCGAACAAACACAAAAAAACAGCGTTAACCAGCTGAGATCTATAGGTGAATATCAACATTTCAAAACAAGGAGACAATATGCATTCATAAGACTCCAGCTTCCTGTCTTTTGCGGTCCCACCCACATAGTTGACGAACATAATTTTTTTAATTGTACAATTTTGAGCTAACCCTTTACACCGTGAATTAAGTGTTCGAACCGGGGATGTCAGACACTTTAAACAAATGGTTACAACAGATATAAACTGCATTTATAAACTGTGGTTTTACCCTAGTTTGAATAATCCTTGGTTATGGTTTGGCTATATAGTTACACTATCACACTATATCTATCTATATATCACGATATTCAAGTACACACCAAATGTACTCTATCAAACACACACTGTAAAAGTAGCACACCTTATTTATTATACTGTAGTTCACTAAAAATGTCATCATTTGTCACCATCATTTGAATATGGTTAAATTACTTTGAGGTTACTCACATGATGTTTGCTCCGTGCTAATTAAATTGTGTGTTTTACCAGAGGGAATAGAAGAAAATGTGTTTGGTGTAAAATATTCAAATTTAGCCTTAGGATTCAGTGGATCAAAGAATGTAAAAAAAATATCACACACACACACACACACACACACAGACACACACACAAATGCACACACAGACATACAAACATACAAATACCACAGAAATATTACCATTTGTAGCTTTGGATGTTAACTCACCACGCACACATACCACTGGGATCCGTGTGTTTAGGATTAGAGAAGCATATGCTCATAAATTACCCGGCATTACGACTCTAATTGATAATCGTCTTGAACACGCAACATGGCAACGCAAGCTTGGAGTCCCCTGACTATATACAATACAAGTGTGGGTGAGTTAAAATGCAAGATTATTAGGCTAATTAAAATGCTAATGTGCCCAACTGTATTGTGGCCAACACACAATTAGCACATCAACACATGAGGCTATCATGCCATCAATATATTAATAATCTTAGCATTTATCTTAGCATTTATGAGATCCACTGACTGAATGGAAGACAATGTGCACAAATGTCAAATACATGTCAATGTGGTCGCTTTGCATAACATCAATGGAGTGGTTAAAGTTAACAAACTGTATCCAGGGGGTGTATTGTATTGTACTATACAGGTGTGTTTTTAAACAAGGAGATTCAGTCAAATGCGTTTCTTTTGTTGATGCGTATACTGTATCTATAGATGGCAAGGTGTCCACAGTTCATATCATATTCATGCATGAAAACACACATGGGCCTACAGTATATTCACACAGAGAAATGATGGAACAGCATCCAAGACGAAGAACAGAAGCCACAAACACATGTAGAGAAGC
Source organism: Coryphaenoides rupestris (assembly GCA_002895965.2). NCBI lineage: Eukaryota > Metazoa > Chordata > Actinopteri > Gadiformes > Macrouridae > Coryphaenoides > Coryphaenoides rupestris. The sequence continues at coordinate 197,485 of PIJE02000169.1, read as the reverse complement.
AGACATACACACACACACACACACACACACACAAACACACATACGAATGCAAATATGCATACACATTCAAATAACATGCATATATGCACAACACAACACATATATGCACCTTGAACAATAACACATACTGTAAACACTCAACGTATAACACTATACAGAACCACCCACATACACACACACACACACACACACACACACACACACACACACACACACATACACACACACACACACAGACATGGGAATTCAATGCAATTCTCTCTCAGGAGGCAGAGCATGTCTGAGCCAGCAGATTCCTGTTGTATGGTGTGTCTCATCCGCTCAGTCCAAAGCTACTGTATGGCTGTCTGATATTTACCAATTAATGGAGCCTAATGCAGGGGCCACACACACACACACACACACACACACACACACACCCACACACACACACACACACACACACACACACACACATACACACACACACACACACACACACACACACACACACACACACACGAGCAGATGTAGCCGCATTATAATAATAGTCACAGACTGATTCCAGACACTTAGAAGATACACAGAGGCTGGGAGCGAGTGTGGGCGGAGCCGAGCGTTCTGTTCCGTTCACAATGACATGCTATTACCCGGGACGCTCTGCTCAGAGAGACAACAGGCACCGCTATGTCACGCTATCATTACCCTCGCATTATCTCTCTCTCTGTCTCTCTCTCTCTCTCTCTCTCTCTCTCTCTCTGTCATTTCTTCCGCGTTTCGATAATGATGCACTTCGCCCATTCGAGCCATTCGTATCCATGGCTACATAGAGTCATGAGCCATTGCATGCTGAAAGTTAGCCTAGCTCCTGCACACGTCTATCTATAGGCGTGGTAGAGGGTCCAGGACCTCTGGGCAGCCTGAAATCGACGTTGGTTCGATCATGACAAGATGCTTACCGCGCACCGATGGGGTGATCGCAAATCATCACATCATACAACCTGACCCACCGTGAGCAGCACCGCGGAGAATACGTCAGCCTCGGCCCCGGCCGCCTCGCTCTGCATTATTGACAAGACGCCGAGGCTCTGGCCAGGCCAATGCAAAGCCCTGCAGGAGCCCCACTTGGATACCCTCCCACACACACACACACACACACACCCGGACACGCACACATGCACACACACACACACACACACACACACCTCACTTTCCCCGGCGCGGTGCTGCTGAGCGTGTTTCATTGCGTACACGCCATGCTAGAGTGACGTGCCGTGGAGCTAGAGACAAAAGGGACGGAAAAAAAATCAAGACAGGAAAGAAAAACCATTAAAGTTAAAAAGAAAAGAAACCAAAAGATGAAGAGAGAGAGAGAGAGAGAGAGAGAGAGAGAGAGAGAGAGAGAGAGAGAGGTAGTTAGTTCATGCTATCAAAGGAAGGCCTGCCGTCCACAGGAGAGAGATCTGCTCCATTATTCATGATGGCTAAAGTAGCGACAACAGGGCCTGCTCAGGGCTTATTACCCACCAGGTGTGTGTGTGTGTGTTGTCACACAGACAAACACAACCACACAGCTTCACCGCTAACACTGTATACATATACACACGCAAATATATATATATACATACATACAGTATAAACACATATTCAAGATTCAAGATTTCTTTGTCACAAGTTCAATGGAATGCTTACTCCCCATTCACTCCTGCAGTATCTTTCTAAACATAAATTCTAAAACAACTCGAAACAATTAGTATTAGTACCTAATAAGTACAGTAAAAAGTATTCTTCTAAACAGTATTCAAATTCAAATTCTATGTATTCATATATATTCCTATGTATACACACACACACACACACACACACACATTTTACACACCAAGTAAATGTCATTTTGATATAGACGCATACTGTATACTCGCACAACTATGAGTGAGTTGAAATGAGTTGGTGACGTGTGTGCAGACATCTTTTTGGTTTAGAAGTCTCCCAACTGTTTCTATTTGGTCCCAAATAAAGTGTAGTACTGTGATACTCCACGGCCAGGTGTGTGTGTCTCTGTGCCTAGTGTGTGTGAACGCAGAGACGATATTAGGTCACCAGAGAGAGGGGGGGGGGGGGGGGGGGGGGGGGGGGGAGGGGGGAGGTGATGATGATTGAGTTAGGGTTTGTTGTCTGAAAAGTGCTCGCTCAGTGGCAAAAAAATATGAATGAAAGTAAGTGGGGCAAATATAGCATTACGGCGACAGCTCTGACACGGCTGGAAGGTTTTAGCCGTCTACTGTGTCAACATGACACAATCAAGAGCATCCACAAACATATCAGATCACGGACCGTGGTCCACACCACACACCCTATTGGGTCACAGGGAAACCAGGATCAGAAGCGCGCAAGGAAACACATGGTGGAAAACACAGACAGAGCCACAATAATAGTATTGCTATTATATTGAACAACAAATGAATGTTGCTCCTGTCCTCATCCACACTGACGCTGACATGGGCAGGCGAAGTGGGGGCGGGACAAGGAGGAGGGGAGAGGACGGGGGGGGGGGGCCGCGGGGGGGGGTGCTTGCGGGGTTGGAGGAGAGAGAAAGAGAGAGAACTCAACGGCTTGGAGTTTCCCCCAAAGCCTCAATTAGCAGAAGGGCCGCGGCGTTGTCGTGCCGTGCAGATGCATGCAGAGACAATGGCACGCCGCCTCGCCAGGAGCGATGCAAGCGAACACGCAGGGCCGCTAACACAAACACCGCTAACAGAATCGCCGTGAACCCAATCGCCTCTCGTTCAAACATCGCTGGCATTAATGTCCCACCGCAAACATAATATGTTAATTCCCCATAATTCATAATAATCTTTTTCTTGCGTACAGGAGGTATACGCGTTGGTGAGCCAGTTTGTAGTATTTGGAACTGTTCGTGAGGTGCGGGTGAGCTACGTTAGGAACCCGCCGCATATCCCTGGCTATCGATATATATTTATTCGTTCATAGATCAGGCCTACCAGTTGCTACAGTCCCACTGTGTAGGCTGGTAGGCTGATCTATCCAGCATACTTCTAGGTGGACACTCCCACTTGTGATGCCAAAAACCGGAATTAAGATAAGATAAGATGGAACTTTATTAATCCCGAAGGAAATTGTTTTGCCAGAGGTTGCTGAAAAATACCAACAACATAAGAATAACAATAGAATAAAGCAATAATAAAACAATAGAATAATAAAAAATACATTTACAGTGAATAAGCCTAAAAGAAAAATATAGGTAAGATATTGACACCAGTTTTTGAAACCGGTTGGAATGTCTAATCACGCTCACACCTGGTGGTATAATATATGTCTCCTTTAACACAAACGCCTCAAAGAAGATACAAACTCAAAAACCACTACCAAAAATGGCGCTCACTCTGCTAATAGAATATACTGTAGAGGCAGCTCGCGAGTCTCCCACTTTGTTGCTTTTTCATAATCACTTCAGATGAAAGTCCAAGATGGGATGTTTCATTCCATTTATCACTGTGACATCACGTACATTCATTTGGTTCTTTGAAGAGGACACCCGGAGCAGCTTAAAGTAACACCAATTCCCCAGCCGCCGCACTTGAAAGCCTATGAGCAGCTATCAACAAAAGTTGGAAAACCTTTCCAGAAGCCATTTTCAACATGTCAGCTTTGATGTCAGTGGAAACAAAAAATCAAACCTGGTTAAAAAGGGAGAGAGTGAGCTCCCGGATTTTCTCCCACGTTATAGGATTGATTACCCATCCATGTAATCTACCTTGAGCCATCTATCCCTCACTCTGTCTCTCTCTCTCTCTCTCTCTCTTTGGTCTTGCTGTTAGACCTCCCTCGCCCACCCATCTTGCCCTTACCGCTCTGTCTTGTTCTAATTGACTGTCCTCTCATGGCTCACCAAGTTCACCAAGTTCACAGCTGAACTTCTGGGGGGAGCCTGCACAGTGTCTGGGCTGGAAACCACAAAGTGCAAGGAGGTACATAAAGTCATTCGTGAGTGAAAGACGGACGTTTCAGAAGACAATTTGAACAGTGGCCAGTCTACAAGAAAGGTTTGATTTTAAACCTTTAAAGACACTTTGTCTAAGGACATTGGTGTCCGAAGGGGTCCGGCTACGGCTTGTCCCCGGCTACAGGTTGTCCCCGGCTACAGGTTGTCCCCGGCTACGGATCGTCCCCGTACGGGCGTCGTACGGGTCGTCCCCGGCTACGGGTCGTCCCCGGCTACGGGTCGCCCCTGGCTACGGGTCGCCTCCGGCTACAGGTCGTCCCTGGCTAGGGTTGTCCCCGGGTCCAGGTTGGTCCTGGCTACAGGTCATCTCCAGCGACAGGTCGTCCCCGGCTACAGGTTGTCCCCGGCTACGGGTCGTCTCCAGCTACAGGTCGTCCCTGGCTACGGGTTGTCCCCGGTTGTCCCTACGGGTCATCTTTTAGATATCAGTCCTCTTCTGAATCTGACATTAATCGTCAGATATATCACGCTTGTCACGGTTCCACCGGCCAGGTTGTTTCCAGCAGAGACCCATTCCATGTGACACACGTCTTCAGATTCCCGTCTTCAGCAACATGATTGGTCAAAATAATTTGAAGCAAAAGAAAATGAAACGCTCCCTTCACCCAGATCTGAGTTTGTCTGCCATCAGACTTTAGCTCAAAAGTCTTTTGGCAGACTTATATTGTGAAGTCTTATTTGTGAGACAAAATAGCTCGCTGCTATTGATTTTCCACATTTATTGTGTGAGGGTGTGGGTTTGATTGCTACTACCGCTATATTCTGGATGGTGGTGTGTGTGTGCCTGTGTGTGTGTGTGTTTTTATGCCTCATATCATCTGTAAGTGTCTAAGCAGTATCTACCTACCTAGCTAATCACATTGCGGCTTGGTGTGTGTGTGAGGGGGGTGGAGTGAGATCCACACGGAGAGGTGGGGGGGGGTGGAGCATCAGTGGACACCACTTCTCTCTCCCTCAAAGCTCCATTCATCTTGTGGACACTCATCTGGTGTTGAAATAAAAGACGCATCGACTCAGCATCCTCCTGGGTGGATGGCTTCCACAGACCCAAAAAGTGCTTTGGCGGTTCATGAGCGGGGTTATGGATGCTGTGTACTTCACGGACCAGAATGCAATGCAAAACACTGCAATACATACGCCGATATGAGTGAGGCTGACATTTTGATATTTTGTGTGTGTGTGTGTGTGTGTGTGATCATGATAAGTACATGGTAACGTAAAGTTATAATTATTCTCTCTTTCTGTCTCTTTTGCTGTCTCTCTCTCACACACACGCACGCATACACACACACACACATCCTGGGAGTGATCAATTTAATCAAGGTATATTGTCCTGGGCCTCTTCAGGTAGATGTAGGGAGAGAGCAGGGCTCCATAGCTTGGAAGTGGCAATGCCGCCGTCAAGCAGTTAACCAAATAGAAATGGTAAATATAAATGGCAATTGCATTTATATTGCGCTTTTAACCAAAGTGCCTTACATTGCTTCACATTCACCCGACCATGCAAGGCAACAACCAGCTCGTTGGGCCCAGTTGGGGTTCGGTGTCTTGCTCAGGGACACCACCACACTTGGCTAGGTGGAGCCCGGGGGGATCGAACCAGCGACCTTCCAGTTGCCAGACAACCGCTCTGCTATAGCTGATCTACTCCACAACGCTGCAACAGCAACAGAGAAAAAGACATACGCATGCATCATTTGGAACAATTTCCAAAATGGAAAGGTACTGAATGGATGGTTTAAATGTGGCGAATGAAGAGAGAGGAGGAGAGATGAGAGAGTGAGGGAGAGAGAAACAGAGAGAAAGAGAGAGAGAGAGGAGAGAGAGAGAGAGAAGAGAGAGAGAGAGAGAGAGAGAGAGAGAGAGGACAGGACGGATGGCAAGAAAGAAAGAGGAAAGTGAGGCCCCTTCCAGCTGTGCTGCACTCCCAGGACGCTTCCCTCATCTTGTGTTGGCCAAACGGGGGAACAATACCAGTTATGGATTGCCTCCATTGATCCAAATGTCAAGATATGTCAACAAATGAACACGGCTGACTAGGAATAGATTAACACTCACTGTAGCAGCTCACAGGAGCAGTCCCAATTACAGTCTACTGACTATTCTAAGCGTCTTGCTTGGAACCCAAACATGAAAGATTGCTGGCGGGCAGTATGTTGTTTTATTTTTCATTACAAAACAATGATATGCTTGTCCTTATTTTCTGTGTACACCATAGCCTTTTTCATTGGAAATGAATTTACAACACAATTAAGACTGCCACCCCCAGAATAAATAAATATTGTAATAAAGTGATCAGTCTCGTACAAAGCTCTCCACAGGCTCCTTAGAGAATGACTCCAGAGGGTCAGGAGAAACTGTGTCTAACAACTTGTTGGAAGACATAAACGCTACAAGCGCTAATCGCTCACACACTCATTAGTCCCAGTGAACTTACTGGAATCTATGCTGACATGAGTTGGCATATAATTACTAATACAGCGTGGATGACACGATATTACGTTAAGTGTTGCACACATAAAAGTGTATCATTATGTGTGCCATTATGATCACTGTAGTCCTCCGTTCCAAGTTAACAGTGTTAATCTGTTTCATTAGAACTGGGCTATTAACCACACATCTCCTCTTTGTTTCCTCTCAAGTGCATTAACCTCGTTCTCGCATGGGTAGCTTTAGACGCACGCCCAAAGCAACCGAAACTCCTGACGTAGGGAGAATAGGCTGACTTCAACATTTAGGGGATAGAAGAGTTGTTTCAATTCTATTGTACAGTATGTGTACTGTATTTTATAAACAGTTATGTTTATACTGTTTCATGCAGTACTTTACGCACAGTTTTTTTTTTCTACTGTCAATGCAGGTACATATTGTGTTCGAATAAAAACAAATAATTTGACTTGCACGATTCTGAGCTGGTTCACACTATTTCACATTCTCTCTTTCTCTTCCCGTCTCCTGCAAGCCCCCCCTCTGCAGCGTCTGCACTCTCAGTGTGTTCGCCGCATCCAACGTTAGCTTGTGCTGCTCTGCTCCTCGGGTTGCTGCAGTTCCAAACGGCTCACTCACTTGTCTAAATGTCTCCAGGCAACTGTGAGCCGCCCTGTCTGGGCAGAACGCCGAGAGAACGCCAAATAAGCGATGCCAGGGCTGCTAGGACAAGCTTCCAACAGCGACCCGGCCACTTTGTTTCATTAAAAGAAGGACAATGCGAGCGGACAAGACACGATTCTTGGAAGGCATTCCCGCCAAATCTGAGAGGCGGCCAAACAAAAATAAAATCAGCGGTGGAATTAGACCGGACCAGAATGAGATTACGGAGGATTGCGTCAAAGTTAGACCAGCGGAGGATCACATCTCCAACATCACCGCATCTTTGAGCCTGAGTGACAAGGCCAGAGGAAACGGAGATAGAGAGTGTACAAAGAGTACGCCTAAGATGAGACAGACATGGTCTCACACAGTTGGCTGCTTCTGCCAAACCTACTGTGTGAGAGAGGTTGACCGGTCTGTCATGAAGTGAACCTCTAACCCCCTCAAACTCCCCAAACCCCCCACACCAACCACCACCACCACCACCTCTGCTTCTAGAAGAGAAGACTCTCTCACTGAGTGTTACGGATGAGTGTTGCGGATAATCTGCTGGCACTGCGGGTAGTGAATCTCTCAAACACCAGAGCCTTAAAAAGGAGCATCAGGCAAAGTTATCTTCCCCCAACAGGATCTTGCAGCCCGTGTCCCTTGGAGCAGAACTCACACCACAATAATCTGGTGGTGAAGGCCATCGGCGTCGTGTCGCCAACAACAGTGTTCTAGTATCCAGACTGTACAGTTTCACCGGAGGTGCTCTCCAGCCTCGTTTGGATTCAGATAACTGGCACAGGCTAGCTGGCGAATTAATTTAATGAGTCCAATTACACACATGGGTACAAGATGCATCAAATGTTGTCCAATAAAGGAAAACAGATTGGATTTCATGGGACGGTTACCATACTGAATTATGCAAGTGGATCCTTTCAGGACACTCAAAGGCAAGTGAGGGCTGAGAGGGTGCCAGTCTGCCAAGGTGCAGCGATACATGCTGCTTGTTATTCTGCCCACAGTTTAGCTTGATAGGCCTCCAGCGATCATGATTTAGCATTCATAGAGTTCACAGTGTAATACTCCATTCCCTCATCGTATCGTGTTCCTCACTGCTGTCACTTTTATATTTGGGGTTTTTTTCAACCCAAGGGAGTTGAAGACACACTTGTGTCTTTTGTTACGTCAAAGTAATTTATACACAAAGGCAATCTTTCCCTGAAAAAGACTTCCCAGCAGAGACACTGAGACATAAATGATCCCTGTGTTTTGTATTAGTGTTGCAGAGAGACAGTTTTCTCACCAGACCAGTGAGCCAAATGCTCAGGCATCTGAAAGTGAAACAAGCATTAAAAAAATACGTATCTAAGCACTCTTGACTCATCTTTTCATTTGTCAAGGACACAAAAATATGTTTTGTCTCGGCCCGGTAGTTTTCAAAAAATGGCCATAATAAAAGATGTGCTTTTGCCACTTGCCGGTTATATGTGTGTGTAGGCATGTGTGCGCGTATGTGTGTGTGTGTGTGTGTGTGTGTGTGTGTGTGTGTGTGTGGGGGGGGGGGGGTGCACTTAAAATGCTACATGTTGAGTGATGGCCCTACAGATCCAAGGACAGTGATTGCTTGGGCATATCACCCATGGCAACAAACTGAGATAATTTGCAGAGCAGGGCCAATTTGCCGGCAGAGAAATTATTCTTGATTCACTCGCGGTTTTAACTTGATTTTTGACATTTATTTCCCTGTTTTGAGAGTTCCTACTAAACAGAATGCACTTGGAAATGCGCAGCTTCAGCATACCACTACTGCCAATGCACCTACACACTTGACTTACTAGACACACACACACACGTGCCAAGAAGCGAACAAACGCCTACAGAGATGCGTACGAGTATTTTTGCGTCATTGTTGTATTTCTCTTTATCCATTTGTCTCTCACCAGTTCTCACTCTCTCTCCCCTCTCGGTTCCTCCCCCTCAAACACAAGCATTCAAGGGATTAAAGTTCCTCTCATGCAGGAAAAAGCTCGTAACAAAACACACACACAGCACCACACCACACAGCACCACCACACACACCACACACCCACACACATATTTTGCGTATAAATAAATATTGGGTTTGAATTACATGCACACATCAAGGCTTAATGTAAATCAACCTGGGCAGCAAAGAGCAGCATCCATCACGCCTTCTTGAACTATTTTCCTTTTAAACTTCTCTCTTCAGCATACTATACTGGCATACCTGTAATCCCCCCCATCTCTCTCTCCTCTCCTCAGGGAGGGTTTTAAATACCTTGGAGTATTCTTAGGGATGAAGTGTTTTTTATAGAAGAACTTTGAAGGTGTTATTGATAAAGTAAGGGACGCCTTGACAAAATGTAAGGTTTTTAATACATAAAATGTCATATAGGGGGCGTTTTCTGATCATGCAATAATCTGGTAGGCACCATCCCTCTGCCATCGGCTAACTGTCACGGTCTTGACCGTGCTCCGTGTTCCCTGTGTGTTGGTGGGCGTGGCTCCAGACTCTCGGCGCCGCCCCCAGCGTCGTCATCTACACCTGCTCTGCGCTCACACCTGCCATCATCAACAATCAGCTACGGGATAGCACCCGGCTTTCCACCCACTCATCGCCAGATCGTTGATTCAGCCAGTGTGGTTAGCAATACGTTCCAGTGTTTTCTAGCTCTGTGTTTTTCCCTCATGGTTCTAACCTTGTCTCTCCTCTACCCCAGGATCTCGACCCGTCTCCAGCCATACCGCTCCTCTCTCTGCCTGCCTGTTCCTCATCTGCCTGCCACGCTCACCACCAGTCCCTCTGGCTTCACCCCGCTCCCGTCTCCTGCTCATTCCCCTGGCTCCGCTCCAGTCCGTCCCCGGATTTCCCTTCTAATAAATATTCTTTGTTACTGTACTCCGAGTCTGGGTCTTGCATTTGGGTCCACCAGTGACATTCGCGACAGAACGATCTGGCCAAACATGGACTCAGCAGACTCAGAGTCGGAGTCCGCCAGAAAAGTCCGGAAAGTACTCACCAGCCAGGGCAAGTTTCTGGGGCAACATGAAGAAGCACTTCGGAACCTCGCCGACAACAACCAGGCCATGATCATCCAGATCGCACAGCTAACCAAGCAAGTAACTATGTTAACATCACACCTTACCTCGCCAGCCACGACAGCCCTGCTCAACCAGCCCGTCCCGGCTACACCTCCGGCTACACCTCCGGCGCCGCTTCCCACCTGGGAATCCTACACTCATTTTTCCGGGGATGCGGGGAAATGCCATGGATTTATTCTCCAGTGCTCCTTGGTGTTCCATCAGCGGCTGTGGACCTTCCCCACCAATCAGTCGAAGGTACGCTTTGTTGTCGGTCTGTTGAGAGGGAGAGCTCTAGCCTGGGTTGAAGCGATCTTCTCTCACCAGCCGATAGTGGGGTTTACCTTCAATGATTTTATTTCCGAATTTAAGGATGTGTTTGATCACCCCGACCACTGGGGGGACGCATCCAAGCGCCTGGCAAATATTCGCCAGGGAGTCCGGAGTGTAGCCCAGTTTTCGGTGGAGTTTAAGACGTTGGCTGCTGACGCTGGGTGGGACGACGCAGCATTACGAGGCACCTTCCTAAACTGCCTCAACGAACCTTTACAGGACTAAATAGCAGTCAGAGAGGAACCCACCAATTTCAAGACGCTGGTATCTCTAGCAATTAGGCTAGACAACTGTCTGCAGGGGCGCTACAGGCAAAGGGCGATTCCCCCACCATCACCTATCACCTCGCACGCCGCTCATCTGTTCCGCTCCAGGTCAGGAGTCCTCCCTTCCACCACCATCCTGGCTCCACCCTCCACGTCTCTCCCGGACGGAGAGCCCATGCAGCTGGGGAGCGCCCGCCTGTCACCTGTAGAATGGCAGCGCAGAATACGGTCGGGGGCTTGCCTCTACTGGGGGGAACCCGGTCACCTTTTGGCCACCTGCTCTGTTCGACCAAAAGGCAGGGCTCACCAGTAGCTGTGGGGGTGCTGGTGAGCCAAACGTCCAAGGTTACATTTCCCCACATGCAGTTTAGAGCCACCCTGTGCTGGGACCAGGAGACTCTGCCCCTGGTCTCTGGTGCTGATGAAAATTTCATAGATTCCGACCTCGCTTCCCAATCCGGCCTCACCACGGAACCTATTGCCACTCCCCTGGATGCCAATGCGCTGGATGGTAGACTTCTGGCCCGGGTCACCCACCAGAAAAAGCCAAATCTGAGAGGCGGCCAAACAAAAATAAAATCAGCGGTGGAATTAGACCGGACCAGAATGAGATTACGGGGATTGCGTCAAAATTGCACCAGCGGAGGATCACATCTCCAACATCACCGCATCTTTGAGCCTGAGTGACAAGGCCAGAGGAAACGGAGATAGAGAGTGTACAAAGAGTACGCCTAAGATGAGACAGACATGGTCTCACACAGTTGGCTGCTTCTGCCAAACCTACTGTGTGAGAGAGGTTGACCGGTCTGTCATGAAGTGAACCTCTAACCCCCTCAAACTCCCCAAACCCCCCACACCAACCACCAACCACCACCACCTCTGCTTCTAGAAGAGAAGACTCTCTCACTGAGTGTTACGGATGAGTGTTGCGGATATCTGCTGCACTGCGGTAGTGAATCTCTCAAACACCAGAGCCTTAAAAAGGAGCATCAGGCAAAGTTATCTTCCCCCAACAGGATCTTGCAGCCCGTGTCCCTTGGAGCAGAACTCACACCACAATAATCTGGTGGTGAAGGCCATCGGCGTCGTGTCGCCAACAACAGTGTTCTAGTATCCAGACTGTACAGTTTCACCGGAGGTGCTCTCCAGCCTCGTTTGGATTCAGATAACTGGCACAGGCTAGCTGGCGAATTAATTTAATGAGTCCAATTACACACATGGGTACAAGATGCATCAAATGTTGTCCAATAAAGGAAAACAGATTGGATTTCATGGGACGGTTACCATACTGAATTATGCAAGTGGATCCTTTCAGGACACTCAAAGGCAAGTGAGGGCTGAGAGGGTGCCAGTCTGCCAAGGTGCAGCGATACATGCTGCTTGTTATTCTGCCCACAGTTTAGCTTGATAGGCCTCCAGCGATCATGATTTAGCATTCATAGAGTTCACAGTGTAATACTCCATTCCCTCATCGTATCGTGTTCCTCACTGCTGTCACTTTTATATTTGGGGGTTTTTTCAACCCAAGGGAGTTGAAGACACACTTGTGTCTTTTGTTACGTCAAAGTAATTTATACACAAAGGCAATCTTTCCCTGAAAAAGACTTCCCAGCAGAGACACTGAGACATAAATGATCCCTGTGTTTTGTATTAGTGTTGCAGAGAGACAGTTTTCTCACCAGACCAGTGAGCCAAATGCTCAGGCATCTGAAAGTGAAACAAGCATTAAAAAAATTACGTATCTAAGCACTCTTGACTCATCTTTTCATTTGTCAAGGACACAAAAATATGTTTTCGTCTCGGCCCGGTAGTTTTCAAAAATGGCCATAATAAAAGATGTGCTTTTGCCACTTGCGGTTATATGTGTGTGTAGGCATGTGTGCGCGTATGTGTGTGTGTGTGTGTGTGTGTGTGTGTGTGTGGGGGGGGGGGGGGCACTTAAAATGCTACATGTTGAGTGATGGCCCTACAGATCCAAGGACATGATTGCTTGGCATATCACCATGGCAACAAACTGAGATAATTTGCAGAGCAGGGCCAATTTGCCGGCAGAGAAATTATCTTGATTCACTCGCGGTTTTAACTTGATTTTTGACATTTATTTCCCTGTTTTGAGAGTTCCTACTAAACAGAATGCACTTGGAAATGCGCAGCTTCAGCATACCACTACTGCCAATGCACCTACACACTTGACTTACTAGACACACACACACACGTGCCAAGAAGCGAACAAACGCCTACAGAGATGCGTACGAGTATTTTTGCGTCATTGTTGTATTTCTCTTTATCCATTTGTCTCTCACCAGTTCTCACTCTCTCTCCCCTCTCGGTTCCTCCCCCTCAAACACAAGCATTCAAGGGATTAAAGTTCCTCTCATGCAGGAAAAAGCTCGTAACAAAACACACACACACACACACACACACACACACACACACACACACACATTTTGCGTATAAATAAATATTGGGTTTGAATTACATGCACACATCAAGGCTTAATGTAAATCAACCTGGGCAGCAAAGAGCAGCATCCATCACGCCTTCTTGAACTATTTTTTATCCTTTTAACTTCTCTCTTCAGCATACTATACTGCATACCTGTAATCCCCTCCATCTCTCTCTCTCTCTCAGGGAGGGTTTTAAGTATTTAGAGTATTCTTAGGGTGTTTTTATAGAAGAACTTTGAAGGTGTTATTGATAAAGTAAAGGGACGCCTTGACAAATGTAAGTTTTTAATACATGAAATGTCATATAGGGGGCATTTTCTGATCATCAATAATCTGGTAGCACCATCCCTCTGCCATCGGCTAACTGTCACGGTCTTCACCGTGCCTCCGTGTTCCCTGTGTGTTGGTGGGCGTGGCTCCAGACTCCGGCGCCGCCCCCAGCGTCGTCATCTACACCTGCTCTGCGCTCACACCTGCCATCTATCAACAATCAGCTACGGGATAACACCCCGGGCTTTTCCACCCACTCATCGCCAGATCGTTGATTCAGCCAGTGTGGTTAGCAAGACGTTCCAGTATATTCTAGCTCTGTGTTTTCCCCTCATGGTGCTAACCTTGTCTCTCCTCTACCCCAGGATCTCGACCCGTCTCCATCCATACCGCTCCTCTCCCTGCCTGCCTGTCCATCGTCTGCCTGCCACGCTCACCACCAGTCCCTCTGGCTTCACCCCGCTCCCGTCTCCTGCTCATCCCCCTGGCTCCGCTCCAGCTCCGTCCCCGGATTTCCCTCAATAAATATTCTTTGTTACTGTACTCAGAGTCTGGGTCTTGCATTTGGGTCCACCAGTGACATTCGTGACAGAACGATCTGGCCAAACATGGACTCAGCAGACTCAGACTCGGAGTCCGCCAGGCTCCGGAAAGTACTCACCAGCCAGGGCAAGTTTTCTGGGGGCAACATGAAGAAGCACTTCGGAACCTCGCCGACAACAACCAGGCCATGATCATCCAGATCGCACAGCTAACCAAGCTAAGTAACTATGTTAACATCACACCTTACCTCGCCAGCCACGACAGCCCTGCTCAACCAGCCTGTCCCGGCTACACCTCCGGCGCCGCTTCCACCTGGGAATCCTACACTCCGGGATCCGGAACATTTTTCCGGGGATGCGGTGGAAATGCCATGGATTTATTCTCCAGTGCTCCTTGGTGTTCCATCAGCGGCCGCGGACCTTCCCCACCAATTCAGTCGAAGGTACGCTTTGTTTGTCGGTCTGTTGAGAGGGAGAGCTCTAGCCTGGGTTGAAGCGATCTTCTCTCACCAGCCGATAGCGGGGTTACCTTCAATGATTTTATTTCCGAATTTTAAGGATGTGTTTTGATCACCCCGACCAACTGGGGGACGCATCCAAGCGCCTGGCAAATATTCGCCAGGGAGTCCGGAGTGTAGCCCAGTTTTCGGTGGAGTTTAAGACGTTGGCTGCTGACGCTGGGTGGGACGACGCAGCATTACGAGGCACCTTCCTAAACTGCCTCAACGAACCTTTACAGGACTAAATAGCAGTCAGAGAGGAACCCACAATTTCAAGACGCTGGTATCTCTAGCAATTCAGGCTAGACCAACTGTATGCAGGGGCGCTACAGGCCAAAGGGCGATTCCCCCACCATCACCTACCACCTTGCACGCCGCCTCATACTGTTCCGCTCCAGGTCAGGAGTCCTCCCTTCCACCACCATCCTGGCTCCACCCTCCACGTCTTCTCCCGGACGGAGAGCCCATGCAAGCTGGGGAGCGCCCTGCCTGTCACCTGTAGAATGGCAGCGCAGAATACGGTCGGGGCTTGCCTCTACTGGGGGGAACCCGGTCACCTTTTTGGCCACCTGCTCTGTTCGACCAAAAGGCAGGGCTCACCAGTAGCTGTGGGGTGCTGGTGAGCCAAACGTCCAAGGTTACATTTCCCCACATGCAGTTTAGAGCCACCCTGTGCTGGGACCAGGAGACTCTGCCCCTGGTCTCTGGTGCTGATGAAAATTTCATAGATTCCGACCTCGCTTCCCAATCCGGCCTCACCACGGAACCTATTGCCACTCCCCTGGATGCCAATGCGCTGGATGGTAGACTTCTGGCCCGGGTCACCCACCAGAAAAAAACCCTGCTCCTCATCCTCTCTGGCAACCACCGGGAGCTGATCCGGTTCCATATAATATCCTCACCCAATGCTCCGATCGTCCTCGGTCACCCCCACCTCGATTGGGCTTTCTGGCAAGGTAATTGCTGGAGTCCCATTCTGTTTATCCACATGCCTGCAGTCTGCTCTTCCCCCAACAGAAGGCGTGGCGGCGCCATCGGTGCCCGAGCCCCCGGACCTGTCCTCCATCCCATCGGTCTACCATGACCGGGGAGGTCTTCAGCAAGCAGAAAGCCCTCTCTCTGGCTCCGCATCGCCCCTATGATCTGCACCATAGACCTCCTCCCGGAGCCACCCTACCATCCAGCCGCCTGTACAATCTATCACGTCCGGAGAGGGAGACCATGGAGGGGTACATCAAAGACTCCTTTTGATGTACTGCTGGCATCATCCGCTCCTCCTCATCCCCGGTAGGTGCGGAATTGTTTCTTGTGTCACCGAAGAAGGACTTCTGTGTTTGATTCTCGTCTGCTGAGGGAGCGGCCACAAGTTTTATCCAAACTGGACCTCAGACGCCTGATCACCCCTGGCGGGATATTGTGGAGGGGAGCGGAGTGGGATCGCACGGCGTTTACTATTCATCTCCTCTGGGGCATTTTGAGTATTTGGTCATGCCCTTCGGACTCACCAACGCCCCAGCCGTCTTGGCTTAACGACGTGCTTCGGGACTTCCTCAACCGCCAGGTCTTCAACGTCTGCTGGAGAACAGACTGTTCGTAATGACTGTAATGTCCAAGGTCCCACTTCCCGAGTTAACAAACTTAGACATGAGCTTACGGCGTGGACTAGACGTAAAGACTTCCCTCGGACACCCGGTTGTCACGCGAAACGTGCTCTCGAGTAGCCTACTGTCGGTATGATTAACGACGTGCCTAGTCGTATTACCTGCTGGGGCGTTGGTGAGCCGCACATCGAGGAGAGGGCATTGGAAACATATCCACATCAAGCTTAGACTATGTCAACCATCCTGAGAAGGTGATGAGATCAGACTGTTCCATGGAGAGAGTGGCTGGCACGACCGTACTGAGCTCTTCCACTTAAGATTCGCGCATGGGGTGGTATTTACTGGGGCGAATTATCAGGTTGAGTATGGAGCGGGCACGCTGAGAGTGGAGTGCCAGTTTCGCAGGGAATGCCAGGGCAGTGGTGGCACGTGGCACCGATACGTCCACGCTCCCTAAATACATGTCTCAAGTACTCGGTTGGCATTCGGACAAATGCTTTACTGTCCGCACGCACCGTTTGCAGGCAGTGGGAGCTGAGCATGCCAGCAGCTGCCAGCCCTCTGACTTAACTACAACTTCTACAACCGGTGCGGTGCCCTTGGCGGCACTGTGACGTGTACTCCCATGGTCTCTCTCCCGGCAAACGTGTAGTTTGTCACCAGGCCCGGCGGATGGTAGGGTTGGGCTCCCGGGGAAGGAATGCGTCTAACTGTGCCAAGTCCCTAAAACAGTTGCAGCACTTCCCTGGGCAACTCCTACCCATTCGGGACTACAGCCGCATAGCCGCTCCCCTGACTAAACTCACTTCTCCCGTCGTGCCCTTCTCCTGGACCCCCGAGGCAGGTCAGGCCTTCGCCGAGTTGAAGGAGCGCTTCACCTCCGCACCCATCCTGGTTCACCCTGACCCTTCTCGTCAGTTTATTATGGAGGTGGATGCCTCAGACACGGGGGTCGGGCTGTTCTCTCCCAATGCTCCGGCTCAGACCAGAAGCTCCACCCCTGTGCCTTCCTGTCCCGTCGGCTGTCGCCTGCGGAACGCAACTACGACGTGGGAAACCGTGAGTTGCTGGCGGTAAAGCTAGCCCTGGAGGAGTGGAGGCACTGGCTGGAGGGGGCCGAACATCCTTTTGTGGTTTGGACGGACCACAAAAACCTTGCATACATCCAGTCAGCCAAGCGCCTCAACTCGCGTCAGGCTCGTTGGGCACTATTCTTTGGGCGGTTCCGGTTCCCTAATCCCTATCGGTCTACCATGACCTGGGGGAGGTCTTCAGCAAGCAGAAAGCCCTCTCTCTGGCTCCGCATCGCCCCTATGACTGCACCATAGACCTCCTCCCGGGAGCCACCCTACCATCCAGCCGCCTGTACAATCTATCACGTCCGGAGAGGGAGACCATGGAGGGGTACATCAAAGACTCCTTGGCTGCTGGCATCATCCGCTCCTCCTCATCCCCGGTAGGTGCGGGATTTTTCTTTGTCACCAAGAAGGACCACTCCCTGCGCCCATGCATTGACTTTCGGGGCCTAAACAATATAACAGTCAAGAACACATACCCCCTGCCCCTGATCAACTCCGTGTTTGATCCTCTCCTGAACGCCACAGTTTTCTCCAAACTGGACCTCAGGAACGCCTATCACCCCTGGCGAGGATTTGGGAGGGGGACGAGTGGAAGACGGCGTTTAACACTCCTCTGGGTCATTTCAAGTATTTGGTCATGCCCTTCGGACTCACCAACGCCCCAGCCGTCTTCCAGGCCCTCGTTAACGACGTGCTTCGGGACTTCCTCAACCGGTCCGTCTTCGTCTATCTGGATGATATACTCATCTTCTCCCGCAACATCGAGGAGCATGTCCAACATGTCCGCCAAGTACTTCAACGTCTGCAGGAGAACAGACTGTTCATAAAGGTGGAGAAGTACGAGTTCCATGTCCAGTCGGTGGGTTTCCTGGGCAATATCATTGAGAGAGGACAGGTGAGAGCGGATCCAGGCAAGATCCAGGCAGTGGTGGAGTGGCCTACGCCCACGTCCCTAAAACAGTTGCAGCGCTTCCTGGGCTTCGCCAATTTTTACCGCCGCTTCATTCGGGACTACAGCCGCATAGCCGCCCCCCTGACTAAACTCACTTCTCCCGTCGTGCCCTTCTCCTGGACTCCCGAGGCAGGTCAGGCCTTCGCCGAGTTGAAGGAGTGCTTCACCTCCGCACCCATCCTGGTTCACCCTGACCCTTCTCGTCAGTTTATTATGG
Organism: Coryphaenoides rupestris; assembly: GCA_002895965.2. NCBI lineage: Eukaryota > Metazoa > Chordata > Actinopteri > Gadiformes > Macrouridae > Coryphaenoides > Coryphaenoides rupestris. Next base: position 179,095 of record PIJE02000169.1, on the reverse strand, counting down.
AGGTGGATGCCTCAGACACGGGGGTCGGGCTGTTCTCTCCCAATGCTCCGGCTCAGACCAGAAGCTCCACCCCTGTGCCTTCCTGTCCCGTCGGCTGTCGCCTGCGGAACGCAACTACGACGTGGGAAACCGTGAGTTGCTGGCGGTAAAGCTAGCCCTGGACGAGTGGAGGCACTGGCTGGAGGGGGCCGAACGTTGGGAATGGGACCGGCTTGAGGCCAAAGCCTCAAAGCCACAGCCTTGGCCTAGCGTAGCACGGCTGCTAGGCCTTCCTGGGAGCTGTGAGCAGTGGGGCACACGTGTTGCTTCCGTCTCGGTTGCTGGTCAACAGACAACACAACACAACACAACACAACACAACAGTACCTGTATGGTTTTTCACATCACATGCTGTCGTCAACGCAATTAGACTTGACAGCATAATTAATAGTGAATAAATGTGGCTGGGAACAGAGCTATTATTATTCTTCAAGTTGTTACTTGAATCATTGCGGCGTAGATCACATTTTTGATTCTCTTCGAAGCCAATATCGTACAATGTGGTTGAATGTGATTTTAAGTCAATCTGAAATGTGTTCTCAATATCATTCAAGACACGGGAGAAAAAGAGCATAGATCAGAAAGAGCATCATGAGAGAGAGAGAGAGAGAGAGAGAGAGAGAGAGAGAGATTAATTAGAACCATCCTTTCTTCTGTGACCGCAGCCCCCGTGTTTACCAAAGTAGCAGTAAAAATGCCTCTTCCTCTTCCTCCTCTTCCCCCTCCTCTCCTCCCCGGGTCTGATCTCCAGACACCCGCTGTGTCTCTCAGGCCACAGCCAGACTCTAATGATTACCAGACATATTGGACTTTCAGGAAGCCGAGGAGATCGAGAGGGAGAGCGAGGGTGAGCTCCAGCTCTTGTAAATTTGGCGTTTCAGCGTTTTGGGTTCTTTCCCTGCCTCTAAACCCTCTAAAGCTGTTACTGTAAGTCATTTGTAGTACTCTTATGCTATGACCAGGGCCTCGGGAGGTTGGGTTACAGGACTGGGCTCTGACGACTCACAGCAGCATGTGAATTGTCAAAGCGGCATTCAAACACATTGACCTGTTTGATTCTGACAGAGAATGGTAGTATGGGGTGTTTTTATGAACGGGGATATATCGTACAGGTGCCAGACCCTAAGGGGTATGACATATATTAAATAGGATGTTGTTGATGGTTGTTATCCATTTGCCAGCCTAATCTGCCATCCAGTCACCAGGCTTGTGTCACGATGTCACTGGTGGACCCAAATGCAAGACCCAGACTCGGAGTACAGTAACAAAGAATATTTATTTGAAGGGAAATCCGGGGACGGACTGGAGCGGAGCCAGGGGAATGAGCAGGAGACGGGAGCGGGGTGAAGCCAGAGGGACTGGTGGTGAGCGTGGCAGGCAGATGATGGACAGGCAGGCAGGCAGGCAGGCAGGGAGAAGAGCGGTATGGCTGGAGACGGGTCAAGATCCATGAGGGAAAACACAGAGCTAGAAAACACTGGAACGTATAGCTAACCACACTGGCTGAATCAACGATCTGGCGATGAGTGGGTGGAAAGCCGGGGTTTTTATCCTGTAGCTGATTGTTGATAGATGGCAGGTGTGAGCGCAGAGCAGGTGTAGCTGATGACGCTGGGGCGGCGCCGGAGTCTGGAGCCACGCCCACCAACACACAGGGAACCCGGAGGCACGGTCGAGACCGTGACAGTACCCCCCCCTCAACGGGAGCCTCCAGGCGACCCACCCGGCTTGTCAGGATGGGCCCGATGGAAATCCCGGATGAGGGAGGGGTCCAGAATGAGACGCCGGGAGACCCAGGAGCGCTCCTCCGGACCGTATCCCTCCCAATCGACCAGAGATTGGTGGCCACTGCCTCGGCGGCGCACGTCCAGCAGCCGCCGGACGGTGTAGGCTGGGTGGTCGTCGATGATCCGGGGGGGTGGAGGGGGAATGGTTGGAGGGCACAAAGGACTGACAGACACGGGTTTGATTTGGGATACGTGGAAGGTGGGATGAATTTTCATGGACCTGGGTAACCTTAGTTTGACAACAGAGGGGTTGATGATGTTAATGATTTCATAAGGACCAATGAAACGGGGGGACAGTTTCTTGCAAGTGGCTTTGAGGGGAATATCCCTCGAGGAGAGCCACACCTTCTGACCTGGTCTGTAATCAGGTGCCGGGATCCGGTGGCGATCAGCCAGGCGTCGGTTGCGGTCGGCGGTGCGGAGGAGAGCGGAGCGTGTCTCCCTCCAGATCCGACGACACCGGCGAAGGTGAGCCTGGACTGATGGCACCGCAATCTCCTCCTCCTGGGCCGGGAACAGGGGAGGTTGATAGCCCAAGGATGCCTCGAATGGAGATCTCCCCGTGGCTGTACTGGTCAGGGAGTTGTGGGCATACTCCACCCACGGTAGCTGGGAGCTCCAGGAGGTGGGGTTGCGGGCAACAACGCAGCAGAGAGCGGACTCGAGGTCTTGATTAGCCCGTTCCGTCTGGCCATTAGTCTGGGGATGGAAACCCAAGGACAGACTCACTGCGGCTCCCAGTGCTTGACAGAAAGCCCTCCATACCTGGGAGATGAACTGCGGCCCCCGATCCGACACGACGTCCGAGGGAATCCTGTGGAGGCGAAGGACATGGATGGTCAGCAGCTCAGCCGTCTCATGGGCTGTGGGAAGTTTGGGGAGGGCAACAAAGTGTACCGCCTTGGAAAAACGGTCAATGATGGTGAGGATGGTGGAGTTACCTTGGGACGGGGGCAACCCGGTGATGAAGTCGAGTGCGATGTGGGACCAAGGGTGACTGGGAACCGGCAGGGGACGAAGCAGACCAGCTGGTGGCTGATGGGAAGCCTTGCCACAAGCACACACGGTGCAGGCAGCGACGAAGGCCCGGGTGTCGGCCTCCATTGCTGGCCACCAAAATTGTCTCTGGAGGAGTGACAGAGTGCGACCAACCCCTGGATGGCCATGCAATTCTAGATGTGTGAAGTATTCTTAGGGTGTTTTTATAGAAGAACTTTGAAGGTGTTATTGATAAAGTAAAGGGACGCCTTGACAAATGTAAGTTTTTAATACATGAAATGTCATATAGGGGGCATTTTCTGATCATCAATAATCTGGTAGCACCATCCCTCTGCCATCGGCTAACTGTCACGGTCTTCACCGTGCCTCCGGGTTCCTGTGTGTTGGTGGGCGTGGCTCCAGACTCCGGCGCCGCCCCAGCGTCATCAGCTTACACCTGCTCTGCGCTCACACCTGCCATCCATCAACAATCAGCTACGGGATAAGAACCCCGGCTTTCCACCCACTCATCGCCAGATCGTTGATTCAGCCAGTGTGGTTAGCAAGACGTTCCAGTATATTCTAGCTCTGTGTTTTCCCCTCATGGTTCTAACCTTGTCTCTCCTCTACCCCAGGATCTCGACCCGTCTCCAGCCATACCGCTCCTCTCCCTGCCTGCCTGTCCATCGTCTGCCTGCCACGCTCACCACCAGTCCCTCTTGGCTTCACCCGCTCCCGTCTCCTGCTCATCCCCCTGGCTCCGCTCCACTCCGTCCCCGGATTTCCCCCCAAATAAATATTCTTTGTTACTGTACTCAGAGTCTGGGTCTTGCATTTGGGTCCACCAGTGACATTCGTGACAGAACGATCTGGCCCAAACATGGACTCAGCAGACTCAGAGTCGGAGTCCGCCAGAAAGTCCCGGAAAGTACTCACCAGCCAGGGCAAGTTTCTGGGGCAACATGAAGAAGCACTTCGGAACCTCGCCGACAACAACCAGGCCATGATCATCCAGATCGCACAGCTAACCAAGCAAGTAACTATGTTAACATCACACCTTACCTCGCCAGCCACGACAGCCCTGCTCAACCAGCCCGTCCCGGCTACACCTCCGGCTACACCTCCGGCGCCGCTTCCCACCTGGGAATCCTACACTCATTTTTCCGGGGATGCGGGGAAATGCCATGGATTTATTCTCCAGTGCTCCTTGGTGTTCCATCAGCGGCTGTGGACCTTCCCCACCAATCAGTCGAAGGTACGCTTTGTTGTCGGTCTGTTGAGAGGGAGAGCTCTAGCCTGGGTTGAAGCGATCTTCTCTCACCAGCCGATAGCGGGGTTTACCTTCAATGATTTTATTTTCCGAATTTAAGGATGTGTTTGATCACCCCGACCACTGGGGGGACGCATCCAAGCGCCTGGCAAATATTCGCCAGGGAGTCCGAGTGTAGCCAGTTTTCGGTGGAGTTTAAGACGTTGGCTGCTGATGCTGGGTGGGACGACGCAGCATTACGAGGCACCTTCCTAAACTGCCTCAACGAACCTTTACAGGACTAAATAGCAGTCCGAGAGGAACCCACCAATTTCAAGACGCTGGTATCTCTAGCAATTAGGCTAGACAACTGTCTGCAGGGGCGCTGCAGGCAAAGGGCGATTCCCCCACCATCACCTACCACCTCGCACGCCGCTCATTCTGTTCCGCTCCAGGTCAGGGAGTCCTCCCTTCCACCACCATTCCTGGCTCCACCCTCCACGTCTCTCCCGGACGGAGAGCCCATGCAGCTGGGGAGCGCCCGCCTGTCACCTGTAGAATGGCAGCGCAGAATACGGTCGGGGGCTTGCCTCTACTGGGGGGAACCCGGTCACCTTTTGGCCACCTGCTCTGTTCGACCAAAAGGCAGGGCTCACCAGTAGCTGTGGGGGTGCTGGTGAGCCAAACGTCCAAGGTTACATTTCCCCACATGCAGTTTAGAGCCACCCTGTGCTGGGACCAGGAGACTCTGCCCCTGGTCTCTGGTGCTGATGAAAATTTCATAGATTCCGACCTCGCTTCCCAATCCGGCCTCACCACGGAACCTATTGCCACTCCCCTGGATGCCAATGCGCTGGATGGTAGACTTCTGGCCCGGGTCACCCACCAGAAAAAAACCCTGCTCCTCATCCTCTCTGGCAACCACCGGGAGCTGATCCGGTTCCATATAATATCCTCACCCAATGCTCCGATCGTCCTCGGTCACCCCCACCTCGATTGGGCTTCTGGCAAGGTAATTAGCTGGAGTCCATTCTGTTTATCCACATGCCTGCAGTCTGCTCTTCCCCCAACAGAAGGCGTGGCGGCGCCATCGGTGCCCGAGCCCCCGGACCTGTCCTCCATCCCATCGGTCTACCATGACCTGGGGGAGGTCTTCAGCAAGCAGAAAGCCCTCTCTCTGGCTCCGCATCGCCCCTATGACTGCACCATAGACCTCCTCCCGGGAGCCACCCTACCATCCAGCCGCCTGTACAATCTATCACGTCCGGAGAGGGAGACCATGGAGGGGTACATCAAAGACTCCTTTTGATGTACTGCTGGCATCATCCGCTCCTCCTCATCCCCGGTAGGTGCGGAATTTTTCTTTGTCACCAAGAAGGACCACTCCCTGCGCCCATGCATTGACTTTCGGGGCCTAAACAATATAACAGTCAAGAACACATACCCCCTGCCCCTGATCAACTCCGTGTTTGATCCTCTCCTGAACGCCACAGTTTTCTCCAAACTGGACCTCAGGAACGCCTATCACCCGGCGAGGATTTGGGAGGGGGACGAGTGGAAGACGGCGTTTAACACTCCTCTGGGTCATTTCAAGTATTTGGTCATGCCCTTCGGACTCACCAACGCCCCAGCCGTCTTCCAGGCCCTCGTTAACGACGTGCTTCGGGACTTCCTCAACCGGTCCGTCTTCGTCTATCTGGATGATATACTCATCTTCTCCCGCAACATCGAGGAGCATGTCCAACATGTCCGCCAAGTACTTCAACGTCTGCAGGAGAACAGACTGTTCATAAAGGTGGAGAAGTACGAGTTCCATGTCCAGTCGGTGGGTTTCCTGGGCAATATCATTGAGAGCGGACAGGTGAGAGCGGATCCAGGCAAGATCCAGGCAGTGGTGGAGTGGCCTACGCCCACGTCCCTAAAACAGTTGCAGCGCTTCGTGGGCTTCGGCAATTTTTACCGCCGTTTCATTCGGGACTACAGCCGCATAGCCGCCCCCCTGACTAAACTCACTTCTCCCGTCGTGCCCTTCTCCTGGACTCCCGAGGCAGGTCAGGCCTTCGCCGAGTTGAAGGAGTGCTTCACCTCCGCACCCATCCTGGTTCACCCTGACCCTTCTCGTCAGTTTATTATGGAGGTGGATGCCTCAGACACGGGGGTCGGGCTGTTCTCTCCCAATGCTCCGGCTCAGACCAGAAGCTCCACCCCTGTGCCTTCCTGTCCAGTCGGCTGTCGCCTGCGGAATGCAACTACGACGTGGGAAACCGTGAGTTGCTGGCGGTAAAGCTAGCCCTGGAGGAGTGGAGGCACTGGCTGGAGGGGGCCGAACAGCCTTTTGTGGTTTGGACGGACCACAAAAACCTTGCATACATCCAGTCAGCCAAGCGCCTCAACTCGCGTCAGGCTCATTGGGCACTATTCTTTGGGCGGTTTCGGTTCACCCTAACCTACCGTCCGGGATCCCGCAACATGAAGCCTGATGCCTTGTCCCGCCTATACGTCTCCCAGGAGGCTCCACCCAACCCAGACACCATCCTCCCATCCTCCTGCGTGGTGGCGGCAGTCACCTGGGAGATCCAGACGCTGTTGAGGCAGGCCCAGCAAACCCAACCCGACCCAGGTAACGGCCCAGGTAACGGTACACTTTGTCGCCCTCCCCAAACTCCCCACAGCCCATGAGACGGCCGAGCTGCTGACCATCCATGTCTTTCGCCTCCACGGGATTCCCTCGGACGTCGTTTCGGATCGGGGGCCGCAGTTCATCTCCCAGGTATGGAGGGCTTTCTGTCAAGCACTGTGAGCCGCAGTGAGTCTGTCCTCGGGTTTCCATCCCCAGACTAACGGCCAGACGAAACGGGCTAATCAAGACCTCGAGTCCGCTCTCCGCTGCGTTGCTGCCCGCAACCCCACCTCCTGGTGCTCCCAGCTACCGTGGGTGGAGTATGCCCATAACTCCCTGACCAGTACAGCCACGGGGAGATCTCCATTCGAGGCGTCCTTGGGCTATCAACCTCCCCTGTTCCCGGCCCAGGAGGAGGAGATTGCGGTGCCATCAGTCCAGGCTCACCTTTCGGCCAATGTCTCCTCCGCACCGCCGACCGCAACCGACGCCTGGCTGATCGCCACCGGATCCCGGCACCTGATTACAGACCAGGTCAGAAGGTGTGGCTCTCCTGGAGGGATATTCCCCTCAAAGCCACTTGCAAGAAACTGTCCCCCCGTTTCATTGGTCCTTATGAAATCATTAACATCATCAACCCCATCATCATCGCCCTCCACCCCCCCGGATCATCGACGACCACCCAGCCTACACCGTCTGGCGGCTGCTGGACATGCACCGCCGAGGCCGTGGCCACCAATATCTGGTCAATTGGGAGGGATACGGTCCGGAGGAGCGCTCCTGGGTCTCCCGGCATCTCATTCTGGACCCCTCCCTCATCCGGGATTTCCATCGGGCCCATCCTGACAAGCCGGGTGGGTCGCCTGGAGGCTCCCGTTGAGGGGGGGGGGGTACTGTCACGGTCTCGACCATGCCTCCGGGTTCCCTGTGTGTTGGTGGGCGTGGCTCCAGCCATACCGCTCTTCTCCCTGCCTGCCTGTTCCTCATCTGCCTGCCACGCTCACCACCAGTCCCTCTGGCTTCACCCCGCTCCCGTCTCCTGCTCATCCCCCTGGCCCCGCTCCAGTCCATCCCCGGATTTCCCTTCTAATAAATATTCTTTGTCACTGTACTCCGAGTCTGGGTCTTGCATTTGGGTCCACCAGTGACATTCGTGACACTAGCTTGTGTGGATCCTCCAACAAACCTGCTGTCAAAAATCCAAACAACCTTGGTCAACTTCTTCTGGGACAATCTGCACTGGGTACCACAGAACGTTTTATATCTACCGAAGGAGGAAGGTGGGCATGGACTTGTTAATCTACAAAGTAGAACAGCTGCCTTTCATCTTCAGTTTGTTCAGCATCTGCTCTCAGGGCCAGTGGACTCCGGTTGGAAGGCTGCGGCTTGTGCCATTTTACAAACTTTTGACGGGCTGGGACTGGACAGAACATTATATTGGATAGACCCGGAAAAAATTTACTTAAGAAGATTCCCTGTGTTTTATCGTAACGTTTTTAAGGTATGGTCTCTTTTAACAGTACACAGAGAACACAACAGTTCTTTATACTGGTTTTTAAAGGAACCCCTGATATATGGCTCAATTCTGGACATGAGCCAAGAGAAGTCCCTTCCTGCATTAACTTTTAATCTCCTCAGGTCTGGAGTCACAACTTTAGGTGATTTACTGAGGTTAGCTGGACCAGACCTTGGGAATAGCGGAAAAATAGTAGATCATTTGGGGTGGTTGCCCAAATCCTGGAGTAATGGCGGGCTTCCCTAACAAAAGAACAAATACGGAAGCTGGGAGATTGCTTCACTGGAGCATGCAGTCCTGACTGCAATGATCCCTTTCCTAACATAACTCTGTCTCCCAAGCTAATGGAATGTACAGGTATATATTCTTTCTTGGGTCCAAACCAAGCAACCAACAAAGTGTTGTATAAAGCTTGTGTTAAGACCCTAAACAAAAAGATTGTGGACAGGAGAACAGATACACCCTGGCGTAAGGTCTTGCAGATAGGGAAACTGTTAA
>PIJE02000169.1:155408-165408 GCA_002895965.2 Coryphaenoides rupestris | reverse complement strand
AACCCGGGGGGGAGAAGGAGGGGGAGGGAGAGAGAGAGGGAGGGAGGGAGGGAGGGAGGGGGGCTGCAGAATGCCAAGCGGAACGTGAACACGGAAATGTTCAAAGATGGAGAGAAGCCAGGGAGAGAGAGAGAGAGAGAGAGAGAGAGAGAGAGAGAGAGAGAGAGAGAGAGAGAGAGAGAGAGAGAGATTCCAAAGGGAGGATGAAGAGGCAGGAGCAGGCTGTGAGGTAAGAGAAGGGACTGAGCGCGCACCAGAGTGAGAGCGAGAGAGGCAGAAAGAGAGCGAAGGGAGGGAGGGGGAGAGAGAGAGAGAGAGAGACAGGGGGAGGGGGGAGGGAGGGACGTGGTCTCGGCACCGCGCTCTCTCCCTCTGAGTCGCGGCGAGTGAGAGAGCGAGGGAGAGAGTGCACGTTCGCCAGGGGGACTGCAAAGGTGAGGTAGGGAGGGAGGAAGAGGTCAGGAGATTAGATGAGCAAAAGAGAGGTTGAGAGAGGAAGACATGTGGCAGGAAGGGTTAGGAAGCAGAGAAGGATGACAGGAAATAAGTTCTCCCTCGAGTCCACCGACAGAACTGTCATGTCACTTTGTTCTCTCTCTCTCTCTCTCTCTCTCTCTCTCTCTCTCTCAAGGTTACTGTCTGTGTCTGCAGATGTTAACTTTTATCTGTGCTGTTCCACACTGCTCCTTAGTCCCTGATCTTTATTTCTGATGTCCTCTCTCTCTCTCTCTTTCTCTCTCTCTCTCTCTTTCTCTCTCTCTTCAATTCAATTTTCAATTTAAAGAGCTTTATTGGCATAGGAAACATACATTTACATTGCCAAAGCGAGTGGTAAATAAAAACAAAACTAATTTGTCAATTTAATTTACATCTCTCTCTCTCTCTCTCTCTCTCTCTCTCTCTCACTCTCTCTCTCTCTCGCCTCTCTCCTCGCTCTCTCTCTCTCTCAAGATGCTTACACAGAATCAGTGGCAAAGGCAAAACCGATCTGCGTTGACTGTGCCATTGTTTTACTATGGAGAGACTGACTCAAATTTTTGCCACAGTGCGCTGCGCTCAAAGTTTAAATATTTAGAACTTCGACCTCGTTTGCCGCTGACCTTTCAAAGCGCAACCGATGAGATAACGGCTGCATGTGACGTAGCCAGAAGCGACTCAGAAGCAGGGAGAGAGTGATGGAAGAAAAACGTATCCTCTGTGTTTCAGAGTACCCCGAACTCTACAACACAACATGAAAAACCTACCACATGCAGCGGCATCTGATGTTGTTGCCATGCTGAATAGCATCCTTGCCACTTTTTGATGATCTTGTCTTTCTTCCCCTCCTCTCCTCCCCCCCTTCCCTCCGTCCGTCCCTCCCTCCCTCCCCCCCCTCCCTCCCTCCCTGCACATGTATGTAAGTGTTCAAAAGCCCCTTCTACGCAGCCTATTCAATGCGGTAATGCCGCATCGTTATTCCGCCTCACCTTCTGTGTAAAAGGTACGAACACGGAATGGGGGAGAGGGTGGGGCGGGGGGGTCATTTTGTTCCACCTTTGAGCACCCATTGGCAGCAGCAGCAGCAGCAGTGCAGGGGCGGTGTGACGTTTCCATGACGCGTTATGTGTGCATCATCACGTTGTATATGAACGTGCAAGAGCTAGCGAAAGCGCGGCCATTATCGTCGAGAATTCGTTACTCGTCAGCACACTGGACGCCACGATGACCAAAACGCCAAGTAAACACAGCATACACAGGTCCCACGTAAACCCAGCTTTTTCGGTTCAGTGTAAACAAAAAAAAGCAAAGCCTGCATAATGACAGTTCTTCTTTACGGCAATATTGCGTGCGAGAGACCTCCGTATAAAAAGTGTGTGTGTTCTGTTGTGAAACCCGCATACACATACACACACACCGCAGCATGCAGATAGATAGATCCAATAAATAAATCTCAGAGGGCCCCACACTGCGCTTCTGCCCCCGGCCCGGACCCTGCAGCAGCCGGGGGGGGTGGGGGGGGGGGTAGAGGGGGGGGTGGGCGATGTATTGAACTGGATTCCACTGCTTCACGTTGCAGGTGGGAAATAAAAGGGACCCTTCGCTCCAGGATGCGCTACGGCACAGTGTGCATATTGAGCACAACAACAAACACAAAATGGGGGTTGGGAGGGGGGGGGGGATCTCGGATGATGCGCGCACGCACACACACACACACACACACACACACACACACACACACACACACACACACACACACACACACACACACACACACACACACACCACACACAAACACACATTGTAAATAATACGTGAGGAGGGAGGGAGGGTCGTTTTGTTGGCACGATTTATTCGAGTGGACGTGGGTGGAAATGCACACGATTAAACATGTTGGCCAAGGTCCGAGAGAGAGAGAGAGAGAGAGAGAGAGAGAGAAGGATGGATAAACAGAGGGAGAGAGTGGCAATATGGGGGAGCTGTGAGGAGATTTGAATCAAGAGAAGGAAAACTAGTAAAAGGCTTGTAGGAGGGGGGATTGGACGAGTCTGATGTGTGTGGGTGTGCATGTGTGTGTGTGTGCGTGTCTGTGTGTGTGTGTGTGTGAGTGTGTGTGCATGTTCCAGGAATTATATAAGCGGTGTCAAGAGGAGTTAAATGGAGCATTGCACTGCATGCTTTCGATTGTCTAGAGTTCAATTGGTGTGTGTGTGTGTGTGTGTGTGTGTGTTTAGGGATGAGCACACACACACACACACACACACACACACACACACACACACACACACACACACACACACACACACACACACACACACACACACACACACACACACACACACACACACACACACACACACACACACACACCACTTTACATTATATCCCAATCCCACACACAGCCTCTCAAATGAAAAAATGGCTGACACCCGTTCCTCCAGCGCATGAGCCCAGGGAGACGCCCTCTTCAGACACGCTGAACACTCTGAACGGTCAATTAAGGACATGGAGGAGTATTTCATTTCCTTTTTTCATTCCCGGCTTCATTTCCCGGTCTTCCCGGTCCCCGACTCCCCGGAGATTGATCACGTCCCAAAGGAACCAGGAGGTGATTTCATTGGTGGATTCACATCCCCCGGGGGGGAAATCGCAGTGGTGTGATTGGTCTGGCGCTAAAGGACAGTGGGGGGGGCGGGGGGGGGTGGCATATATGGTGTCATGATGGAGTTTAGATCCTATCATCAATTAAACGTTATGGATACAAACTGGGTTTTGCCTCGTCTGGACAGACCCCTGTGTTGACAAGCAGCTGTAAAAAATGACTGCAAGTGCACACACACACACACACACACACACACACACGCACACACACACGCACATGCACACACACACACCCACACACACACGCACACACACAGCTCTCCAAATAAATAACAAGAGACAATGGGAAGGGTTGTGATTCAGCAGAGATCGATAAAGACATTTAGGATTTTATTGTCCTCACAGCCGACGTCTGAGAGCGGAGCCGGCGTGTCGCGGGGACCGGAGGAGCTAAAGGGCAGACGGTGAGGATGATAAAACATGGCTGACGACGGAGACGATGCCCGCGGGCCCGTGAGCGCTCTGGCTCTGTTGGCCTTTTGCCAAACCCCGCCCCACTCTGATCACGTCAATGCAATCAAAGAATAAATAACACTTGATGCAGCGAAAGCGAAATTATTTCAGCTTTGTGGGCTGGAGAGAGATGTATTCAATCGCACATGAATAATCAGAGTGGTGTGGCGTTGTTTATTACTGCAGACGTGATTATACTTTACTTTCTCTGAAATGCCAAGCACTTTATTTTCTACCTTTTCTGTGTTGTGCTCCTTGTTCGTTTGTTTGTTGGTTTTTTTTTATCTATTTGAAGTAACGGACTCCACCCCCCCTATCAGATCCGCGAATTAACGGACCCCCCCCCAGAGACGCTGACTCGGAGCCCATCGCGCCTCACGGGAGCGTCATTGCGCATCCTTGGCGCAATATCTGTGATGTCCACCAACGTCCTAAACAACAACACGTCCTTGCTTGAAGTACTTCAGTGATAAACGAATCAAACTAAGTAATTGCGTTAATGGCGTCAAAAACATTATTGCCGTTAATGCAACTTCAACAGCCCTAATTATTATATTATACTATATGGCATGGCTTACCCTCGCCTACCCCTGTGTTATTTACATGGGTTACATGATTTATACAACTCAAGGAAAAAGGTGCTCCACTTTAGAACCTCTGTGCGTGTGTGCATGTGTGTGTGCGTGTGTGTGTGTGGGGGGGGGGGGGGGGGGGGGGTGGGTGCGGTCATGAGCTTCGTCAGCAATGTATTCTCTATTCCATAAGTCAAGCCACCACAGGGTTGGGGGAGTATGTCTACAATGCTAACATCCGGCCTGCGGAGGAGAAGACGAAGACCACCGCTAAACGAAGACCGCCGCGGGGTCAACCCTCCGCCCGCCAACACGGACCACTGGATTCAGAGGAAGAAGAAGTGATGGGAGCGGACAGAAGGGAACACCGGGACGGCAAGGTCTGTCCCTGGACATGATGAGCAACCCGGCGCACACACACACACACACACACACACACACATACAGTACACACACACATACAGTACATATGAATGTATGCCCCAGCCTCCAGCGCATAATTAGCAGCATGACCTTAGCGGTGGGCCGCGTACTGCCATGTGGACGGTATATGGTCACAGCCTTCTCCCTGCTATAGCCAGTGAAATACACTGCTCTCCATGCCATAGACCCAACCGATTGTATCGATACTACTACTCTTATTGTCATAATATGTTCCGCAAGTCAAGTCAGATCAATTTAATTTGTATAGCCCTTAATCACAGTTACAGTCTCAAAGAGAGGCCGTATGATTATGGACCATGTGATTATGACACCCTCCTAGCCCTAGCACACCTAAGGGCAAGAAACGTCTCCCTTAATAACAAGGAAGAAATCTGGAGGAGGAACTCAGAGTGGGGGATCCCTCCTTCCAGAGACGGTTCAGAGTCCAAGCAAGGATGTATCGGTTATCGAGGTGACACAAGAAGTGGATTTAAATGTGTGCAGACAGTGCACGTGTGGTAGCGGGAATTGTGTTCATCAAAAAGGAGTCACATTTCAGATCGCTTCGTTCTCTCAGCCATGAGGAGTCTCGTTCTCTGTGTGTGTGTGTGGGTGTGTGTCTGCATTTCTACTGTGTGTAAATGAAACCACGCCCCCGCCATGGCAAGGAGCGATAGAGATAAGGCGGAGGGGTTTGCGCTTGCAAATTAGAGTCAATATAAAGTTTACATTCGCTAATTTCTCCAGCGCCGATAGCAATACCGGCGCAATACACTAGTATTTCATAATTTAGTACAGGTATCCATTTAGGACCGGTGTTCAGGGCACATGATCCTAGCTCAGACCCAGCCTGAAACACTTATAGTCTAATAAGGTAGGATAATGTTACTAAAATCATTCTGTCTATGCACCAATGGAGCCAAGCTATGTTAATGACTTGATCTCCCATCATGGAAAAGAGGTAACAAAATGCATGTCTGAACATGGGCATGACGTGATACAGAACAACTAAATGACCCATTGCAAACTAGCTTCATGTTGCTTGTACTGTATTGCTATAGCCTGGAAATCCAGACCCACATCTAGAAAGCTGTAGGTCTGGTAATGAGCAATGAAAATGGCCCAACTCGAGGGGCGGCACCAAGCATGCGTTTGAAAATATCACTGCACGCAATTGGATAACACTACGACCAATCAGAAGAATACACAGGGTGACGTATCCAGAGGACGGAAACGAGTTTGTTTTGGATAATAGTTTGACAGAGAGACGTAAATGTAGCCTAATGGAAATACCACGGTATTTCCAGGGTAGTATTGCTATGCAACCTGGCACAAGAATTTCCTTCGGGATTAATAAAGTTCCATCTTATCTTATCTTATCTCTTCCAGTGTTAGACAGTTGTTTTGCTGTTGTTGAATAGGCCTATGTCATTTAAATAAAAAAAATGGTTCATGTCCTAAAGGGTCCTTGTAACTCGACACAAGGCACACTTAATTAGCCAGTTGACGCAATGGCTGGCAAGGGGTTTCTTCTGCAGGACACATCCACAAATCAAACAGATTCAGCCAAAATAACTCAAATCCTCCTCAGTCACCACGTGATGTATTCTCATCCCCTCGCTGGGCTTCAGGCAGGACAAAGAGAAAGGTCTGGCCAATGTCACTGCCCTTGCCGGCGGCTGGGAAGAAATCACCGCCTTACCCCTTAGCTGGGGTTCACCCCCTCGTCTCTCATAGTTTCACAAGGGTTTGTGAGAGAGTAAATAAGTCCAAGGGCAAAATATGTGTTGTGTGAGAGTGACGTGATGGAGGACGTAATGAGGACAGACAGCAGAAAGGCTTTGGTAATTCCATCACTGGGGGGGCTGAGGCAGAAGAACCATAGCCTGTCGTTTCCAATTCACCGCTCTGCGGAGTTACAAATGACACCCAGATATGGCACACGCAGACACTTGCACACACACGCACACACAAACATAGTCACACATAGACTCTCAAACACACACACATACATACACATACACAAGATCACACACACACACACACACACAAATCAACACTATGGGGTATGTGGTCTTTAGGTCAGAATAATTTATATACGGTAGATGTATAGATGTATAATTAGTCAGACCCCACGTCCCAGCTTGAGCGCTCAGCTCAACAACTTCAACTGGATGACTGGTACCACCTTCACTAAGAGCAGGCAAGTCCCAACTATTCTCTGTTCTGGCACCACAGTGGTGGAATGAGCTCCCAGCTGACGTCAGGACGGCAGAGTCGCTCACCAGCTTCCGCAAGAGACTCAAGACTCACCTGGACAGAGTTCACAGAGTCCAGGTGAAACTTGTTCTATTCTAATCTAATGTACCAATGGGTCTAAAAGCTTAAGTTCAATCAGGAAGTGTTACGGCTCGCCCGTCCTCGCCTCCACGCCCGCTCCTTTCTCCTCCCGCTACACGCCCTGCACGCTCCTCTGCGTGCCGCCGTGGTCCGGGCATACGGCGCTCCTTCTCTCCGGAGTTCCCCCCGGCTGCCGGGCGCTCACGTTCCCCATTCCCCGCCGGCCCTGTCCTCTCGGCAGGCTCCTCCCACCTGTCGGAGTCGGAGATTCCCGGCACGTCGGCGCAGGCGCAACCGTGGAGCGGCGCTGATGCTGCACACAGTGCGAGTCCCCACACCGGATCCCCGTTCTCAATCACCGCACCTGTCCCTGATCGGCAATCACCGCCCGCACTACAAGAACCTGGCCGGCGCTCCACTCGGCGCCAGATCGTCCCCTAAGCTACAGGTGGTAAAGTATACTCCAGATACCCCATCCATAACGTCACGCCGTTGTTGCGCTCAGCCTTGTTGCCTGTGTTTGCCTCACCCGGGATCTCTATCCCTCACCCCGTTTTTTTTCCCCTCACCCCTCCAGCATTCCGGACCTCCCCGCTGAGCTGGAGCCAGCCCGCAGAGTCCTGCCCGGATCCCCGTAGTCCATGTGGCATCTTGTGTGGCAATCCTTTTTGTTTTTCAATTAAACCGCCCTTTGGGCCTGTCTCTCAACTACGCCTCCTCTGTTGCTGTGCGCCTGGGTCTCACCTCTACACAACCCCTAACAGTACGATCTGGCCAATAGTAGACCCAGCCAGCATGGAAGGCACCCATTCTCCCCTCAAGGCACAGCTCCAAGCCCAGGGCAGACGCCCAGAGGTCCCAAACCGAACAGCTGACAAGCCTCACCACCTTGGTCCACGCCTTCACGGTCCAGGTCTCCGCTCCTCCCCAGTGTATGTCATTAATATAAAGTAATGTCATTAACATCACTTAACTTCAGCCAGATAATGGTTTTCATCCACATGTCTAGCCACATGGCCACTTATCTGGACCCTTTTGTACATTTGTAGAAACAGGACCCATGCTTCTCTATCATACACTTATTTTTCTAATTGAAAAACGAGGAGAATTGCTGTGTGTGGCTGCAGTATTAAATGATATGGCGCTGTGGGTCCACTGAGCCTGCTTCCAGCTGGGCTCGGCTCAGCGTTGTGTGATGATCGCGACATCCAGCAGTGAGTGCACAGTCGGCAGGAGATGGCGCTCATTACACGCTCCGCCGTCGCCCATTAATACTTCTCTACGAGCCATTGTTCCAGACCAAACCATCCCGTGATGAACGGACCGGCCTGTAAGCGTTCTCAGCTCTGGGTAGATTCTAGCAGAGGGACTTCCAGAGGGATATTTATCAATGGTACAGCCGAATGGAGAGAGACGGTCACCAGTTTGCCTTCCTCAGCAGAGTGTCCATAGTAGTTTTGTATGCATTTATTTAGCCATACACCCACTGCATTCTAATTCTAAGGTGGTGCATTGTTTTAGGGAAGCCATTACTACCACCATTAAAACTAGTTAATCTTGACACTAAAACACATACATTGTGTTCACCTTTTGTTCAGTTCCTGTATTGTGGAAGTGTGGGGTCTCATTCTCACACCTGAGAGAATGTTAATTATGCAAATGTTTGCAGCACTTTTTGCTAGCGACATGTGTGCCTATTAGGAAGTTAGTTTTATTGCAAATAAAAATGATAAAATAAGGACAATATTCTGCCGCACCACTTCAATGAAGATGGAGTAAGTTACAGGGACAGAAAAAGTAAATGCAGCGAGTACAGGAATCTATTTCTACTTTGACGTGCATTGCGGATGTGCATGTCGTAATAGGGGTCCGTCCATACTCCCACCCACACACACACACACACACACACACACACAACACACACACACACACACACACACACACACACACACACACACACCAACACACACACACACACAAACACACATCAACACTCTATGTTTCATCGACTATCATGAGCCTCTGTCTAATAAATTGGCCCTGGGTGTGACTAATGTGTAATGTCATTAATGTAAAGTAATGTCATTAACATACTTAACTTCAGCCAGATAATGGTTTTCATCCACATGTCTAGCCACATGGCCACTTATTGGACCTTTGTACATTTGTAGAACAGGACCCATGCTTCTCTATCATACACTTATTTTTAATTGAAAAGAGGAGGAAGAATGCTGTGTGCGGCTGCAGTATTAATTATATGGCGCTGTGGGTTCCACTGAGCCTGCTTCCAGCTGGGCTCGGCTCAGCGTTGTGTGATGATCGCGAATCCAGCAGTGAGTGCACAGTCGGCAGGAGATGGCGCTCATTAACACGCTCCGCCGTCGCCCATTAATAACTTCTCTACGAGCCATTGTTCCAGACCAAACTCCCGTGATGAACGGACGGCCTGTAAGCGTTCTCAGCTCTGGGTAATTCTAGCAGAGGGACTTCCAGAGGATATTTATCAACGTACAGCCGAATGGAGAGAGACGGTACCATTTGCCTCCCAGCAGAGTGTCCATAGTAGTTTTGTATGCATTTTATTTAGCATACACCACTGCATTCTAATTCTAAGGTGGTGCATTGTTTTAGGGAACCATTACTACCACCATTAAAACTAGTTAATCTTGACACTAAAACACATACATTGTGTTTCACCTTTTGTTCAGTTCCTGTATTGTGGAAGTGTGGGGTCTCATTCTACACTGAGAGATGTAAATTATGCAAATGTATGCAGCACTTTTTGCTAGCGACATGTGTGCCTATTAGGAAGTTAGTTTTATTGCAAATAAAAATGATAAAATAAGGACAATATTCTGCCGCACCACTTCAATGAAGATGGAGTAAGTTACAGGGACAGAAAAAGTAAATGCAGCGAGTACAGGAATCTATTTCTACTTTGACGTGCATTGCGGATGTGCATGTCGTAAGGGGTCCCGCCATTACTCCACCCACACACACACACACACACAACACACACACACACACACACACACACACACACACACACACACACACACACACCAACATACACA
>PIJE02000169.1:0-141708 GCA_002895965.2 Coryphaenoides rupestris | reverse complement strand
GTCTAATTTGCCTAAAATTATGGAGATTAAATGTAATAGTTTTTGATATCTTTTTTATATGACTCTTAAATGATAATGTAGAATCAAATATAACACCAAGATATTTGAATTCTTGAACAATTTCGAGTTCTTCCCCTTCCATAAATATATTCGAATGTGTCCTTTCTATAAGTTGTTTAAAGAACATCATATACACGTTTTTTTTACGATTCAATAACAGGCATGAATTGATTAGCCATTTCTGTACATGGTTCAGTGCAAATGTAAGATTTTGTGAGGCTTCTTGAGCAGTTTTTGCACGTGTAAAGATTACAGCATCATCTGCGTACATTTGGATATAGATATCTTTACATATATTTGGCAGATCATTAATATATAAAGAAAACAAAATTGGTCCAAGTATGGAGCCTTGGGGGACACCTACTGGACACTCAAGGTAAGGGGATTTGATACTGTTGACAGTAACACAGTGTTTCCTATTTGTTAAATATGATTTCATCCACAAAATGGCTTGTTCAGAGAAGTTGAAGTATGTTAATCACAACTTGATAATGTCACACTCTGCCTTGAGGGATCCACTATTGCCAATTGTCCACTATTGGTGTTCTGTTTGATCCTACACTCTCTTTTGATCAGCATGTAAAAAGTATCACCAGAACTGCATTCTTTCATCTTAGAAATATTGCCAAGATTAGACCAATGCTATCCACTACGGACGCAGAGACACTCATCCATGCATTTATATCATCCAGACTGGATTACTGTAATGCACTGTTCTCTGGCTTACCGAGCTCTACTACAAAAAGCCTCCAGCTTGTACAGAACGCTGCTGCTAGACTTCTAACGAGAACTAGGAAGTTTGACCACATTACTCCTATTCTCACTTCCCTCCACTGGCTCCCAATAAATGCCAGATCAGATTTTAAGGTGCTACTTCTTACCTACAAGATCCTGCATGGGTCCGCACCATCGTACCTGAAGGACCTTATTGTTCCCTATTGTCCTTCTCGGCCGCTCCAGGGGCTGGCCTTCTATCAATTCCAAAAGTGAATACAAAGTCAGCAGGAAACAGGGCGTTCTCTTATCGAGCTCCCTATCTGTGGAACAGTCTGCCACCTGTAATCAGGGAGGCTGACTCTGCTGATATATTTAAGGCTAGACTTAAAACCCACCTATTTACCCTCGCCTTTGGCTGCTAGGAGTGCCCCTTAGCTCTAATTTACAGCTACATCAACACTGTTAGCACTAGCCTACCCTAGCTGCTGATGGGTACTAGGGTTGAGGTTACTTGTATGTTCCCTGTTTACTGTGCTCCATCTAACCTTCATGTTGTCTCCATTATCTAGGGTGCTGCTGTGATCATGACTGGATACCTGGCCACCCCACCTGATGGCTACCAGCTTGCTCTCCAGCCAGCACCCCATCACAATATTACTGTTTAATTTACTATTTGTACTTTGTCGTTTATAATTTGTCATGCTGTTTTTAAATGCCCGTATGACACCCATTGCACTCCAAACCATTCCTGGAAGGAGGGATCCCCCACTCTGAGTTCCTCCTCCAGATTTCTTCCTTGTTAATTAAGGGAGTCGTTTCTTGCCATTAGTGGTGCTAGGGCTAGGAGGGTGTCACAAAATCACTTTTGGCCCATAATAATCTGGCCTGTAAAGCCCTTTGAGACTGTTTTGTGATTAAGGGCTATACAAATAAAATTGAATTTAATTGAATTGAATGAATGTTAAATGTATGTTTGTATGACCTGGCACTTAAAATAGTACCTAGCATTGTGTAGCATCTTATCCTAACAAACTTGCTGTTCACCTGCAAGGGCTTAACCTAGCAATTATGAGTGTTTGAAACTTGCCCTATTCAGATCTTACTGTACCGTCAGCGATGCAATGTTGTTTAATTCTTTCAACAAATATAGTCAACTTATTTTAAGTCGCTTTGGACGAAAGCATCTACCAAATGCCCTAAATGTATAACAAATTAAACGAAAACCATGTCTGTTTGTAACGTTTCATTTCCACTTGAAATGCTTTCAGCGGATACGAGCTCCTGCCTCCTCAACCACCCGGATGTCTCTCTACCCCCGGGCAGGAGATCCGTGACAGGAGACGGTGCCAACAGTGTCGGAGGATCTTGTTTGCCGCTCTCGACGTGCAAAGCTCATCTGGGTTTAGCTGCATAGTTCTGCTCTGAGCTGGGACAGTCTGCAGTGAGACATTAAGACAACACAACCTTTCACACGGGATTCAGGATGTAGCGCATTCTCATCAGGAAGTAATCCACTTCTTATTTGTCTTGCTTTAAAAGGGGTTAGAAGCATCTCTGACCACCACAGTCACTTGGAGGCTGTGCGTGGTGTGTGTGTGTGTGTGTGTTTTGACTCTCTGCACAACACAAGCGTGCACGTGTGCGTGTGCCGTGTGTGTGTGTGTGTGTGTGTGTGTGTGTGTGTATTATCGCTGGATGACTCCGTGACAAACGGCCCGCCTGTTGGCGTGAGATGAGAGGACATGGGAGCCTCACACACAGACACACACACACACACACACACACACACACACACACACACACACACACACACACACACACACACACACACACACACACACACACACACACACACACACACACACACACAGACAACCACACGCAGACAACCATACACTGTTGGATCTGATTACCTGACCGATTAAGTATTTAGAAAGGATACCCATTCCTTTGTTAAATATTCACAGATTTTCCAGGATGAATTAAGGATGAGAATTTAACACATTAATCTTAGTATGTGTGTGTCTTAACGCATCTGTGTGCATGCATGCATGTGTGTGTGCGTGTGCGTGTGTGCATGTGTGCGTATGCGTGTGTGTGTGTGTGTGTGTGTGTGTGTGTGTGCATGAGTGTGTGTCATGCACCACAGCTTCACTAAGCTCTGATTAACAAATCCTCAGCAGCCTGGCGGTGTGTGACACAAATAGAGTCACAAAGGAGGAACGTTTCCGGAAAGATTTGCACATTTTCTCACAAGAGATTAAGCTCAGGAATTTGGAGAATGTTGACCACTTATTATAGCCTATATCAGGGATATAAATGTACTTTTATTTTGTTTCGGAAATAAAATTTGTCAAGCTTCATTGATACTTTGATGACCATGCTACAAAAGTGAATAAAAAATAAACAACAAGAAAATACATTCATTAATGTTACATGAATAAAGTATTGTCTTAAAGTATTGACTATAGCACTGACTACTTCTCTCCAAGCATTATGAATCAGGCAAAGACATCTGGAAAATCCCCTGAGATGGAAGAGAGTCGGCAGTCTAAACATTGCAGGGTGAAGTAAAATGTTTTTGGAACCTTTTTACTGGACAAATGGCTAAATATGGACGTCTCTCCTGCTGCAACACCTCGAGCTCTGCACCGTTTCATAGAGAGACCCGTTGAGTTTAAAAAGTGTTGTCGATCATTCAGCAGGTATTGATGTGTGCTGTGTCAACCTTAATTGCACAGAATTGAATAGTCTTTGTGATTCGTAGGACACTTAATAACCCTGATGCTTGTTTAACTCAGCGAAAGCTCATGTCCAGGAACAGCTTCAACAAGCTGCTCTGAAATCTAAACACAACTCTTCCAAAAATAATGAGATAGAGGGAGAAATCACGGGCTTTGCCGGGCGGACGACTCAAAGATGGAGAGGGAAAGAGTAAAAGATAAACAGCTACAAATAGGGAGAGAGAGAGAGAGAGATGGAGAAAGAGGGTGAGAGAGAGAGAAACCATGCTCACCTTCACTGGACGATCCTTTTATGAGGCTACAGCTGATTGGATCAGTGGAATGGACTGACAAACATCCACAGCATTCACACACACACTCACACACACTCACACACACTCACACACACTCACTCACACACACATTCACACACACACTCTCACACACACACTCACACACACACTCACACACTCACACGCACCCACTTGGGTCAAGGGGTGTATGCACTATGCAGTAGCTAGAATGTTTTTTTCCCCCTTTTCTTTGTTTGTTTGTTCACTCAACACCAACGTGCTGCTTCTATATTTAAGAACATAAAACCTGCTAGAAAACTGATCCTCGGCTACGTTTGGCTCACCACGTGCACGGAGGGACACCCTGTCCCTGATTGCCTGATGACATTGTCGTTGTTGACGCAATCCACCTTTCCACTGTAACTACAGATCAATTTAGGTTAAATGCAGATGAACCGGATTAATATTTTCACACTCAGGAAAACGACCAGAGTGAAACTACAGAGCTGCAGGACCCGAGACCAGACCCAGTACTCAACACGTTAGTCATACCAAAGACTTTTTTTTTAACTGTGATGAAGTGACTATGTATAGAAGCAACAGCAAGTGCCAGTAAGGTAACCTGAGTGATATAGTGTCGACCCATCCATCATAAACCATTGTGCCAAAACAAAACACATGTAATCAACATACGCTCGCGCTGAAGCTAAACACCCATGCTGCCACGATTCTGTCGCAATGCTTCTATAAATATATCGATGTCACACCTTGTTCTCCGTTTGAATCCAACATTAATTGTCTTCGCTGTTACTCCTCCAAAAAGTGTTGGCCACCGAACAAGGGAGTGATGAGCGACATCACAGCCTCAGTGAGACAGACAGCTAACAGGGAGAGGAATCACGCTGGCTACCGGAGGAACATCCTTACAAACACACAGATATGCTTCTGCTAAGCAACGCTTCAGGTATATACTGTACATGCAATTCATTCTCATGTCACGGCATCACTTAGAAATGGGTTAAAATATCGTAGAAAAGGTAAGTCAAATGCATACAATTATATTGGAGTTCTTCACGTCTCAACCTTCAACCCTAGGGTAGAGGCATGGAATAGCAGACACACACCGAACCAACACACACACACACACACGTCATTCACTGCTAGCATGAGCTAGCATGCGAGTTGCCAATGGGACTAACTGGGGGATCAACTGTCCCTGACCGACTGTGTGACACCACACACGACCCTAACCGCAGGAATGATCAAACGTGACATCCAATCTACGCATACACATGTGAATAGTATCTGTGTGTGTGTGCATGTGCGTGTGTACATATGTGTGTGTGTGTGTGTGTGTGTGTGTGTGTGTGTGTGTGTGTGTGTGTGTACACGTTTCGGATAATGTAGATGAACAGTATTGGACTACATGTAGTTTAAACAAGAATAGTGTGCACGCATGTGTGTGTGTGTGTGTGTATGTGTGTGTGTGTGTGTTGCAGGCAGGTTATTGACATTGTTCTTGACCACGTAAACGGACAATGACCTGGAAGAGGGCAGCTGCAGCTGTTTTATGAGGTCACCATAGCAATGGAGTCTGGCTCCACAAAACACACACACACACACCCATGCACACGCACACACACACACACATGCACACACACACACATATCCAGAATGGTATGCAAACACTGCGTGGCCATCTGATCTCTCTTAGCCAGGTTAAACCAACCCCACCCATCTCTCCCAACTCCCTTTCGTTCATCGGTGTGGACAACATGGATACGGGGTACGGCTGGTCTGGACGTGAGCAGGTTAGCACGTTACATGTATGAATTTCAATTCAATTCAATTCAATTTAATTTTATTTGTATAGCCCTGAATCACAAGACAGTCTCAAAGGGCTTTACAGGCCAGATTGTTGTGGGCCAAAAGTGATTTATGACACCACCCTAGCCCCGCCCCCCTAAGGGAAGGTGTGAGACACGCTGCCAATGGATGACTGCTCAACACAGCTCACTACGGCCACACCAATACTACACTGGTGGTGATCTGAGTACTCTAGTCTGAAATCTATGCAGACCTATGCAGTGACTGTGGGGAAAAATTATATGAATGCTGTAATGGATGTGAGAAAAGTGAGTAAAGTGGGTCGATAAATAATACCGTTTATGAAATCACACCTGATCCCTATACGGGATCCGTATAGTGTTAATGTTCTGCTAAGGAATACATTGATATTAAATAACAGAAAATGATACACAATCATTGCCTTCCACACATCCTATGATTCAAAGATCATCGAGACGAGACGATAGAGAGAAAGTACAATTGAGTAGATCTGCACCACGTCCACCACCACCACCTCCGCCACCACCACCACCACCACCGCGACATCGTGGGCCACCACCGGCCCTGGTGCTGGTGGGTGTAGGGGAAGGGACTGTGGGCTGTGCTCACTAGCTCACCCCGTTTCCAAACCTGCAGAGACTGAGCGAGCAGGGATCCACACACACACACACACACACACACAAGTCCCTGAGTCACACCCACTATGGAGAGCAACCCACTCAACAACACCGTGCTCCCCTTTACCCGCGACGAGGGCGAGAGACCCCCGCAGGAAGGAAGGAAGGAAATATCAAAGCGGGCACATCAAAACCCTGGCCCTCTCTCTCTCTCTCTCCAGTGGCCCCGGAGAGCCTCTGAACGCCACACAGCACAGAGCAGCAAGAGACACTGAGGCACGCATCACTTCCTGTGTGTTGCCCACACACCAAAGACACAGTGGCTGCTATCCTGCTGCCAACATGGATGTTGGCCATGGGAGGCCCCGATTGATCTCTCTCTCTCTCTCTCTCTCTCTCTCTCTCTCTCTCTCTCTCTCTCTTATATGAAGTAGGACACGATACAATACACAATCAACTGGTTTGTGTGCTAATCAATGATCCAAGCGCAGTGGACACGCCATTATGTAAACAAGGTCACTCAGTAAGCGTTAGTAGACTTAAAGTTATAAGGAGGATCCCGGGTGACACCACAGCAAACACACAGGACCAGTCTATACAGATATACACATTCTGCTCATTTAGGATGGATCACCATTCATTCATTCATTCATTCATTCATTCATTCACTCATGCACATTGCCTTGCAGTCAACCTGCTTAGTAAACACCTGGCCAAACTATTTCCTCTGTATCCCAAACAACTCTACAAAAGCCTCCAAGAAGACTTGACAACTACAATCCACTGGAGAATGCTTCATCAGTCACTTTACCTCTCGTCAGTTACCATGACTACTATGATGCTTTCTATGCTCCATCAGGATACATCATTCACACACACACACACACACACACACACACACACACACACAGACAGACGTGAGCGCGTGCCTAACCTGTAGAGCATGCCCGTCTGGCTCTGCAGCGTGTCCTGCAGCGTCAGGGCGTGGGCGTTCAGGAACTCCTCCAGCCGCTTGAGCTCCGCCAGGCCGTTGGGCTTCACCTTGGTCCACAGCATCAGGGGGTGGGGGGTCCCGGCCCCGGCCTTTGCCCCCGCCGTGGCCTGCCTGCAGAGCCCCCCGGCCCCCCGGCCTCCAGGGGCCCCGCCACCGCCTTGGCCTTGGCCACCGCCGGCCGCTGCCCTGAGCGCGGCCCTCTGCTTGGGGTTGGGGATGTCGGAGCAGGTGGCCTTGTACAGATACATGCTGGTGCTGGTGGTGGTGCTGCTGGTGCTGCTGGTGGGAGCTTTCTTCCTATTGGAGCCCTCAGCCCGTCGCCGCCGTTTCCTCCCCTCTTCCTGCCTCTGCCGCGGGCCGCACGTCCGTCCCGCCAACATGAACCTCGCTCAGTGATCCAGGTGGAGCCTCAGCGAGCCCACACAGCCCAGGACCACAGGGTGTGTGTGTGCGTGTGCGTGTGTGTGTGTGTGTGTGTGTGTGTGTGTGTGTGTGTGTGTGTACCACCTGCCTGCCTACCTCTCTCTCTGCTGGTGTTGCACAAGTGCGTGTTCTAGCAACTAGGTTGGTGGTGGCGGCGACGACAACAGTCCTTTCAACTTTTTAAGCTTCTTACTAAAGACAAGGAACCCGAGCAACGTTAGGTGTTTTATCCTGGTGAAAACATCCGCCGCACACACACACACAAGAAACACACACACATACAGACACACACACACACACACACAGACACACACACATCACCGACACACACACACACACACAAACACACACACACACACACACACACACACATAGACACACACACACATACACACACACACACACACACACACACACAACACACATAGCGACTCTGTTTGGGGAGACAATAAAAAAAAAAATAGAAAACAGAACTATATACAAAAAAAAAAAAAAAAAACAGCAGGTAAAACAGCGCTGTGCAGAAAAACCGCTTACTTATAAAGGATATAAAAAGTTTAGATTTATAATAGGGCATAATATTTCAAAAAACACACATCTTTCGATTAGATTGGACATAGAAATCCAGACTGTTGAAGCAAGCGACAGAGATCCAGGTAACCAGCCCATAGGTGTAGGAGGACACCAAGTGGAGCACGGAAACATAGTTTCTCGATTATCTCTCCATTCACTTGTCCATCAAGCTACTTCAACTAATGTTGTTCTCTCTTGCCTTCCTCCATGTTTTCTTCCTGCCGTCATGTTCGGACACACACACACACATACTTCGGCCCCCGGCCAGATAAAGAGAGCCCCCCCCACCTATGACATCACGTCTGGTCCCCCAGTGGCTTGTGGGAATGTGTGAGAAATCCTCTCCCCATATCAGGAGATGGTTAGCAGAACCCCCCCCCACACACACATACTGTACATACACACACACACCACACACACACACACACAATACAAGGTCTCACGCCACAATGACGGATGAGAGAATAAGTGTTCATGTTAATAAAAACAAACCATTTGTTGACCAAGTTATGGGCCAGCAAGCTCACCCAGGCACTCTCCTTAGCTCAACACAAACCCTGAACTCAACGCAATCCTTTAACTGTTGGAATAAAGTTGCCACTCCCACCGTTATTGTAAGGTGTTGGGTTTCACGACAACAATAAAGTTTGACCGTGTGAGATAAAAAAAACTAAAATATGGCTGAACACTGTTGGTAAGGTAAGTGCTAAAGGACACACACCCATGCATACACACACACACACGCACATACACCCACACACACGTGGGTTGGCAGTAGGGCATCCATTGTTCATTAAGATTGGTGGAAAAACTGATCCCGTCTGGCAGTGGGAATGTCAGCTGATCCATTGCCTGGGTGTGTTTACACAGTATTTTTAGCCACTAGAGAGATAGACACACACACACACACACACCGAGACACGCACACGCGCACACACACACACCGAAACACGCACACGCGCACACATACACACACACACACACGCGCGCGTGCGTGCGCAGATTGGCATACATGTTTAATCCTAATGATCTATTCATGCACATGCACGCACATGCACACATATTTGCTAAAACAATCTCTGGATAGGAGCCACTTGGTGTGTGGTGTGTGTGTGGTGACGGCTGGTTTAACCTGTGGGGCATTGATGAGCCAATGCACCACAGGTGTGCAGCCTCACCCAACCCCAGAGTCTAATCAGCCTGACTGGGTGAGGCTGCTTAAACCAGCCACCAACCACACACACTCCACAGTACAATATTGGCCTCTGTATAAGATAAGACAAGATAAGATACAACTTTATTAATCTCGAAGGAAATTCTTGTGCCAGAGGCTGCTAAAAAATAACAGCATAGGAATAAAAAGTGTTTAAAAAAATATGTTTACCTATCAAATAGATCTCTTTTCCCCCCTCAGTCCTCCCTGCATGCTCCCCCCCACCTCCCTCCACTACCCCCTCGCCTGAAAGCCCAATCACACTTCAAGCATACTGGCTGCCGTATGCGAAGATACACAGGTACCCAGAGACCGTGCATCATGTGCCCTTTGCCAGTCGTTGACCTACGCGTACGTTTAGACATGCAGTCCTCCAAGTGCTTAGCTGATTAATCGAGCGCGGAACAGGCGCAAGGTTTTGTTTTATTTTGTTTTCGACAGTCAGACACAAAAGTAATCCAAGTCTTTTCAACATATTGGCAATGGAGCAGACTTGGTCTGGGGATTCCGTTTTGGGGTTTGCTCGCCGGGTGCGCGGTACATTTGTGGTTGGAAACGCTACACTGGCACATCCACAGGCAGCTGGGGTCGTTCAGGTGCACACTATTCTATTCAATGCAGGCGGCTCTATAAAGGTCTGCGCTAGCAGGACCTTCGCCAACGCGGGGTTTCGCAGAAGTGTGAATTCAGCTGCCCTGTCTTTGGAGGCTCTCCTCTTCCACTGGCTGTTGGCCCCGGGGGTCCCCTGGGGCTCAGAACAGCCTCATGCTGCTCTGAGCCACGCTAGCAGGTGGGCAGGTAAGTCACCCATAAGAATAACCACAGAGAGAGAGACAGAGAGAGAGAGAGAGAGAGAGAGAGAGAGAGAGAGAGAGAGAGAGAGAGAGAGAGAGAGAGAGAGACAAAAACAAAATACAGATGTCACAGCCAGAGAGAGAGAGAGAGAAACAAAATAGAGATGTCACAGCCAGAGAGAGAGAGAGAGAGAGAGAGAGAGAGAGACAAAAACAAAATAGAGATGTCACAGCCAGAGAGAGAGAGAGAAACAAAATAGAGATGTCACAGCCAGAGAGAGAGAGAGAGAGAGAGAGAGAGAGAGACAAAAACAAAATAGAGATATCACAGCCAGAGAGAGAGAGAGAGAAACAAAAACAAAATAGAGATGTCAGAGCGAGAGAGAGAGAGTGAGAGTGTTTGTGGGGTGGTGTGTGGGTAGGAGAATGACTGTGACATTGATAATTATCCCAGTGATCAGTGTGTTGCCTTCAGGGACTGTCCCGTTTCGCTTTCACTCCATTGGACTGGCCTACTTTTCTTTTTTTGCTGGCACAACTCTTTGTGCCAATGTGTGTTATTATTTATCGCCTATGCGTTGTCTTCAGAACAAAATCCAAAAGGTCATTATTAGCTATTTAAAGAAGTTTCTATCGTTAACTGATGAGTGTCTAAGTAGCTGAATGATAATCAGCAGCAAAGAGATCATGTCCACTATAAAAGCATGAGCATAAGATCGAAGCCTGTTTTTAGCTTGGTTATGAAAACAGGGATTTCTCCGGTTGTATTGTGACCCAGATAGACAGTCATTTTTGTGTGATATTAAAGTGAACTGAGGATAGGAGCCACAGCCTTCCATAGCAATGTGGGATTAGCTGGCGGATGGCCGTGTCTATTTGTGATCGAGCTGACCGTTCGCTGTGTGCGTGACACGTGTGCCGTGTCCGTGTGCATTTTCGCGTACGCTGGGAATACAATTTGCACAGTTTGCAAAAAAAAATGTGCCAGAAGGAAACTTTTACCAAGTGTTGTATTTAGGTCAGTGTCACTCCTAGGAAACATACCGATAAGAGTGGATTAAAGAGGCATAAGAGAGCAATTAAAGGGGCATAATGACTTGTGCAAGTGTGGCTCATGTGTGCTTTATGTGTAATTGGAAAGGTTGTGTGGGACTATCATCCACACACACACGATAAATGTGCAGCATGCACAGCGAGCTATCCAGTTGCACCTCTCAATCTGTCAGTCAAACCATTGGACTACATTCACTGGACGTTTATAAGGCGGCGAACCAGGATTCAATATGAAGCGTTGATCTCAACACGCTGTCACAGGGAAAGCTCTTGGAACAACTGCAGCGACCACTTGAGGTGTCCAATGGTTTTATAAAACCTGACTGGGCTGTTTTGAATGAGTGCTTCTATAATACAGGCCTGAAGCGAACTGGCTGCCTAGCCAGGCGGACAGGTCGTTTTAGTACACGGTTGGAGGTTTGGTTTGTTCTTCAATAAATCTATGGTGGTTCTTCTGCACATTACCACCCGATGTTATGCCATCGCTCAACAGAAGAGTACTAGAGAGTAGGCATTGGTGGCCCTGAGATTCATGGTGATGGTCTACTCTTAACATTTCTCATCGAATTCCTTCACTAAACAGGTTCTTATGCACAACCCTTCAGCTGGAAAACGGTGCAATCTTATGAAGCTTTGACTTTGTTTAAAATGTATTTTCTCAACTTCTTTTCATTTTATTTTCTGACTCATTTTCTGCAGATCGATAAGCAAGTCATAAGGCCTACGTCTTTTGTGCGGAAAAAAACCCTCCAAAGAACTTTGAATGAGGCCCGTCAACAGTGCAGTCTCTCTAACTCTCTAGCTATTTGGATTGTTCGTTCTTTGTCCTCTCAAATTAGAGAACGGACGAGAGATGAGCCCAGCGGAGCCCAGATGGACAGAGAAGCAGAGCAGATAAGAGGGGAGGACACAAAAGGCTCGAGGTAACTGGATACAGTCAGTTAGAGAAAGTACGTGTGGAGAGACAAGATCCATCCCCTTACCTCCACTCTCTCCCCCTCCAGTATATAGTATATACACATATACAGTATATCTATACTGTCTCTCATGCCCGCCCCTCTGTGTGTTTTGTCACCATGGCGTTTGAGGATGTCAACACAGTGTAACGTCGCGGGACAGATGCTAGCGATTAGAAATTATGTGTGGATCGAGTGACATCCCTAAAGCCGCGCGTGGCTGCGGACAGGACAGCGCTCCCAAAATACACAATGGCTGCCAAAAAAAAAAGGAAAAGAAGGAAAAGAATAACCACCAACAAAGATATTTGTTGGTGGTTTGTTGGTCTGCTATCCCCCGGGATAGCGGAGACAGCGGAGCCCGGCGCAAACAGCAATGGTGATGACGAACACACACACACACACACACACACACACACACACACACACACACACACACACACACACACACACACACACACACACACACACACACACACACACACACACACACACACACACACACACACACACATAAAATGCGCACCTAATGTATACGTTGAGTGGAAACAACACTTGGATTACACGGGGAAGCGCCAAATCCCCCTGACACGATACACTGGGATCCTCTGTGCATGCGTGTGTGTGTGTGTGTGTGTGTGTGTGTGTGTGTGTGTGTGTGTGTGTGTGTGTGCATGCGTGTGTGCATTTTCTACATATGTTCACGTCAACATGTGTAGAGTGTAGTATGGGCTGTTTGCGAAACTTGTTCCATTTGTGTCCATTGTTCATCGTCCCCGGGCCAAACAAGGATTCAGCAGCAGGTTGCACATCGCATGATGTGAAGGAAAGACACCTGCCCTCATGTGCACCTGCTCCAGTGGCACACACACATCATGACCACAATAAGGACACACACACACACACACACACACACACACACACACACACACACACCTACATATGCATGGGAGGGCTCATGACTGACCTGTAGGGCATGCCCGTCTTGCTGCCCACCATCTCATCCTTGCCCAGGCCGAACATCTTGAGGTACCAGTTGGTCTCGATCTCCCGGATCATGGACGCCTTGCTCCGGAGCGGCGCCACCTTGGTCGCGGCATTGCGCTTCAAGTCCTGGGAGCCGCGCCTCGAGACCGACTGCTTGCGGTGCGAGTGGGGCCTCTGGGGGGGACCCCCGCCCACCCGGGCAAACATGGTGCAACCTCAACGCCCCCTCTGGCTTCAAGGTACAGAGGCTGGAGGTGGGTATACCAGGGGAATGGAGGGGGAGGGGTGGCGGTGCCTTGTGTCTCAAGGATGTGTTATGATTGACGGCTGCCAAAATCGTCTGCGGGGTCCGGTGGTCCGTGGGGGGGGGGGGGGGTCTGTTCAGCGTGCGTCCTCCGTCTCCTAGGGTAACAAGGACGATCTCTCTCTCTCCACACTGTCGTTTCCTGCTTCTCAACGGTGTCTTTTAGGGGGCTTTCACGGTGACGTCTTGGCCTTCTGCGCTGTCTGGTGGACTCCTGGACTCCTATGTCCCTCTCTCTCTCACTCTCTCTCTCGCACGCACTCTCGCTCTCTCTCTCCCCGCTGTGTGTGTGTGAGTGTGTGTGGCTGTCTGTTTGTTTGTTTGGTGTTGTCTCTGGTCTCTCTTATAGCCTCCTCCGACCTGAAACAGGATCCCGGCTTCCTGGTCCAGTCACCGCCCGGCCTGGCCATAGAGGAGGGAGCCAAGCATGCCAGCATGTGTGGACAACACGCACACACACACACACACACACAAACACACACGCACACACACACAAACAGAGCATCTTGTCAGGTTTAATTATTTTGACGGTAGCGTCTCTATATTTACACAGTCTAGAGATAAGCATCTGGGTCTTTGCACCATTCCATGACGACAGCACAAAATCCACATGTAGCACAAACAAGTCCCATATCCTTTACACGGCCTTAAGGCCAATTCTTCTGCACGCACACACACACACACACACACACACACACACACACACACACACACACACACACACACACACACACACACACACACAGTCCTTGGCCGTATATTCAAGATTCAGATGAATGAGCAGAAACATTGGCCCACCATGATAAAAAAAAGCCCAATATATCTGCTGCAGTGTTACAGGAGATCCAAGTCCCTGACCCCACCTGCAGAACAATGCTTCCAGGTCGTTTGCATTTTGAGGCGGGGCTGCAGGTGTGTCGCAGCACTTAACCAGCAGACCACTCACCAACCACAACTGCCAATCACAGCCTAGAGCTTGTGTGTGTGTGTGTGTGTGTGTGTGTGTGTGTGTGTGTGTGTGTGTGTGTGTGTGTGTGTGTGTATTTGCCCAAAAAGGTAAGAAAGAGGTAAGCGTCTTGCATTTTAAGCAACACACCTACAAAAGAGTTGCGGAAAAAGTGAGCAGAATGGCCTGTGAGACGCATTTCTTATACCGTCGTCGGTGGCACGAGCGCTGAATTCAAATGAGATGCAATTGCATACATGCAAAAAAAAAGAGAGAGAGAGAGAGAGAGAGAGAGAGGGGGGGTGATCAAATAGCCTGACAGCACTCTCACAAAAAGTTATGTTCAGACGGTCTCTAAAGACTCTGGGCAGACAATGTCACTTCATTATCAAGGAGTCGAAGAAGGGTTGAAGAGGGGGTGGGGAGGAGGGGTGCAGTGGGGTGTAGAGATGGAAGAAGAATGGGAGACTGAGAAGAAATAGATTAGAATGAGAAAATCAGGTGGAAATTCATTTGAGTCCAATTTTCTGAAAGAGAAAGAGAAATGGAGATAGAGGGTGAAGTTTGACATAAAAGGCAGCCAAGTAATTTGAAATTTCAAAGATGAAACAGAAAGGTCTCTAGAGAAGGGTGCGTTTTTAGAGGTAACTTTCAAGAAGTGTTCGATTCAATTCCATGTTCCATTTATTTGGGGTCAGTAGGGTTTACACTATATGAAAATGTGTATTCACTGAATATTAAAATGCAGAAATGGTCAATGCTGTCGTAAACAACAATTTAAAGGGGCTAAAATTGACTAAAATTGTCATTGTGACAAAGAGACATCACAAGCGGGAGTGTTCACCTAGATGTATGCTGACTAGATGAGACTACCAGCCTACCCAGTGGCCTGAACCAACTGGTAAACTGATCTAAATAAACACACTCACACCTGTTGGTGTAATAGGGCCCATTTAACATAAATGCAGCAATACAGAGATGATTGCATTGTTGTTGCAATGGTAGATCTGATGTAACATTAGACTAGCCTTGGCCAGTCCTCCATGTTCTACTCTCATGAACTTTAATCACACCCGAAGGAGTTGGGGATTCATAATTCATCCACCGGTCACCGGATACACAAATTAAAACCAGATGCCATTAAGCAAGGCATTTGGGGGCTCCATCGCAGTTGAGGATACATGACAGGTGTTCAACCAGGGTACGGCGCAGCTTACAGGGTCCTATGTCTGTAAAGTGTAAGCTTTTCATTTTCTTGACGAGTGTGTATGGAACACTCTATGCAAGTCTTCCTTCTCCGGACTACACTCCCAGACTACGTGGTGCTCTGCTAAGTGCTTCAGCGCACCTGTGGTCCTCAGAGGCTCCTTAGGTGTAAGTGGACACCGCCCGGTTTGAACGGCGTCCTTCGCAGCTCAAGTGTAAAAAATGAGTGAAGGACTGGTGGTGGTGGTGGTGGTGGTGATGGAGGAGGTGGTGGTGGCGTCACGTCGACCCCCCTGAATTATTCAGCCCCGGGAAGGTGGAGTTGAGAGGCTCTCTGGACAGACATGTGGGGACACCAGGGGGGAGACCCAGGGTCAGGGAGGGTCACAGCTGATTTCATACATTAATCATGTGCCCATTTGAAACGTGGCCATTCAAAGTGCACCACTGCCTCTTTGAAATGGACAAAGCATGGCCTGCAGTACTGCTGCTCACAGCTTCTTTGAGAACCGCTCATCCAAACACTTTACATTCAACACTGCACTTCCTTGGGTCCTCAACAATAAACCTGCCAAGTGTGAAGTTGATCGGATGAACAGTTGTCGAGAAAATCAAATTACAAACATACATACAGTACATACATGCTGCAATGTTCGAGTCAATATGTGCTCATGGAAAATCGCGTATAATGTGTATCTGGCTTATTTGAAATGTCTATCAGGTAACCACCACACCAAATAAACTCTGAAAGGACTGAACACGGCCTGTCCACGACAGGAGGAAATGCGCTGAATTGCGGTTCCAGTTCCTCAAGGACAACCTGCAAGGTGAGCCATGATTAATGGACTTCGACTTGGTAACTTTGTCTTCATTCGGAGAGAAACTCGAGCAGTCATCCAAGTCGCCTGCCCTGGTCCTGCACAATACAACACACACACACACACGCACACACACACACACCTTCCTTTCCATCTTAGTAAATGCCTTTATTTGGGTATGAAGAAAGAATCGTTTCCCTCAATTTCTTGCAGTGTAAAACATACTGAAATGCCGTTCCTTCCGATACACACATTACACGTACAGCAATCAAAACAGCCTCACAACCTGGGTTGCTGTCCAGTGTGTGGACAGCTGTTCTTTCCCTCTCATCTTCGTTGGAAAAGCAAGATGGATTCCTGTACAGGAAGACCTTGTCCTGTCAATAAATGTGCAACCCCTTTTCATCAGTCTTCCTGAAGGCCAGATGACGTTGGAGTAATAAAAGTCTATTTCAGATGTGCAGGTCCCTTATTGAGGAAGGTGACAGGTGAGAAAGGTAATCCATTCCCTGAGGGACTTCGGCTGTTAAGAAAGCTGAGCTACTTTATTGGGCTCTCAAGGAGGCGAACCACACGCATCTCAGGCACATATATATAATGCTGTGTCATATAATGCTGTGTCCTCACAAAATGAGCCACTTTTATACTTGCACATACTGTATATTTAGAGAGAGAAACCACAACCCAATGTATAATATGGGAAAAGTTGAATATCTATAGTATTGGCCATCCATCTCTGATCATCTGCCGTTTGCCTCCCATGTGTAAGAAAATGTGTGTCACTGACAGCATGACATTCTTACAGTGTCCAGTCAGGACAGAAACATAATACATCAGATTGTAACGGGCATGTTTAGGACCCAATTGCAGGAGACGTTTGGTGATGATGTTTAACCAAGTTCTGGCACAGTACAGGGTAGTATGAAGCAACAGGTGAAATGACAAAGGTAGGGGGTACGAGGTCCACAGGTCTCGAAACAGGTCGTCGTGGTGGTAGCACGTCGAGAACTGGGCGGGTAATCAGCTGGGCAGAGGTACCGTGAAGTAGCAGGCAGACGGATGGTCGGGGACAGGCGGATGATCAGGAAGCAAGGTCATAGCAGAGATTTGCCAAACAGCCACAGGTACGGGCAGACAGGAATCGTCGTCGGGGACAGAAGGCTTTGCCGTTGTTCGGGAGTCAGACAAGGCAGGTAGGTCGAGGACAGGCAGGCAGGCAGGGTCGGCAACAGGTAATCGATCTGGGAATTGCTGGAGAGTCTTGCGTACATAAGCAACGATCACAATCTGGCAGTGTGTGTGGAAAGGAGGAGCTTGTATAGGAGTTGATTGTAAAAGAGAACAGGTGGACGTGATGTGGCTAATGAGTTAGTTCAATGAATGATTGACGGGGAGAATGGAACACTTACAGAGTGGAGTGCGGATCATGACACAGATTAAAGCTGCTGTAGCTAAGATTTGAGAGTTGTAAAGCAAAAGTGAGCACGATTTTGAAAATAAACAACCCACCCATCCCTCCATCCCTCTCTACGTTTTCTCCGCCATTGCCTTCTGGCAGCTATGGCATTTCTAACAAATTACATTCAAATGATAGCTCTTCAATCATCATAGAAATAGCTTCATCTCACCTCCCTAGCCATGCTTATTAGTTTGCCATCCCTACACTGCCATTCACCACCAGACAACGATGTGAACAACTAAGAGAAAGGTAGCTCAGAGTCAACAGAAAAAGCCCTCACTGGCCGTATTCTGCACACACACACACACACAGACACACACACACACATGCAATGATTAATCACACAGGCGGCATAATCCGTTCAATCCGCTGTGTGTGTCACCTGAGACCACCCATCTCACACAATTAAATGGGAATTAATCCCTCACTCCTATTCATCAGATGCCCCCCCCCCCGCCCCTCAGCAAACACTGCATGCCTTGCCGTCCTCGGGGTGAGGGATGGTGAGGTGGGGGGATGCTGGCTGCTTGGTCAGAAATAAGCAATCGACATTAGCTCCTTGGCTCATTTGGGAGCTGTCACACACACTGAAGCCTTTATCGGTCAAACGCAGCTCAGGGAGAATAAATGGGAGAGCATGGCCCCCCCCCCCCGCTGGTTCCAGTCAGCTCTGCCCTTCCAGTAGCCCACAGCTGACAGTCCATTAAACAGACAGACACCTTCCTTTTGAGCTGTCAGCTGAGTTTCATGAGTCATGATCCTCCCACACTTCAACAGTTTCAATGGCACTGTGGTTCTGCTGCTCTACACAACAGAGTTACATTTAATAATGGTTCAGATATAAATATTGAATATTCATGTAAAAATGTAAACAGAATATTCGCACTTTGTATAACTCACCTATTCTTGTTAGTAGTTCTGCCTGCAAACCTCCACTTAACTTATAATACATTGCCTTAAATGCAATGTATTTATATTAGGGCTGTCAAAGTTAACGCCTTAACGCATTAACGCGTTAACGCCACACATTCTTTTGACGCCATTAACGCAGTTTGACCTTTTGATTCGTTTATCACCGAAGTACTTCAAGCAAGGACGTGTTGTTGTTTAGGACGTTGGTGGACATCACAGTTGACGCTACTGTGAGGCGCGCGACGGGCTCGAGTCAGCGTCTCTGGGGGGGAGGGGAGGGTCCGTTAATTCGCGGTTCTGATGGGGGGGAGGGTCCATTAATTCGCGGTTCTGAAGGGGGTGCACCCCCGAATTAACTAGATAAGACTATGAAAATGTTATTGCCCTGGCAGTGGCTACAAATATTTTTGGTTTTATATTGGATTTTTGTATTGTAATGAAAAATATATTTGGATGCTGCTTATATTTTCCATTCATACACAACACAACACAATACACTGCTTTTCACTTGGAAAAATCATTCAAGTTTGAGCCAATAACTACACGAAATCATGTGATTAATCGCGATTAATAATTTTAATCGTTTGACAGCCCTAATTTATATATAACAAAGTGCTGTATTGTATGAGGCTTGAAGTGTATTATATTATATACAGCAAGCCATCATTTATCATCTTGTAGTCTAACTTTATTTTTGCTCTATTGATTTTGAAAACCTAATCCCTCACCATGCTGTCAAATGTGTAGTGAAACAAATACAAGCATACAAATACAAGGTACAAATAATACAAGATCAAAATGAAGGTACTGCTCTGAAGTCAAATCTGTGCTTGTGCTGTTTATATATACATCTTTTTATCCAAACCCATATTAACTTGAATACACTGCAGTTTAGTGGTCGTGTAAATGCGGCATGACGTAGCGGGCGACTGAAGACTTTATCCATGATCAGTTTTATCCAACGTGAAACAAACTGTACTTGTGACTGTACTTGGATCTGTCTGAGTGTTTTCTAGCTTGATTGGTCTCTCTCGATTCTCGACGCTCGCTTGTATGAAAACTCAATGTAACTCAATGTGACAATGTTAACAGTTTGACTTTATTGCAAAGACGATGCATTTTTAGTTGCATTTCAATTAAAAATGACATGTAATCACAACCTGCTGCACTTTATAAATAATGATTACAGAAAAAAGTTGGGACAAGAGATCAGGGGATTAGGGCGCCCCCTAGTGGGAGTCATGTGTCATACACACAACTCTTCCACCACCACGGCCTGAAAAACAGCAGCAATAAAAAGTAAGAACAGCAAGTTGTCAATCTGTTCAGACAGGCCTTGTCAAGCATCACAGTAATAGCAGTAAAGACTAATTTCGATATATACAGTATATATATATATATATTAAAGAGCATGCATATGGCGCTTTGAAGGTAGGTGAGTTATTGTTGTGGAGCTGTCCCAGAGAATGACAGACATTTGTTCTGTAAAATGTGCCTTTCACTCTGCCTGTACAATGTGACACCGACAGACCTTGTACAGACCTTTGGCGTGTTTGTTTTATTGAAAAAGTGACTTAATGCTCCCCTATATTGTAGGCCGTTATATTGTACAGCTAATCATTAATGGCGGTGGAGGCAATGGAGGCGGTGGTGGCGGACGTGGCCAGGGACGCCGAGGTGCCGGTGGAGGTCCCGTCGCGCTTTGAGCGGGGCTTCATCAGCTCCTCCACGTTCTGCTCGGGTTTGACCAGCAGCACGTAGCACTTGGGCAGGAAGATGCAGGCCAGCAGGCCGAAGCTGGAGGCCAGGATGGCGAAGATCTGCACGGCCACCATGAACTTGCCGCGCGTGCTGAGGTACGCCGGCACGAAGGAGATCCACACGATGAAGAAGACCAGCATGCCGAAGGTCACGCACTTGGCCTCGCTGCGGAGGAGCGCAGATGAGGTCACATGGTTAATACACAACAAGTCACGTCATTAATACATGTCATTAAAACAGATCCCATCACAGATCCCATCACCACTGTTGGTTTGTACCCACATGGTTTAAGGCATGCATGGGTTAACTGAAACATGAAAAAGTCATAGATTGGTTGACAAGGAATGCAAGCTGGAATGAGGTAAAAAAAAGGTAAAAAGAGGTTAAAAAACAGAACATTTGATTCGATGGGATTTTGCACTCATAAGCTAAACCCAAAGTTTATACATCTTGAAAGGTCAAAAACCAGTTTAGCCCCAGAACAGCGCAAGTTGAACTACAATCAATATTAGCTCCAATCCCAGGTAAGCCGAGCAGCTTTGCATGCTAACAAGTGCCACTGCCTGCATCACGTTCATTGGTATTGACCACCAGACAGACACACAGACACACACACACACACACACACACACACACACACACACACACACACACACACACACACACACACACACACACACACACACACACACACACACACACACACACACACACACACACACACCTGACGTGGTCCTCCAGTTTGCGGGCGGTGAAGGCGAAGACGAAGGCCAGCAGGGCCAGCAGGATGTCGTAGGCGAAGATGCAGCAGATGAAGACCAGGGAGCCCACGTCACACTCTAGGATGATCTTCACGTTCTGGGCGGCCGTGTTCTTCACCGGGTGGGGGGGCAGGACGATCAGCCAGACCGTGCACGCCACCGCCTGGACACCAGGAGGAGGCAGAGGAGGTGGTGGTGGAGGAGGAGGAGTTAGTGGTGGTGGAGGAGGAGGGGGAAGAGGAGGAGGAAGAGGAGGAAGCGGTGGAGGATGAGCAGCAGGAGGAGGTAGAGATAGAAGAGGAGGAGGTGGTAGTGGTGGTGGAGTAGGAGGGGGAAGAGGAGGAGGAAGAGGAGGAAGCGGTGGAGGATGAGCAGCAGGAGGAGGTAGAGATAGAAGAGGAGGAGGTGGTAGTGGTGGTGGAGGAGGAGGAGGAAGTGTTCAATGGAAGTCAGTACGTTTATTTAACTAACTTTATCATCAAGCCTTTTTTTAAATGCATTAAATATTAAATGCACAGTATACCACAGAGACATTCTGGATAATTCAATGACAGAAAGAGTCGACGACCGATGAATATAAAAAATATATACATTTGCAATTCATTTCTAATTACTAAATAAATATCATCCTTAGCGTGTAAAAACATATGTCTCATGTGGCCGATAGTAAACACGTTGTCAACATGCACCTGTATCAGCGTTGCCACGGTAGCCATCAGCCTCTGGTGGCCAAAAGTGAGGCTGTCAACTTCTGGGCCGCTATCGGCGTTGCTGGTGTCTGCGGCGGTGGTCATGTGGGTCGTGTTGGTGACGATGACATCAGGGCTGCCGGCGTTGGCCGCCGCCTCAGCTGCTGCCTCAGCTGCCGCCAAAGCTGCTGCCTTGGCAGCCTTGGCGGCCGCCTTGGCCCTGACGCGGATGGCTTTGAGGAACCGGGCCCTCAGCATCAGCACGGCAGCTTTCCCTGCAGCAGCGACAACAACATCGTCTGCATACATCACAACATCGTCTGCACACATCACAACATCGTCTGCACACATCACAACATCGTCTGCACACATCACAACATCGTCTGCACACATCACAACATCGTCTGCACACATCACAACATCGTCTACTCTGCACACATCACAGCATCGTCTGCATACATCACAGCTTTTGGCTAAAGACACACGATGAGAGCCTGCTGTGGAATACTGATACTCTTGATTCTATATAACGGTGGTTCTCAAACTATTTTTACTGATATATTTTTTCAGCTAAGCACCCCTTTAAAGTTAAAATCATATACTCTTATTGGAAAGATTTACAGAACTTGTTACTATGTTACTATTCAGATTTACTCAATTGTATTAAGTATTGCATTGTCATTTTCCAAAAGGGGAATTATTTTACAAAATAAAAAAATAAAAACATGACAAAATAAATGAATGAATAATTAAACATGTTTTGTTAATGCCCCATGCAATCCCTCAAAGTACCCCTAGGGGTGCACTTAGCCCCCATTTGAGAAAACTGATCTATAAGATCAGGTCAAAAATGTGTTCCAAAGTGTTGTGAAGCATCGGCATTATTTTATCATAGAGTCAGAGAAAGACACAAAATAAGGTTGCCATGGAACCACGAATCAGGATCGATAGTAGCCATCCATCATTCTGTTGTGTGCTTTGGTTCAAAGCAGAACCCAGAAGCAGCCCAACCAGCGTACCCATGAGGGAGGACAGGCAGAGAGCAAAGCCCAGGGCCAGGGCCACCTGGCTGGTCATGCAACTCCAGGGCTGGGGCTCCCCGAGGTAGACGATGGAGCAGAGGAAGGTGACCACCAGGGAGAACAGCAGGCTGAAGCTCAGCAGGGGGTCATTGGCCTTCACCAGCGGAGTGCCCAGGTTTATGACAAACACCACCTGGATGCACACCCCAAGGACACACACGCAAAAGCATGGAGGATTGGAGTTTCTCGTAAAAGTTTTTAACTTAAAAACTTCAAAAACATAATATGGGACGGCAGTGGTTCAGAGGGTAGAACCGTTGTCTGGCAACTGGAAGGTTGCTGGTTCGATCCCCTCGCTAAGTGTTGAGGTGTCCCCAAGCAAGAGGCCTAACCCTAAACGCTCCCAACGAGCTGGCTGTTGCCTTGCATGTTTGACACTGCTGTCGTTGTATGAATGGGTGAATGTGAGGCAATATTGTAAAGCGCTTTGGGTAAGATAATGCATATATATATACTGTATAAATATAAAACAGAAACAGAGCATGCCTTTGTGATGCTACAAAGTAATGCAGATGGACCTAGTGTTGCAGGCTGTATGTGTGTATGGACCACCGGCTGCTCACCGCCACAGCAATGGTGATCAGGGCCCCGAAGGCTGAGATGACGATGAGCGTGATGCCCAGCGGTTCGCCGAACGCAAGGAACTCGATGATCTTGGGGGTGCAAGCGTCACGGGCCTCGTTGGACCAGTCGTCCTCGCTGCACTGTAGACACTCCCGGGCATCTGGGGAGGACGGAGCAGGTTAGCTGGGTCAATCCACTTGTCCACTTGTAGTATGGTTGGGTGTAACGGAGAACAATGATGCCTTTTTGTGCCCTTTTTGTGACATTTTCTCTCGATATACCCAAGGTGTCAAGTGCACTGCGAGCCTTGCACTTGACGAATGGTCTTGGCTTCACTCTGAAGATATAAATTCTTAAAATTCTTTAAAAGTTCAAATGTAATTCTGACTAGTAAGAATGTGCAGATGAGATATACATGTTTTAATGCTTACTAGTAAGAATTGAATTTTGCAAAGTAAGCTCAAACCATTAAAAGGGGAACTTCAGCAATTTCCAACCATATCTCTCTCTATCCGCATTAGGGATAATGTGTTGAAAAAATGAAAAATCCTGCAGTTGTTTTTGAGGTGCAGCTCGGGGCAGACGCTGAATCTTACCCCACCTCCGTCACTTGACAGTTAATGATGGAGTTGGAGTAAGATGACTTCCGGAGAGAACCGGAATGCAGGCAACATGGAGGAAATGTCGAAATTGTTCATTTGTATTTTCTGTACGAGCCACATTGAAATGGATTCCCCTCTAAAAACTAACACGGTTAGCCGTA
Organism: Coryphaenoides rupestris; assembly: GCA_002895965.2. Lineage (NCBI taxonomy): Eukaryota > Metazoa > Chordata > Actinopteri > Gadiformes > Macrouridae > Coryphaenoides > Coryphaenoides rupestris. The sequence goes on along the minus strand of PIJE02000169.1, from coordinate 117,192 downwards.
GTGCTATACAGCTTAAGCCTCACTAGTGATGTTGCTGATCTCTCCGTCGGCGCAGGGGATGCAGTCGAAGCAGCAGACGGGCTCTCCCTGCCGGATCCCCTTCCTGGTCCCCGGCGTGCAGTCCTCGCTGCACACAGACCTGGGGGGCTGCAGGGTACCGCCACACACACACACACACACACACACACACACACACACACACACACACACACACACACACACACACACACACACACACACACACACACACACACACACACACACACACACACACACACACACAGAGGCTCAAAAGCCCATTGACACACTGACACTATTGGACCCATACACACCTTTGCTTGCGCACCATACAGTAGAATCACATGGCAAATAGACACACACACACACACACATACGCATGCATGTACGCACACATAACTTAATACACACATCTGTTGATACACACAGCACACATTGGACATAGTATGCAGCCTGGTCACACCAGTAATCATACTTCAAACTGTTCGTTGTTCCAGATGATGGAGGAGTTCCATATGTTCAGGCGGGCCGTCTTGACGTCCGTGCCGTTGTAGAGGCCCACGTGCACGTAGGACACTTCGCCCGCCTCTGAGAACTGCCAGTTGATGATGTCATAGTAGCCGCCCACCGACCCCTTGTTGAAGTAGACCTCCTCCCCCGTGTGAAGCACAGTGAAGCGAACGTTCTTCAGGTAGTACATCAACTGGTTTGGGGGCGGGGGGGGGGGGGGGGCAGTCGGACCAAAATACATGGATCAGAAATTACACACACACACACACACACACACACACACACACACACACACACACACACACACACACACACACACACACACACACACACACACACACACACACACACACACACACACACACACACACACACACACACACACACCTGCCACGGCTCAAAGGCTGTGATGTCAGCACAGCTTTTGTTCTTGAAGGGCCCCAGTCCATCCACACAGTGCTCCAGGTTATGGAGGGCGTGGGCTACCGCGTACACCGCCTTGTACACACTGGGGGGCAGGACCGCACACACACACACACACACACACACACACACACACACACACACACACACACACACACACACACACACACACACACACGTGTTCAGAAACACAACAGGTGCAACAGCAATGTAAACCTGCACCAGTAAACTACTTACTCCATTAAAACATATTAACTCTGAACCGTGGAAGGAGGGATCCTCCACTCTGCGTGGAGGATCCTTTCCTTGTTATTGAGGGAGTCGTTTCTTGCTTAGGGGGGCTAAGGCTAGGGGGTTGTCATAATCACATGGCCCATAATCATATGACCTGTAAAGCCCTTTGAGACTGTAACAGTGATTAGGGGTTTACAAATAAAATTGACTTGACTTGAAAACAAATCTGAACATACGGTTTCTCATAACATTTCTCAAGAATAAAACACACCCAGCCATGAGTCGATCCATCCACCGACTTTTCCTCTATAAATCCTTTTATTCATGTCACTTCTACCCCCTTCCCCGCACCCCGCCACCCATGGGGACCCTGGGTGGATGGACAAGTGAGGTCCTAGTGAAGGATTGCTACACCACCACTGACTTGTAGGTCAAGCGTAGCTGGGAGACGTCCGTGTACGTGGTGTCCAGCTGCTGCAGGTTCTCCTTGCCGGTGCACAGGCCGCGAGGCGCCGCCCCCGCCGCGCTGCTCAGGCTCCCATTGGCCGAGGCCTGCCACAGAGCCTTGCCGTCCAGTGTGCAATTAAATGCCTGGAGGAAGAGGGGGAGGCACAACACACACGCACGCATGCACACACGCACGCACGCACGCACGCACACACACACACACACACACACACACACGCTTTAGTGCCTGGTTTTGTATTACCTCAAGGCCCCCGGTGCCCACTTAAGTACAGTTCCAGCGTCAGAGATACGCCCCCCCTATCAAACACTTTAACGGCACAGCATGCTGTCACTGATCGATGAAAACCTCGTTCGAGCAGAGCTAAGAGCATAGATGCACACACATACTGTACACACACGGCAGAGACACACACACACACACACACACACACCAAACAGCATGACACACACACACACACACACCATATTGTATGACACACACAGACACACACACACACACACACACACACACACACACACACACACACACACACACACACACACACACACACACACACTATATATTTCAGGTGTCAGGTGTCAAATAAAAGCAAGGTTACTATGGGCAAGTCAATATGCCTGGCTCATGCGCCAGAGTTAACGAGAGTAGACTACAGTTTGAAGAGAAGACAAGGGTGACATCTAGTGGCCAACAAGGTAAATCTGACAGCGAGGACATGATGTCCCCAAACTCCACTGCATCTAATCCTCTTTCCATACAGTGAACTAAGCAACCCAATGAGCGCACCGCTTCCCAGAATTCCTCAGTCAGATCGTCGTCATCTGGGTCCAGGCTCAGCAGATAGTCCTGAAGGCCCGGGATATCGGCCCGCCTCACCCCAAAACCCAGGGTACCGCCCAGCACAGGACTGATCTGGAGACACATACACACAGTTAAGGATTATCAAAACAACATATTACATATTTTATACATATTATTAAAGACATGCAAACCTGCATGCATGTCTGTCTCTTTGGCTGTTTGTCTGCCTTTCTCAGTCTTTACTAACTACTCTGAATGTCTGCCTGTATGTCTTCCTGTCTGTATGCGTGTCTGTCTGTAAAGGCATCTGTCTGTGTGTGCTCCTAACTGCCGGTCAGTCATGCTGGTCTGTCTGTTACCACCACCGACTGAGTCGTCACTCCTGTTTGCCCTCTGACGCGGTACTGATAACCTGATACATTAGATTGTTTGTTTCCCAGATCCATCTGGGAAGTTGTCATTGGAAACTGTTTGGGCTGGGGCATTCCAAAAATACTTGGCAGGTGATTGGATGAATCTGTCTATCCCCATTGTTGTTACATGAACAAAGAGTTGCTTCTCACCGTCGTCACACATAAACCACGCCCCCGTAGCTGCCAGCAGGAAAGCTGATTGGTCCTAACCAATCAGACCACAAACGGAAAGCTTGAAGTCTGGCCTTTCTGGTCTTTCGAGATCGCAATGGCCTCTGGAGGCTGCGGTACTGACCCCTGGCTGGTTGATGAGGGCGGAGGTGACCCAGGCCTCGCTGGCGATCCAGGTGCGGTTGGTGACGTTGTTGCGGAGCAGCTCGCCAATGAGAGGGCTGAGGTTCACGTCGGAGGAGAACACCACGATGATCTTGGCCGTGGACTCCACCACTGTGTCCACAATGCGCTGGATGTCCTCCGGGGACGACACCTGCAGGGGGCAGCAGGGAGGGAGAGAGAGAGAGAGGAGATGGTAAAAGAGAGGGAGTAAGGAAGAAAACTGAGTATAAAAGTTTGAAAGAGACATGTGTGTGTATGTGTGTGTTGAGAGGTGTGTGTGTGTGTGTGTGTGTGTGTGTGTGTGTGTGTGTGTGTGTGTGTGTGTGTGTGTGTGTGTGTGTGTGTGTGTGTGTAGGTCCCTATGGCACGTAGAGCTGCAAGTCTAAAAAACACATTACTCACTCACTGAAAACCCCCAAAAAACATTACAATTACCATATCCATATTAGATCCATAATAGAAAATATAATACACTAAATGGCCTTATAATACTTTGACCTACCACCTTTGGTTTGTAATCTGTGAATCTAAACTTTTTATTAATTTGTGAGTGTTTAGTTCTACACTGAATGATTCAGGTCATCAGATGGAGAGATGTGTCTCCATAGCTTACCCTTCACACCCCGAGGACACGGGCTGCGTGGAGGTGTTGCGGCTGCTCGAAGCAGACAGACCAAAAAAAGAGATGGACAGACAGGCAGACAGCTACTACCATGGGGAGGGTAGTAGGGACAGACAGACACACTACTACCATGGGGAGGGTAGACAGACAGACAGACATGCAGACAGACCAATAGACAGAGAGACAGACAGACAGAGCTACTACCGTGGGGAGGGTCTCGGAGAAGGAGATGCAGACGCCGGCGTCCTCCACCTGCTCCTTGAACGCCTTGATGCCGTACTTGCCGTAGTCGTCGTCCGAGGCGATGGTGCCCACCCAGGTCCAGCCGAAGTGCAGCACCAGCCTGGCCATGGCCGAGGACTGGTGCTTGTCGTTGGGGATGGTCCGCAGGAAGGTGGGAAACTGGAACTTACTCTGCAGCGCCGAGCAGGACGAGAAGTAGCTGACCTGCAGGGTGGAGAAAGGGGCCATAGGGGTGAGGATGGGGAGGGGTGAGGATGAGGATGAGGATGAGGAGGAGGCGCGATAAGTGGAGGGACAGAGGAAGAGAAGATGGGGAGATGAGAAGGGAAGAGAGAAGGAGAGTAGAGGAGGGGAGAAGGCAAGAAGAAGAAGTAATAGAGGAGAAGAAGAGGATGGGAGGAAGAGGGCATGGAGGAGAGGACTGGAGGGTGAGAGGAAGAGGAGAAGAGGAAGAAGTGGAGTGGGATGAACAGGAAGAGGAGGAGAGGAGAGATCAGTCAATGGTGGTGGGTAACAACAGATACAGCACATTGACACCAACATCCAACATGTCTGCCCCACCTGCGGGAAGTGATAGAGGCCCAGGATCCTGGCGGTGGCGATGGACAGGTCGGACCCTCCGGCGCCCACCAGAGCAGCCAGCGGGGCCCCGGTGCCACAGCGGTAGTTGGGCACAGCCACGTCCTGGCCCGTGAGGTAGGTGAGGGTGCCCTCCACCGCCTTGGAGATGGTGTAGCAGGAGTCATAGATGACGTAGCCCAGGTCAGTCTTGGGCAGCAGGTCGGTCCTCTGGTTGATCTCGTGAATGGTGAACAACATGGTCTGGGTCCAGCGGAACGTGCGGAAGTTAAACCTGAGAGAGAGAGGGGACGGATGGGGGTCCAAAAGAGTCCAAATGTTTTCCTGTTTTGGGGGGGGGTTTTTTCAATTTCTGGTGATCCAGTCCTAATCATGATCACTTGATGGATGACGTCACAAACGTGCATGATTTAGGTGGAATTATTATGTTTAAGTCTGTATAATTAATTAACTTAATTGTAATTAAGTCTGTATTCACTGTATAAAAGAGCATGGTTTAAACTGGAGGGGATGCTGTCCTTTGGATGTTGTTTCATGAATTGGTCTCAAGAGTGCTAAAGAGGTGTGGTGTGTGTGTTGTGTAGGTCCCTATGGCACAGCAGAGCTCCAAGTCTAAAAAACACATTAAAAACATAACATAGCTGACTGAAAAACAAACAAAAAGACATTACAATGACCATATCCATATTTGAGTGGTTAATGAATGTGTTAAAAGTACAAAATATAATACACTAGATGACATAATTCCTGGCCTTATAATACTACAGGCCTATCACCTTTGGTTTGTAATCTGCAGTGTAGTTCTACACTGAATGAGTGAGGTCATTAGATGGAGAGACGTGTCCATAACTTACCCTTCACACCCCGAGGAGACGGGCTGCGCGGAGGTGTTGCGGCTGCTTGAAGCGATGCGCTCATGCACCGAGAACATCCCGCCCACCGTCACCTTCTTCTTCACGTCCTTGTAGCTGTTCAGGTTGAACTTGGCCTTCAGCTTGCACGTGCCCTCGGCGGAGACGGAGCCGGAGCCGCAGGCCTGTAAGAACGCACATAGTCCCAACAGAAAGTGGTGTAGGTCCATGATGTGTGGTGTGTGTGCTGGTGAGGTGAGCCACTCTCTCTGGCGGTGGCAGACTGACACAGTGATGAGTGTGTGTGTGTGCGTGTGGCAGGTGTCTTCATCCCGTCTCCAGGGGGGGGGGGGGGGGGGGGGGGAGACGTGGCACAAGGCAGCATGAAAACACACTCAGCATACAGAACATACATAGAGGAGCCTATCATAGGGTCTGTCATTCTATCTATACATTCCGTACTGTATCCATCTACCTATATATATATATATTACATTTACATTTAGGGCATTTGGCAGATGCTTTTATCCAAAATTACTTACAAAGAGGACATTTGTTAAAGGTGACAGCAATATATATAGCTGTGGTACATAAAGATAAGAATAGAGCAGGTTTCAAGCATTCATAATTGCAAGAACGATTTGAACAAGTTTAATAATTTCAGAATTTCTTAATTGCCTAGAGAGCAGAAGTGCCATTGTGGATATATACAGTATATATATATCAATAAACTGTATCTGTCTGTGTCCATCTATATACCCATCTGTCTACATATATATATATATATATACATATATATATATATCTACACACACACAGTATATATATACTGTATCTGTGTTTATATCTATCTGTATCAATGAACTGTATCTGTCTGTCCATCTATATACCTATTTATCAACACATCTGTGTCTATCCAGATAACTTCTTGTCTTTCAATAATCTATCAATATACTGTATCTGTCTGCATCCATCTATATACCTATCTATACGTCTATCAATATACTGTATCCGTCTATCCATCTGTACATCTATCAATATTCTGTATGTCTGTATAAATATACTGTCATCCTGTCCTAACCATCCAACGATCTGTTGTGTACCTATCCATTGCCAAGCCTGCCAATCCATACCATCATTTTAAACTGACAATACAGCAATACTATAGTTGGGATACAATCACTTGCGTCAATGGACTCTGGAATAGTGGGTGAATGCATCGGGCGGATATTGGCAATAACATCCACGCCGCGGGAGCAGGGCTGAGAGGTGTTACTCTACACGAGCACAGGCCTACTGCACTGGACAAAGCCCCTCGGGTCGGGCAAGGCCCGGCAGAACGGTAATTTGCGCTTGCGAGCGTCGTCTGGCAAGCCGATGTGTTGCCTCACGCAGGAGTGAATCACCAGACTCGTGATTAGGCGTGGGATACTGGCTTCAGAACTGTTTCTATATGACTGATCGTGTCTGTTTCTTGTCTCCAGGGTCAGAGGGACCGGCGGGCAACCTGGGAGAAGGGATCAGTCTCCCGAGGGTGGATTGGTGCGACGTGTTCAATAGCTACACACGAAAACAATTAGGGACTGTTGGCATATACTGTACAGGCCTACTTTCCCCACATCCATCTATTAAGTGTCTCTAGGCTTATGCTGTAAAATCTACAACACCATAAAATGGTACAATTATTACGGTAGGCAATTTGTATAGTGCCAACTAATAAAGTGTAAATCATTACAATGATTTGCTTTACAGACGATCTGAGAAGCAACAGTTCCTAGTTCCAGTTGTAACGTGAACTTGTGAGGGCATGTGACAGGGCTCTTCTGAGGGCACTGATTAGATCTGCACGTTATCAATAGATCCTTGATTACATTCACTACCGCGTAGCCAATTATGGTAAGGGTTGACTGCTTATACGGTCAGACAAATGTTCTAATAAATCCACGGGTTTGCCCTCAAACCAACGGGTTGCGCATTTGAGTTACTGCAGTGGGAAAGGTGAAATGTCACGTTAACACAGGTGAATATTGTTAAGAGATTTCAACATGGACTTCTTTATTAAAGCTCAGTTTGTAATTATACAAATGCCATTTTAGTTGAAACTGGCATGCGGTGACTTGGATAGAGGCACGTTACTAATGAGAATGAGCATTGATCATTTTTCAACAAAAAAAAACAAACCCAAAACATAAACGGAAAACGACAAAATAAAGAACAAACTCTAAAACTCAGTTAAACCTGAGCCCTGTATCCACTGAGGACGAGTGACAAGGAGACGGACACACGACTAAATGGTTTGGTGTGGGTCGGACCGTAACAGAAAGGTCCGTGTCTTTCCGGTGGACCAGTCTAGGAGATGGCAACAAGGGGTGGGTACTGTGCGCTCAGCGTTTTGACACGTGAGTAACGGAACCACTCTGTCCCCCGTGAGGACAGGACAGACCTTGTTCACGTGGTGTCATAAAAGCGCCAAGGCTGTAGGAGATAAAAAGGATGTGCAAAAGGTTGCCCTTGTACAACAACACAAGGGGGGGGGGGGGGGGGGGGGCGGCCAAATGACAATTAAAATGACCACCGGATTTCATACAACCATTGAAAACTCTGCAGTTATAAATTCATTTTTGTTTCTCTTAGTTAGTCCCTTGCCATTTTTGTTACTCTTAAAAAGCTTACATATTGCAGCATGAGCAAAATAATTCAGATATTCTCCATTCTCCAACAAGTCAAGGCCAGTACACATCAGAAAATAAACAACAATGAAGGGGCGAGCGTGAGAACAAAACTAGAACTAAAACAAAGCAGGCACAAATAAAGGTCAGCCAACATTTTGGCCTCCTGCACAGTTATATATTTGCATTTTAAAGAGCCATCTTCAGGTTGACAGTCGTCCATGTTAAGTAACTGTCAATACCTTTTTTTAAATAATCTACTGATGTTTGAAGAGGATCGGCAGTGCCTAGAACAGTAACAGCTTATTTTACATTTGGCAAAATGGAAAAAGGACAAAAAAAAAATTTATGAAAAAGGTTAGTTGGTCACAAATGTTCTCATCTTAAGACAGGCATGTATGGCCTCTTACAGCACAGTATACAGGTGGGGAAACCAAAACAACAAGAAGACCTCCGACAGTAACAAAAAGGTTAAGTTGAGACAAAGCAAAAGAAAAAAAAAAGCAGTGAATGACATTTAACCTACTCGTTTGCCGCTTTTTAATTTTTAATTCACGTTTGATTGGATTTTGAACGTCCCATGACTCAACTGGTGGCACGCCGTTTACACCATTTAACCTTTTAGAACGTCACCTGCATTTAATAGGCAACCCTCACGCAAGAAAGCAGCAGGTAGCCTCCCCCACCGCGAGGGGAGGAAATGCACTGTCGCACGCAGGATTCCCCGCCGAAAAAGGTGTGAATTGTCAATAGAATGCACCACAGCCTCACCGTCGCCGTGGAGACTATCACGATGGAGGGGAGGCAAGAGGGGGAGTAGTAGCGCCTTTGCTCGCGCTGGTCACAGTACCGCCTGCCTTCCGTGGGAATGTTCTAGAGAGAAGGGGAGGGATGATGGGGGGGAGGGAGGGCTGGTGTCTGTCTGTGTGGGTAGAGTAGAGGGACACAAAAAGGAGACACACGAAAGAGAGAGAGAGAGAGAGGGGAGGCAAGAGGAGAAGAGCAGTTCACCAGCCCTCGCCGCTATTGGTTTGGTGTGTGGTTGTGAGTGTGCACGCGCCAGTGTGTGTGTGTGTGAGTCCGCGGCGGTGGTGGCGGTAGCGGCGGCGGCGGACGACTGTGCTGCTGCTGCTGCTGCTGCTGCTACTCCCACTCTGTGGTGCCCGGGGGCTTGGAGGTCAGGTCGTACATGACTCTGGAGATGCCCGGGATCTTCTTGATCTCGTTCACCATCTTCAGCACCACCTGGACAAAAACAAACAGACGGAGACACACGCAGAAACCAGATTTAATTATTGGCAAAAAGTTGACCAAATATCCCGACTATATTCATAATATTTGGGGGTAAAAACCCACTTGGCAGAAATGCCCAGCCTTGAAAAAAGGGAGATTCTCTGCAGAAGAGGCAGAAAGGCCTCCGTGATGAATTTCAGCTGGGAGTCTAATATCAAAAGGAGCTGCAGTGCCCCCTGGTGGCCACCGCGGTGAACAGAACAGGCTTACCTCTTCGGGGATGTGGTTGCCGGGCGTGGCGGGGATCCCCGTCATGAAGTCGCTGGTGATGAAGGTGCGGATGACCACGGAGCGCCGGCAGGACGGCTGCTTCTGCAGGGAGTCGCGGTCAAAGTGCAGCGGGGTGAGGATGATCGGCATCTGGCTGATCTTGCTGGAGTAGCCTGCGGAGGAACGGGACAACGCTGAGTGGTCAGACAGCATCTCACCATGGATAGAAGAAGAAGTAGCACAACATGGTATCCAGTGTGCATCTGTAGTGACCAGGGGGATACTGCAGTGACCAATAGTGGATGGCAGAGTCGCTCACCAGCTTCCACAAGAGACTCAAGACCCACCTGTTCAGAGTTCACCTGGACTCCTCCCTGGACCCCCGCCTTCCCTCTCCTAACCCTAGCACTGACTTGCGTGTCTTGGCATTATTAACAGTACTTAGCATTGCTTATTGTATGTTCTTAGATGTTGGTGATGTGCTCAGAATGGCACGTCTGCTCTTATCCCAGCAATTATGCAGGCAATCTAGCAATTATGAAACTCGTTCCACAGTGATATATTGCGGTCTCCTTCAACAAATGTACTCTTTGTAAGTCGCTTTGGATAAAAGCGTCTTACAAACCAAATGCCCACACACACACACACGTCTTTGTTCCCAACACACACACTCACCAGACTCCCTAAAAATGGAGTGGGCCACAAAGTCGGCCTGCCTGAGCGTGCTCAGAACGCCGGTGGTCAGGAAGGTGGGAGTGATGTCCGTGGGCGGCTCCTTCACGTGAGACCCGAACACATACACCACTCTGGAGAGAGAGAGGGGGGGGCGGGAGGGAGGGGTAAGACAGGGAGGGGTGAGAGAGGGGTGAGACAGGGAGAGGGGCACATTCCCTTGCTAATGGAGAGCGAGCTGCTGCTCATTTTGAATGGCAGTGGTTATTGAAGTCAGCAGGGTGTCTGTATCTCTCTCTGTCTGTGTGTGTCTGGTGTGTGTGTGTGTGTGTGTGTGTGTGTGTGTGTGTGTGTGTGTGTGTGTGTCACCTGTTAATGTTGTGGCACATGCGGGGGATGAGTCTGGACAGGAACATGAGGGACTCCCAGTGTGGAGACTCCTTGCTGGTCACTCCGCACACGTAGCTGTAGGAGCGGCAGTCACCCTGCGGACAGGAGGACAGAGCAGCACTCAATATCTTCAGTAGCTCAGGAGGTTAAGAGCGGTTGGTTGTTACCTTGCATGGTTGACACCGCCGTCGGTGTATGAATGGGTGAATGTGAGGCAACTGTAAAGCACTTGGATAAAAGCGCTGTATAAAATGCAATCCTTTTACCATTCATCCTCTGCCTAAACAAACGACTGAGAATGCACTTGCCCTTCTAAAGCCTTTCAAATATTTGGATAAATGACACGACAAAAGTATAATTTTTTTTTAAGTGAAGTTAAGTATAGGGTTTATTTACATGTTTTCTCCCCTAACAGCTAATGGTTACAGCTTATCAAAAAAAAACTAAACGTAGAATTTAACTTAAATTACCCATGCACATCCTGAACTCCACCACCCCCACCCACAGTTTCCAAGCCCAGTAAAAGTCCCCTTGAGGGAGTCTCCCACTTGCCCCCGGGTCTGAGGTTTGGGGTAAATTTAGAACTACTGTTGGCTACAAACAGGAAGTAACGGTCGGTGACACACGCTCACAACACACATACACAAACACACACCGTGGTGTCCTATTGGCCGGCTGTGAGGCAACAGATGTGTCTGAACCACATTATTATGCTTGTTTTCCATGATGACTGGAGTAAGAAGCAAACCTGAACTCAGACTATTCAGAGGGAGGGAGAGAGGGAGAGAGGGAGAGAGAGAGAGGGAGAGAGAGACACGATCCTACCAGGGCTATCTATAGAACTACCTGGAAGTGTTGATGGTTTCTGGAGCTGGGACAAAGACGTCAGCGACACAAGAGACGAACCCGAGAGATAAATTGAGTAGAGTCTTGTGTTTACTGCCGTGGGAGCGCCCACGTGGTTCACCACTAAGCAAGGGTTATGGCGCAGGAGGGCAGAGAAGAAAAGTTTCCCCATCCACACTGTTATAAACACAACTCAACCCGGGCAGGCTACAATAAGCAAACATTGCTCAACGCAAATCTGGTGTATAAGGCACGTTGAGTAACGTGAAACAGGCGGGTTTTAGCGTGACGGCCCAAGGCCCCACCCCACCCACCAACTGATTTAAACGCGGCGGTAACCTGAACAGGAGCAAAAAATAACCTAAAGTCTGTTCCACTCTGGACACTCACAGTCCCACTCAACACCCTCCCCCCTCCCCATTGGACTGATGCAACCAGGATAGGCTATTTACATTTTCAATGAGATTAGTACAGAATGCCGGGGTCATGGTACCTGGACGCCGACGGTCTTGATGGGCAGCAGGAAGGCATTGAGTGAATAAAGGCTGGTGATCTGCATGAGCTTCTCCTCCTCCTCGTCTGAAATGCACGACTTGACTCTCTGCAGTAATGTGTGGGGCTGCGGGAGGGAGGGAGGGAGGGAGGTGAGGGGAGCACACCGTTGGAAAGCACACATCTACGAGACTCAGGAGATTGGATGTAAAAGTTTGTAATAGCGGTTTTTGTATTTATTTATACTCAATGTTTGTAGTTTCACAAAATGTTTTATTGGACGCTCACAGGGGGCGGGCATACGCTGATGTGCTCAGCAAGATAAAGACGAGATCCACACCTTTTTGATACTGGCGGAGAAATCTGAGATGATTTTGAGGATGTTGTTGGTCTCGGCAAAGTCCTTGCATATGTAGGGCTCGTCTGCGCAGATCACTCTGATGGCTAGACCAGGACCTGTATGGAGGGGGGGGGGGGATGTTCAGCTAGATGCAGGAGCCAAGGAACCATTTCAAGGAACCACTCAGAGAATCAGAAGCATCTGACAGCAGCATCTGGTGCTAGGAACCACAGTTTGATCTGCTTCCGGGGAGTCCAAGCAAGCAGTGTGCCGGCCAACCTACCGGGGAAAGGATGTCGGCTCACTATCTCTTCTGGCAAACCCAGCTCTCTTCCCAGGGCCCTGACCTCGTCTTTGTGGAAGTCCTTCAGTGGCTCGATGACTTTCCCCTGAAGGAGGAGGAACAGAAGAGACATTCCAACCGTGAGGAATAACTGGAGCAGTGGAACTAAACACAAAAAAAGGAGATAAAAGCTACGCTAGGAGTTATGGTACATCTTGTACAACCGAGAACGGTAAAACAAAACAAAAAGTCAAGACATGGTCACACCGGTACTGGAAGTGTACGCACTCGGGTCACTATCAGGCTACCGAGATTGTCTGCAACAATAGCATCTGTAGATACCAGCACACCTGTGATATGTCAGAGTGTGTGTGTGTGTGTGTGTGACTTTGTGGTCCACTCCATTTGTAGGGAGTCTGGTGAGTTTGTGTGTGGGAGCAAAGACACTAGATTGTGTGTGTGTGTGTGATGAGGCTACCTCATCTCGGAGTTTGCGGATGAGTTCGGTGTCGTTGTGATGCGTCTTGATGACCTCCGCCTTGCCGCTGGCCAGGTGGGAGGCGCTCTCGATCAGGTCGGGCCTCAGTGTGCCCTGGGCCAGCAGCACCTCCTCAGGCTTCAGGTTCAGCTCCCCAATCACCTCGTTGGCTACCTGGAGGAGAGACACACACACACACACACACACACACACACACACACACACACACACACACACACACACACACACACACACACACACACACACACACACACACACACACACACACACACACACACACACACACACACACACACACACACACACACACACATTTCCAATGTTTGAGCAATTTAAGGGCATATTTTCTCATGGTTATTGTTTGACTACAAAACCAGGTATCACGTTAAGTCTGTATGTCTGTATCTCAGTTTGGATGCAATAGCGCTCACGAGGCGATCAACGGCAACATTGAATTACTTCCCCGGCCCGGCTGGGGATGTGCGGCTCACCTTGACGAAGGTGTCCCCGATGATCTTCCTCTTCTCCTCGGGGTTGGTGGTCATGTTCAGCGTCTTGCTGATGCGCTTCCGTGGCGTGCGGTCCTCGTCGGAGATGGGCAGGGTGGTCGTCCCGTTGTAGAAGGTGTGGGCTGCGTTCACCACTGGAGACGGGGGAGGAGAGGCAGGGAGGTGGAGGAAAGGAGGTCACTGTTTTGGTCTCACGATGCAGCTGGGTAGCTCAGAACTACCACCGATACAAGAACTACAGTGGAAGTCAACTCCAGATGGTATATTGGTAAAGGAGAACTGTGGATCAAACGGTTACAACACCCCTCGCTTGATTAGTTTACTGCTATATTGTTGGATTGCATTTATATAGCACTTTGATCCAAAGATCCATTTTACAGTTGCCTCACATTCATTCACACATTCATACACCGACGGTGGTGTTGACCATGCAAGGCAACAGCCAGCTCATCGGGAGCAGTTGGGGTTCGCATCTTGCTCAGGGACACCTTGGCACTCAGCTAGAGGGAGCTGGGGATCAAACCAGCAACCCACCGGTTGCCAGACCTCCTGAGCTACCTCCAAGTATATTGTGCCAATCCAGCTGTCACCAGGGTATTCATCACGCTACTTATTTGAGCAGAAATATACCCATCCACTGAAGCGTTACAAATCATTTCCTTGTCATTTTCTTTTTAAATGGTTAGGATGTAGCCGTCGTCTGTCTTCATGAAGCCCCGGCTACTGGACTTGTAGCGTAGGTGGGGATCAGGTCCAATCACATCGTGGCTCAGCAGGTAGCATTGCAATAAATCCATCCTTGGCACCTTCTGGTGGCCTCGAACATGACACCCGACGGCTCCGGGGCGGGCGGCGGGTCGCCTTGCATCGGGAAAACCGCCGTCCAGTGCATGAATAATGTGCGCGTGTGTGGATGACAGCAAGGGATCACCAGTAAAAAGCCACTTGTGCGGCCATATAGCCTTGAAGAAAACAAATATATACACAGGAGCAGGGTTCACCATGGAGCTTGATGCCCAGCTTGGTGAGGGCCTCCTCCACATTCTGGCTCTCCCTCTTCCTCATGAAGCCGTTGTCGATGTGCACGGCGATCACCTGGTCCGGGTTCAGGGCCTTGTTGAGGAGCGCTGTGCACACCGTGGAGTCCACGCCCCCGCTCAGCAGCACCTGCACAGGTATACACACACACAAGACACGCCATTAACCAGGTTACACCGCAAGGGCTTGTATGAGCAAGGGGGGGATGGATGTGGCATAGTACGATGCATTAAATGGTAAGACTCTTATCATGGTTGTCACTGCATTACATAAAAAGAAAATCTCAATTTATCAGTGGACTATGGATTATATTTTACACATCGATGTAAAAGTGCCTGTAAAATATTCATACGCTTCCTCCATTTTACAAAGATCATCTTTTGTCGACGCATTGTCATAGATAGCAGATAGATGGATAGAGAATGGCCAGCACTTTGCAGTGGTGCGGTTGGTACCATGCATCGATCTCAAATGCAGACAGGGCGGACACCAAAATAGGAAAAGAGAAGAGAATCTCATTGTGAAGAAACTAAACCGAGGCTTTGAGTGACTCTCTCTCTCTCTCTCTCGTGCCTCGTCTCTAATCTAGTTATCCCATATTGGGCTCTCCTGAGGTGAAACCCAGTTTGCAGGCACACAGGGAGAAGACACCCTCCTTTCAGCTGGAAAAACAAGTCACGTCTGACGTGACTGGTCACAAGTGAAGCTTATGCCCAAACGGAAAATTGTCTTATTACTCACACAAACCACCAGACACACACATACACATGGTCCCTTACCAGAACTTTGGACTTCTGGACTTTCTCTGTGATCTCGTCGATGCAGGCCTGCTGGCGGTTCTGGACGGTGAAGTTGCCGCTGCAGCCGGCGATCTCAAACAGGAAGTTGTGCAGCATTTCAATGCCGTTCTCCGTGAGGTCCACCTCGGGGTGGAACTGGGTGCCATACAGCTTCTTCTGCTCGTTGGCGATGCCTAGCAAACGGGAAAAACAAAACACACCTTATAACTTTGCACACTTCGAGACGACATTTAGATACTGTATGAGGCAATACTTGTTGGTGTGCAATGTGTGAGCCTTTAACTAAACCTGCGTACCGGCAATGATGTTCCCTGACTGGGCCACCACCTTGAAGCCATCGGCAACCTTGTCCACACTGTCGCCATGGGTCAGCAGAACTAGCTCCTCCTTCTGAAGGCCTCTGGTAGGAGACACACACACACACCAGACCTACGTTATTCTCTGTCTATTGATCATCTTCCCAGAAAACATTGGCGTGTTCCCAAATGTTACCATTAAGAGTTTGGCAAGTTAGTTGGTCGTTGCACTTTTCCCCTTTTCTGCTGGCACTAGAACTACAGCGGGGGAAAGGTGAAACGGAGCCCGCGAAACAGAGCCCGCCACAAAGGCTTGGCTCACGGTTGCTCGGGGGAACAGTACACGCCGGGTGTGGGAAGCCAACAGTACAGGATTAGACCATACAGAGGAGTGGGGGATGCTGTCATATTTAGGCAACAACAGCATGGACACCATCCGCCGCATGTTCAGACAGACACAGTGCCCCTGCCTACAAGTGTCAGATGGCAACACTTGTACAGCACCGAGCTTGCTGAAATGAACCAGAATAAAACACTGGTGGAACAAATGTGGAAACGACTGTACCTGAAAAGAGAGCAGGTGTTGTCCAGTCCGATGTTGAACACCCCGTCCTCTCGCATGCACTTCCTGTGCACCGTGCCACCAAACACTTTGTTCATCATCTGGAATGGGACAAGAGGCCACGCGTAAACACCAGAGAAGAAGAAATCACCAGCTACAGCCAGCCAATCACATTTGCTATCTGCGGCCAACCCACAGGAGCCAAAATATCACAAAACTTTAATAACCGTCAGCTGAGCCAATGTGGGTCATAAACATCGATTTGTTTGTTAGCTTGTGTACATAATAAAATCAATTTTTAAATCAAGAGTAGTCCAAGGAATATAATAACATTATTTAAAAAAACAACTACGCCCTGTTAAACTTAAAAGGCTCCATGGTCTGATGCATTAGGTTTTATATAGCCTACAGTGAAGACAAAGTGAGATGTTATCCTGTTATCCTTACCAAAGCAGGTCAGGCTTGCATTAAATTATCGTTGCTGTGCTTTGTCGGTGGAACACCTCCATTCCCCAATATTCTGTTATTAAAACAGAATTAGTAAAAGTATCCATATTACGGATACTAACGCATTGTAGTAATTTGCCCTGTAGAAAAGTTAATGTAGTTTGCGTGAGCAAGCGGCTTTAACAATGTTATGCATGTTATTATTGTTCATTTCAGACCAATGCATTTTCTTTGGGCATTCTATAAAAACCATCTGACTAACCGCTTCACCCCGAGAGGACCCAAATCCTTATCCTTGCTCGTCTTTTCACTGCAGATCAGCGCACATTCAACTTGGGATTGCTAGCTTATTGCAAACACCAGTTTTTGGAAACGTTCTGACTTCTGGCTTGGGTTTTTCAGACTTAACGTAGTTTGAAGAACAGAGAGACAGGTCAGGGATTCCTCCTTGAGAAACAGTGTAATGTGCTGATCAGCCATGTCGTGTGAAACCCTCAAGATGACAGTTTTGTCATGTGGGCAATACAGCAATCAGACGACTTTGAAAGTCGCGCAATGTCAATAGTCTTTAGTCAGATGGGGAGAATGGCAGTGAACAGGACGTTTCATTTTCTTTCACTTCCAAATGTATTCTGACCAATCACGTTGCTGGGAGGCGGGGATATGTAGATACACTGACCATTAAATGTCAGATCCAGAAGAGGACCGATAGATGAGATCTTCGTCCTATTGTCAGCATCTCTCCTTGGCCAACAACCAACACGAACTCAGCCAGCACTGGTAAACTTTACCCGTAAAGGAAAACGCTAAAATATCATGTCTGCACCAGAAATGGTCGGTTAAACACTTTTTTCTCTCTCTGAGAAAAGCATTTCTGCAAATATTGCAGAAAAATGTATATCATAAGTAGACCTTGTTTTTAATTGGCCTAATTAACCAATGTTAAACAGGGTGTAGATTCCCAAAACATCATGAATCTAATCCTATCATTTAATTTGGCTCACAACTCTCAACAGCACTCGTCACCCCAGTCAGTAACTGTGGTCACGTAAGGTGCGCTGCCTTTCACCATCAGGTGGTCTTTCCATGACTTCAGTTAAATATGCCTACCTGTTTAATTGGATAAAGAATAATAACCATGGATATATGAACAAGTTCCATCTGCTGCTTGCACACACCAACACTTGTTTGTTCTGGAGGCGCATTATGGAAATGTAAATTAATTCAGCCGGTTTCACAGTATTAAAACCATGATCACACAGGACGCGGATCACTTACTGTGAAGTGATAACACTTGACCATTGTTATCACATCTCTTTGTCTGACAGTCAGACAAAGATTTATTTCAGATGATTACCTAGATGTAAACTTCCACATTTAAACTCCAAACCGTTTTGCCCAACAGTTCAACTGGTGCGACACAGAACACATTCGCTACCCAAGCGCTCCTCTCCCCTCTTGTGAACAGGACATTAGGGTTGGGCAATATGGCAAAAAAAGATTTTTTTCCCAAATTGATTGATTTATCAGGATATGTAATTTGATAATGCTGCCAGTTTGAAGAGTATCCTGATAATGACTGAAAACTGAAGGAACCAGAGGGTTCATAGTTAAACTTTAGGACATAGTTTATTATCAAAAATAAAATGGCAATGTAAACATTTAACTGTGCAAACATGCTGGATATGCCGTAACAAAAACGACACAAGTTCACTTGCCTTGTAAATTATTAAAATAATGTAAATAAAACTAAAATCTCTGACTACCCATCACAAATTCCTTTGGCAGGGCAGCAAACATCTCAAATGTTTGTAGAGGTACAATCAAGACAAAAAGAGTAAACAAGTGAATCACAAAGGCCCTGTAATTTAAATACATCTGTAAGATAAAATAAACAAGAATTATAAACTAGTTTTGCATCTTAAATCTTTGAGGTAGACATCTGAGTAAAAAGTGCAAAATGTAAACACTCATTTAGAATAACATAATGTAAACATTTAACTGTGCAAGTGCAAAAATGCAGTGTCGTACTTAATTGTCGTACAATTAAGTACGACATTTGGCAGATGCTTTTATCCAAAGCGACTTACAAAGAGTACATTTGCTGAAAGAAACAGCAATATAACGCTGTGGTACATAAATACAAGAATATAGCAGGTTTCAAGCATTCATAATTGCAAGGTTAATAGAATAAGTTTCATAATGTGATATCCATGCTTCTTTTCAATCGCCTTTCATATGGGGCAATGGCCGCACAAGGACACAATTTTTGTTTTGCTCTCGGCTCCCTGTGTGGTCACTGAGGTGGTACCTTCTTAGGTGACTGAACAGATTGGTGGCGTTTCCCGACTTGGTTGGCGCTGACCGACAACATGTTTTGCAGACCGTCATTATCTGCGCCTCATCGTTTTTAAGGTAACCAAACCAGTTCCATATAATGGACATCGCATGGCCCTTTTTGTTCACAATTTCCTCATCTTTGGAGGATGCCACTGCACTTGCACCGTTGCTTTCAAATTCATGTCCCTCAACGGTTTCTCTCATTTTTTCTCCTCCTTTCCAGAGCTTTCTTTGCCGCCGCTGGTAGTAAACAATGGCTCGCGGTAGGACGTGGGCGTATGCGAGCCAAAGACTGTAGACTGATTGGCTGCTGTCACGTTTATTTCTGTTGCGTGAAGGATTGTTAGATCTATCCATATAGAGTAAAAATGACGATTGTAATCGACATACATTTTATTGCGATCCCAGTTCAAGATCGTTTTATAGCCCAGCCCTACAGAACATCCCGTCTGCTTTGACAGATTATAGCAGTGAAGAACAGTACAAGTACACAGTGGTTTTGAGCAGTAGGTATGAAAACTCCCACAGAGTCTTGAGACGGTGATTTGGAATGTACACCTACGTGATTGTCTGGTTATATAAGGATGGTTAAACAAAAACAAAAATAGGAGGCATAATTTAATGCTGCAACTAAAACAAGTCCATTCCGGCAGGAGGAATGACAAGAGTATTTTTATACACTGGATTTGGTGTGTGAGTGTGTGCGTGCGCATGTGTGCGCGTGTATGTGTGCGTGTATGTGTGTCCCCCTAATTCTGGAAAGTACCTGCATTCCATAGCAGATTCCTAGGACAGGCTTTCCGATGGTGAAAATGGCCGGGTCGAACCGGGGTGCGTCTTCTGCGTATACAGAGGCAGGGCCTCCTGAGATGATGATAGCCCTGTGAAGATGAAAGTGTAAGGGAGGCGCACGTGTTAGGGTCAGGGCAGGGTCATGCACAATTACTCACATTCACATTCATACGACAGCAGAGGCATTAGTCTTGCTGGGCCCCGGAGGAAAAAACGTTTTGCTTTGCCCACAACACACTACTGGCTCTGAGCTGGAGAGAATGAGACAAGTCGTTCCTTGTGTTGGGGGTAGAAGTTATCAACTGGGAAAAGATCACATTCCATGATCCCTTGACAGATTTTTTCAGACTGGGATCATGGAATGAGTTGCCATTGTTTTGTACAAGTTGATTGGCAGGAGGGAAGGTGTGAACAGAACAAGTACAAGCCAATTCATGGGCAATCCATGTACCATTCCCTGCACAGATTAAATGGCAAATCAGCTTTGTGTCATTTCAAAGGAGGTTTACACAAATGTGTTTGAAATGTGTTCCTTTGATTGCCTGTACGAAGGCAATAGTTAGTTCATTAGTTTTAACACCTCCAGACTAAAATGCATGGCAATGACCTGAAACATATTTCCTGATTATAAAAGCAACATACATCTAGTCTCCTTGCGCACGCACACACACACACACACACACACACACACACGTGTCTCACCTGAACCCTTGTTCTCTGATGGCAAAGGCGGGGGTCTCCAGCGGCAGGATCTCTGACTGCACAAACATTTCTCGGACCCTTCTGTCAATAACCTTCCCATACTGGGCTCCTGCGTCGAGGATCACCACCGCCCCCTCACACGACCCATTCTGCTCAGTGCTGCCGATTTCCAGCTGGTGAAATACAAAAACACACACACAGTTAATATACATAATATACATAATATACATGATGGCAACATATCAAACACCCAAGTGAATGTTGTTGTTGGTACATGATTGGTACACTGGAATTGTTTAGATGTGTATGCTGGGGTTGGTGAGGGTTGGTGTAGAATCGCCCAGAACTGTTCAATGGATGAGGTCAGCTTCCTGACCACTTCCTTCAGTCAAAGCAGCAACACAAATAAGTCTGTACATGTGACATACTGTAAGGGGAAGTGTGCTGCATCCACTCAAATCACAAGACAAATCATTACATAGCATTATGCAAAGAAACCCTAAAGTGTACTTCACTTGTGAGCGCCTCCTTGAACTATACAGTAACATTTGAATGTGGCAGTCTACCATCTGAACGGTGGAACGGAGATCAGGAAACGGACAGGCCTAAACCACGGACATAACGATTATTATATTATTATTATTATTATTATTATTATTGTATGGAGCCGACAGTGACGAGTAACACAGGCCCACGTGGTTTGCGGAGGAGCACCCAATACACCCTACGAGACGAGGCGTCTGGCATCAGTCGCCTCCGACTCCTTGTCTGATCTAAACGGTGAAATAAAGTGTGGCACAAGACGATCACGCACATACACATTATATATATATATATATATATATATATATATATATATATATATATTGTGGCCATGACAGCGACTGTAAACTTCCCCAAAAGTAGACTGATAATAATACTAGCAGGCTTGTCGCCCCGGCGGCGGCAGCAGCAGCAGCAGGTTGACGGCAGCAGCCCGCGGAGAGACAGCAACACCGAGGCTAAAGTGACAGAACCCATACCCCCTGGTCACGAACTACGCTAAGCGGGCTAAACGTGGACATGTCTGAGCTGAACACAATTGAATGTTTTATTATAATTATAGTTATTATAATTATTATGATAATACAGCGGTACTGGGTGGCGTGACTGTATATACCGTTGGTGTATAGAGCGCGCTGGGCTGTGTTAGCCAGCTAGCTCGCACAGTCTACGCTGGCTACGTTAGCACAGCCATGCTAAACCCACGCGGCGGTGACGGCGGGAGACCGCGGCCCCGGCGAGACTCCACCGTCCACCGTCCCGTCCCCCCCCCCGTCCCCGGCAGCAGGGCAGCAGACACACGGCGGCTCCTACCAGCCCCACCGTGGTCCTCCTGGGCCGCGGGGAAGCCGGGGTTGGGGGGTGGTGGTGGTGGTGGGGGAGCCTGGCCCACATGTATATAGGACAGGACAGGACAGCCGGCAGCAGCACCGGGACCACACCACACTGCAACAGGCATGATGGTACTGTACTGTACTATCGGGGCCAATGGTGGACACAGGCCACCATGAACTGTGGGGGGGAATACACCTCCACCTACACCAGCAGCAGCACCACCACCCAGAGTCCTCCTAACATCCGTCAGTCCACGTAGCTCCACACACACACACACACACACACACACACAGAGAGCTGCCTTCTATGCAGCTACGCACACTATAAGACGACGACGTAGTAGTGGTGGTGGTGGTAGTAGTAGTAGTAGTAGTAGTAGTAGCCGGCAAGTCACTGACCTTGCTCTCTCCGTTGCACAGAGCCATGGATGGTGGTGATGGTGGTGGTGATGATGGTGACGGTTGTGTGTTATGGAATGAGCAGCTCGTCCCCCCCGGGTGTCCCTACTGGTGGTGGCGTCCGCAGCTCAGATGGCAGAGAGACTGAGCGAGAGACTGAGAGACACAGAGAGAGAGAGAGGAAGGGAGAGGGAGGGAGCTTCTGAGTCGACGCGTCCACTACAGTCTGAAAGCGAGACGGACTGTCAGTGCCTCCTCAGAGCATCCAACGATGACGGAGTTAACGATAATATGACTAAATAATATGCATATATGTATAAATATATAAATATATCTATAGATGTAGGCTATATGACTTCAATGGGAGGAGCCTATGCTAATACGAGAAAGGGAAGGCTCGCTGCCGCCTAAAAGGGGCCGCACATTAACCTCTCGTATCATTTTAGTAATCAAAGCATTTAAAAGTTATGGTGGGTTTTTGTTTTTTTTACCGTCGCCACTGTTTCGTAGTTTCGTGTTGTGTACTATTGTAAAAAATATATATATATAGAAATATACATTTCCAAAAATCTATATACAGTAGATATATATTTTATTTTAATTTTATTGTTTTATTTTTTATTTGCCTATTGGAATGATTGTGAGTTACACCTTAACTGTACGCCTACAAGTGAGACGTCTGATGTTGTCTTTCACCAAATGTTGCCGTTTGGCCTCCAGAATACACATGAAGAGAGTCAAGATTCAAGAACTTTAATTAATTTAATACAGGATATGCAGTGAAATTAAAACGTGGCGATGCAAACAAAAATACAAAAACAATACAAATACAAATAAGCAGACAATCAAATATCCACACTATTTACATTCTTTACAGCACAAGGAGCAGTTTTTTATATTTATGGAATGGAATGGAATATAATAATAAAAGTACAAATCATATTTAAAAAAGTAGGCATATCAAGTTGGCATATCAATATCAAGTTGGCATATCGATAACAGGGCAATATAAAAATGTGGTATCAGGTTATGTGCATGGGAGTGGGCAGTGGGGGGCTCAAGTGAGGTCAGAGTTCACAGTCCTGATGGCCTGCGGAAAGAAACTCCACAGAACAGGCCCAACAGTTTGTTGTTGGGGTGGTGAGGATCCTTCATGATCCTGCAGGCTCTGGTTTGACACCTCCTGGAGTACAGGTCCTGCAGGGTGGGAAGTGTAGTGCCAGTAGTGTGCTCAACCGAACGCACCACCCTCTGCAGAGCCCTCCTGTCCTGAGAGGAGCTGTTGCCGAACCAGGCAGTGATGCTCCCTGTCAGGATGCTCTCCACCACACCAGCTTAGAAGGTCTGAAGGATTCTCCGGGAGATGAATTATTCTCATTCATGTCCTTTCCACATCAACAAAAACATGTATATACCTTTTTGTTATCGCACATAATGTAACTATCACATGTCGGTCCCTTTCAATTGAGCTGCTTGTGTGCATCATGGTCACATGCCATTGGTGAATATAACCTATTTCACATGTCAATGAAGGACAGCACACCACACAGCAGGACGTGCAGTCATTCATTATCATCGTGACCCCCCCACCCACCCACCCCCAGCACCACCACCAAATGTGGTGACTTTGGCCAATACACGATTGAAAAGATGTTCTAATTAAATGGAGTAGTCCATCAGCTATCATCATATTCCATGCTTGATTCCTTATTGTATTTCTGTAAGAATGAAGACTTCTGACATATAGCAGTAGTGGACATAAAAAACCCTAAATATTTGATGTATCGCGGATCGATAGAACCATTATGTTTTGTGAACACATTTCCTACTGCACGTTTAAATGTATGTCTAATATTACCTAATACCTCTCATCTCCTCTCATCATGTGCAATATTCTTCATGTCATGTGCAATACTTCTTCTCAATATTATCCTTGCAATATTACCATGCTACAATACCTTTCATCATTATGTGCAATATTCTTAATATTCTTTATATCAATACTTCCTCTTACCATTATTATTATCACAGTTTTATTACACATCAATTATTGCCAAGTTGTTTTCGCGGACTGAATATCTTATCTTGCCTATATAATTTTACACTTCACCTAAATTGTTATACTTCTCCTTGGACTTAGACCTACTGTACATTTGTAAATCTGTAATTTATTTTTATTATTCTACTGTTTATTTCTCTGTTGTTTTATTCTATTGCTATGCAACCTGGCACTAGAATTTCCTTCGGGATCAATAAAGTTATATCTTATCTTATCTGATCTTAATATGGTATACCCTCATAAAATAATATGCATCAAGAGAAAATCTCCTAAAGTTACCGAAATGTGTATTGAGTAAAAGAGTAATTCTAGTGTATGTACTTTCCATTTGTCCGAATATTTTAAAGACATTGTAACATTATTTAAATGTATCAATCTCTTATTGATCAGTCGTTTATCGTTTCTACTGTACGCTCATCGACCCAAGCGGAACGGCGTGTGATAGATTTTGGTACACGTCAGCGGAGTCTACCCGGAGCTGTTTACGCGGTGCACACGCCGGCTCCCCTTCCTGGTCGGACCAGTGTGTGAGTGTGTAGCAAGCAGGTGAAACGACACGCTAGTAACGATATAAATGCTTTTTTTTCTTTTGTTCAAATGACACAAATCATTGCTCTGAAGCATAACGTGTGATTTGTGATTGATTCATAATTTGTCGACCATGTATTCACCTGGCATGTTTCCGCTTCTCTGTCCCCGCCAGGTATGCATGCATAATACATCACTGTACATGTCTATCAATGTTGCATCGTGATTGGCATTGGCAATTCATTTCAATGTCTGAATAGCAACAGGGTCAGCTCTCGAATGTGCCCCGAATACCTACATGATATTGTTGTTTTTTGTATTTATTTGTGGTGGCCACGCTGAGCATTACATCCTCATGATGCATTCTCTTGTCAGATCTGCTGAAAACACAGGTGGTTTGATGCCCACTGATCCACCATGGAGCCGTCAGACTCGGTCACACACAAGAACGGGCGGCAGAGGAAGACGGCAGCCGTCAACCTCCAATTTGACAGCATAAAGGACCGGGAGATGGGAGGATCCGGCCCAGAAGCGGAAGAAGAGGCAGAGGGTCTCCTCCAAGGGTCCGACTCGGAGGACAGGCGGCGCTCCAAAGTCCGCCCGGGACTCCGGAAGGAGTTGTGGAACATTTTGCTTCTCCTCTTCCTCTATGTTCTCCAGGGCATTCCCCTGGGACTGGCCGGCAGCATTCCCTTGATCATGCAGAGTAAGAGCGTCAGCTATAAAGACCAGGCGTTCTTCAGCTTTGTCTTTTGGCCCTTTAGCCTGAAGCTGCTGTGGGCTCCGCTGGTGGATGCGCTCTACTTCAGCAGGTTTGGCAGGAGGTAAGCTGGGAGTGCTGCTCTTGGAGAGCTGTTCTAATTGTCCAGCAAGTGTCATCACGGCCCATCTTGGTGTCTATGAGAGATGAAACGAATGGCATTTGATTTTTGTCTCTTATCTCCTCTCTTCAGGAAGTCATGGCTGATACCCACCCAGTACCTGCTGGGTCTCTTCATGATCTGCATCTCTTTCACGGTGGACTCCCTGCTGCAGACCGACGGCTCCCACGGGCCCAACGTGGTCACTCTGACCGCAGTCTTCTTCGTGTTGGCCTTCCTGGCAGCAACGCAGGTAGATCACTTCTAATGATGCACCGGTGCAAGGTCTGTCTGAAAACACACAGACTCAAGTCAGGAAACCTCAGCTGCTGAATGACTGACATCACTGACATTTTTCGGATTTTTTGCTGACATCGTTTGACCCTCTGTATCCCCCAACCCCCCAAGGACATAGCTGTGGACGGCTGGGCTCTGACCATGTTGTCCAGGGAGAATGTGGGCTATGCCTCCACCTGCAACTCTGTGGGCCAGACGGCAGGCTACTTCCTGGGGAACGTACTTTTCCTGGCTCTGGAGTCGGCTAACTTCTGCAACAAATACCTGAGGAGCGAGCCCAAAGACACCGGCCTCGTCACGCTCGCAGGTATTTGTGGTGCTGTGGCTTTTGTTGTTGTTAATGTTTTTATAGTCGTTAACATTAACTCCCTCATTGGATGAGATGGTCCCATCTTCTTCCGTAATCCGTGTTTTACCAAGTGATGATGATGTTGTCATGCAGTTCCTGCATTTAAACAACAACGGCAACCATGTGATCTATCTGTGCGGTGCAGATTTCCTGTTTTACGGGGGTGTGGTCTTCTTCATCTCCACAACGCTGGTGGCCATCTTCAAGAGGGAGAGCGAGCGCAGCCACGGGAAGAGGACAGTGCCGAAGGAGACGCAGGGCGTCTTGGAAACCTACAAGCTCCTGTTCTCCATCATCAAATTGCCCACGGTCCTCTCTTTCTGCACTCTGCTGCTCACGGCCAAGGTACCTCCTCGTCATCTCGCCTCATCAGCAGGCTGCCACTCACTACTCATTACAAACTGTGGCACCACACAGCCCACTTTGTAGGTTTATTGGTGTCACGGAACCGCTGCATTAACTTGCACATATAGGTATAGTAATGGCACTACATTTGGTACACATTCTCTATGGCAGCGGTTCCCAAACTTTTTGGACTCAAGGCCCACTTGAAAATCTCAAAAGTA
Organism: Coryphaenoides rupestris; assembly: GCA_002895965.2. Classification (NCBI taxonomy): domain Eukaryota; kingdom Metazoa; phylum Chordata; class Actinopteri; order Gadiformes; family Macrouridae; genus Coryphaenoides; species Coryphaenoides rupestris. The sequence goes on along the minus strand of PIJE02000169.1, from coordinate 90,079 downwards.
TTCGCGGCCCACACAGGCATTTTACGCACACGTACAATTCAATCAGTATTCTTATTGGATATTTCATATATATGCATCATCATACAATCATCATACATACTAGGGATGGCTAAAAAGTCGACTATATAAATTAAATCCAATATATATATGTTTCTTTCTTGGTTGAATGGCTTATTCAAAACTAATTAAAAAAACACATTTTGTTCCCCATGATTTGGCGGCCCACTTGCAATACCCTCGCGGCCCACCAGAGGGCCGCGGCCCATAGTTTGGGAATCGCTGCTCTATGGACATGCCTGATTTAAAAGATTTGGACTTTTGATTGAATTGGGGCTGTTAAAATTGGCTGGAGTTGGATTTATCCTTCCAAAAATACAATCATTTGAACCATGCAAATATCTATTTTTGCACATTATGTCCATAAGAGGCTAAACCATGACAACGAGAGACATAACTGCTTGTATAGGTATATTTATTGATGTTTAAAAGATCTACATGCCTTCACATGACAAAATAAACAAATAATATCCTAAAACAAAATACTGTAGATCTCTCGGTCTGTCTGTGCAGTGGTTAGTGCTAAAGTGACAACTGAATGATTCCTAATTGATATGTTTGATAGGATAGGTTCCACAATTTTGCCTTCTTCTACTGAGGCACAGGGCTACAGGGCTTTTTAGATTGCTCAGAGTGCAAATCACTCTGTGGCTGGGTTGGCTTGTGACTCTCTTCCATCATGACCACACGGTTGTTCTTGAACTATTTGCAGCTTGCCTTGACCTACATTTCATTTTCAATCAGTGAAAGTGACGTTGTGTGACTCCTGTCTGTCACGCAGTGTATTCAGTGCAGTGGCCCGTGTCCACGCGACGCAGATAACCGCTGTTGTTCTGCTCTTTTTTCTCACAATTGAACATAAAAGTGTCACTATGGAATGTCTGTATGTTTGTCTAAAATTTGATTATCTAATCAAATGTAGAATATTCATTGACAGCCCTAGATTGAATACAAAATGGCAGTTACAATAAGTGCAAAGCTAAGCATTAGGCACCACTTTGCACTATGCACCTAAACTCTAGGCTACTACGATATAATAATGCTTATTACTGCATTAACTAATGCTAATTAATGGTTCATTAATGTACCTTTATTGTAAAGTGTTACCTATGAATGTTATTTTTATCTTGGGTCTAAAGATGTTTGTTCACTGTATTGTATTGTGTGTTCCAGGTGGGCTTCTCTGCAGCGGACGCGGTGACGGGCCTGAAGCTGGTGGAGGCGGGCGTGCCCAAAGAGCAGCTGGCCTTGCTGGCCGTGCCCATGGTGCCCCTGCAGATCCTGCTGCCACTCATCATCAGCAAGTACACTGCGGGGCCCCGGCCCCTGGACGTCTTCTACAAGGCCTTCCCCTTTAGGTTGAGATATATGCGCACACACACACACACACACACACACACACACACACACACACACACACACACACACACACACACACACACACACACACACACACACATTGTAATTTTGTCTAAAATTACATGTTGAAGGAAAAACACACATACCGTACATATATGTACTGTATATAACATGCATATTGTTTAACCGTTTGGTTTAGTTTTTAAACTGGTTTAGTTGTGCCTGTCCCCGCGTTTGAGCCCACCCTGCCCCCCCCCCCCCCCTTCACACAACAGTGTGATTCATGTAGTGTCCTAACCAGTTGTTGTTGTTGTTGTTGTTGTTGTTGTGGTGCCGTGGCTGCAGGTTGCTGATCGGCCTGGGGTACGCACTGCTGGTGTGGTGGACGCCCAGCCTGAAGCAGGACGGAGGCTTCCCTGTGTACTACTACGCCATTGTGCTGCTCAGCTACGCCCTGCATCAGGTCGGACCACCCTCTAGTGGGCCTTTTCACTTGCACTTTTATTTTGTAATCCCTGTGTCCACATGCTCTTTTCATTCATTTCAGGCAGGGTTTGGATAAAAGTATTGTATTGTCTTATTTTAACTCTCAAGCCCCATGTCAATATGTGTGTGGGCATTGTAAATGCCTTTTATCGCCAACTGTGGTTTGGATGAGGGCCAGGGAGCGGTCAGTGCCTCTGGGTTAAGATCTCCTGTATCGTCCAGTAACGTTGCTTCTTGCTCGTAGCTGTGCGTCGTTCGTATTCAGCAGCTTGGGATGTCAACAGATTGCTGCCGTTTCTGATTATCTTCCTAAATTGAAATACCCCCCAGACGAACTGCTCTCTTAAACCTCTGCAGCGCTCGACACATGACTACTTTTGAGTGCAAAAGGCCCCATTGGAACACAACATTAACATAGAACAAGGAATGCACAAGGAACAATCATAATTTCAATCTTACTGGACTGTAATGTTACTGTGTGGTCAGCGATATAGACAAAAGTGCACATTGCCTCTGTTTGACCACCAGGTGACGCTGTACAGCATGTACGTGGCCTGCATGGCTTTCCACGCCAAAGTGAGTGACCCGTTGATTGGGGGCACCTACATGACCCTGCTGAACACGGTCACCAACCTGGGGGGGAACTGGCCCTCCACCGTGGCCCTGTGGCTGGTGGACCCGCTCACCTCCAAGGAGTGCCAGGGGCCTGCCGGGCAGAGCTGTGACTCGCTGGACGAAGCCACGGTGAGTGGGAGACCAGAGGGTCATTTGACTCTGTCTCTTATGTATTGTATCCAACTTCTCTGAGACCTCTGAACTTCCCTGGATGGATTGATTCGTGGATGGGCACATTTTATTCTCGATTATAGTTCAGACATTTTTTATGGAATAGCTGCAGTAGAAAAGTTACATAGTGCAGGTTTTAAATATAATTAATTTAATCTCATAAAAAATACAATTTAAAAAGGTTTAAGAAAAAGATAGAGGCTTAGAGTAAAATAAATAATTGACCCCCTTCTCCTTGCCGCTCTCCGTGTCCCCACAGCTGTGTGTGAAGGAGGGCGGCGTCTGCGTGGCGACGCTGGACGGCTACTACGTGGAGTCGGTGGTCTGCGTTGTGATTGGCTTAGCCTGGTGGTTGTGGCTGGGCAAGAAGATGAAGAGGCTGCAGGAGGAGAGCCCGGCGGCGTGGAGGTGCAAAGTCAACCAGTAAACGCCTCCCCCCCCTCCCCTCCCACGATGTCATCATCATCGGGTGACATGGAACTCTCGACTGGAGACACGGATGCATCGCTCTGGGACAAAAATGGCCGACCGCTCGGAGCAACGTCGCCGTAGTCCAACCATCGCTTTGCTCACACACCGCTGCAGGCTGTACGCCGTGGACAAAGCGCACAGTCTTCCTTGTTACATCTCACCTACATGAATATTTAAGTCATCGAAACAAATATATCTTATGTCAGTGAATCGTCATAACTGTTTTCTGTGTTTACTCAGTGTCCCTTTTGAAGTATATGGATCTATTTAAGATTATTAGAATTGATTCAGCCATTTTGAAAGTAGCTTTGTTTTTGTTGCATTCTCTAGTCTCGACTTTTGCTTTGTGAGGTTAAAAATACCATAACCAAATCAGACCCTGGTCATTCTATCTGCAAAGAGTTTGCAAGAGTTATTGCAATTTTGGTTGGACTATACAAAGGGTCATCTGAAGTATGTCATTCAAATACATCATACTTGAGTACAGATTCTGTATTTGAAACTCCTCCCACGTTACCTGGTGCAGGTGAGACCCAACGCCAGGTGTCCTGCCTTGTTTTGTGTTTGTTGTGGTGTTGTGATCATTGTTTGCATTGTTATGTTTTGGGGCTTTTCCCTGGGTTATTGGTGCCTTTTTCCAACTCCTTCCGTTCCGACGTCCCAGATAACAAGCCTGATCCCACACAGATTCAGAAGTCTAGTTTAAGTTCATTAAGCCATGGTTAGTAACCTATACATCCAGGGGAATTGTTTCTAAAATTACTGTTTTAATTAACTTTTTTTTTCATTAAATCTTTATTTTTAGACAAAATCAGCTGTGAAGCTGTAAAAAAGCACCATACGGTTGTGTTTCATCATCACTAATGGATTTATTGTGAACATACCAAACTAAAGCGTCATTGCCATTTAATTGACTTGACACCAGCAGTAAGCAAGGCATCACCTATGCCTCACTTTGGGCATTGCACATTGAGCAGAAGCAGTACTTCCTCTGAAAACCAGCTTCAGATTTTAAAAGGGAAAATTTGGGCATACATCTGGTTTGATATTCATTGACACTTCTGACAACCACACATTTTTCAAATTAAAAATGTCATTCCAATAAATCACTCAGAAGTGTCAATAATTTGGCACTTGTTATATTTTGCATTTGATTTTTAGATTTGACATTTAATTTGTTCCCTTTCATTTATTGGTCGACTACCTGCTACATCGGTGTGAAGGGAAATGGGTTTTATTTACCCATTTCCCAAGTTACTTAAAAAAAATAATTTGCACTTTTTATGCAAATTCAGGTAAATATGTATTTTTTGCCTCCATTTTCTACTGTACACAATCAAATTAGTAAAAAAATCCATGTTATGCTGGGAGCTATTCTGTATACATGAAGGATGCAATATTGAGACCTGAAGCAAATCGTATATGAAATAAAAATTTCAGAATCAGTTTTAATTCTCAAACTCAAATTTAAATCCATCCATGGTGACCACTCACAAATGGTCTTCAACTTTGCTTTGAGTTGTAACAATAGTGAACACACACATATGTACAGAGCACCAGTTTTAACTTCCCTTATGACAGGATTGTTAACATTCACACACCATTTCTAGTTTAGAATGGAGAAAATGAAGTTATAAACTATGTTTCAAATGGTTACAAGTACGAGATGGTTCACGACCATTTATGGGAGAACCAAATCTCAGGACCAATTGGAGATAGGTTTGCATTTGTCAAACAGCTTCTCATTGGCTGATATGGTTATGTGGTGATCTGCTGACAAGCTTTGTTGAAACTGAATTAAAAGGGCATTTAAAGGGGAGCTGCATGAAAATAACCAGGGCTTTGATCATGGCATCGAGCCGACATCAATGGTGTAATAACTGATCCAAGACAGAAACATTATGAGAAGGTTTTGTTTTATTATTTAGGCTCATTTATCCATTGTATAGCATAGTTGATGCAGCTATTTTGTAAAACTTACTAAGACATAAAGCTTGTTCATTATTAGGTCCTCTGCTGACCAAATCCGCTCCCCATCGTACATTGTTTTTTTGGATTAACAATTCATTCATTTGATTTTGTTCAGACCCAGGAAGCATTTTTAAGAACGGCAGTCAAAATCTCCCTGCCGTTGTAGTTTTTTCTCTCACAAAAGCAAATTCCACATTCGCTTTTCAAATTGGAACAGCACAAAGCACTTTGGATGTAATCCGAGACCCGGGCCAGTTGGCCCGACTGCGTTTTAGTGCAACGGATTTGTGATGATGATGATGTCATCGTCGTGGTATGACCATGTCATACGAAGAAGAAGGCTGTGGATCCCAAAACATGTTCAGTCTTACGAGGCCAGTTCTGCTAAAGTTAAGGGTCAGAAGACAAAAAGGTCAAAGGTGACCTGAGGTGAAGGTTGTGATGGTGGTGGTGGTATTGTTGTAGTGAGTGCATGGCACACTGGAGTACTCCCCCCCCCACCCCCGCCAATCCCATCCACCCCTCCATTACCGCCGTACAAAGTCCGGTACACTCCAGGTAGTGACGGTAGCGAGTTCTGATGTGGAGTTCATCAAGTTTCATTGTCTCTGGCGTAATAATCGGTTTCACTTGATTTTTTTTATCTTAAAAAAAAGAAGAAAAAAATCAAAAAAAAAATCTAAAGAAAACTCCTAATAACGCCGTGGGGGAGATGAGACTCTCCCGTGGGGTGTGTGTGTGTGTGTGTGTGTGTGTGTGTGTGTGTGTGTGTGTGTGTGTGGTGTGTGTGTGTGTGTGTGTGTGTGTGTGTGTGTGTCTGTGTGTCTGTGTGTCTGTGTCTGTGTGTGTCTGTGGGGCCCGGTCATAGGTTCATACGTAGATGCTCGGGCCGCTTGGCCGCCTGCGGGTACGCCGGCTGCTTTGCCTGGGCCAGGCTGGCGCCGGACGGCTGGCGGATGGGCAGCGGGGCCGAGGCCTCGGAGCCCGTCGTCACGTCCATGTGCTCGGGGGTGGACAGCTCCATGGCCTGCTCCTGGGGGGGCCGCAGGGCGCTGGGGCCACCCACACCACCAACACCGATACTGCCGACGGCCGCCAGCAGGCTGCTCCGGGACCAGCAGTCGCCCCCGGAGAACTTCACGGGACTGGTTGTGCGGGGGGAGGAGAACGAGGAGGAGGAGGAGAGTCAGACACAGAGAAACAAATTGATGTATACATTTCGTACGAGTCACACAGGAGAACAGCGTTTTTCACTTGAATTACGTGTTTATCATTGCCAACTTGTTTTGCATACTGAATATCTTACCTATATTTTTCCTTAGGCTTATTCACTTCATCACTTTTTCAAATGTATCATTTTATTGTTTATTATTCTATTGCTATGCTTATGTTGTTGGTATTCTGAGCAACCTCTGGGATTAATAAAGTTCTATCTTATCTCATCTTATCATGAAGATGGCATGTACGGGGCTCTCAGATGTGGTAATGAAGTGTAGACCCTCAGGGAGGAGAAACCCCCGATGGGACTCACCTGAGAGGGGTTCTCGGGCTGCCCACGAACCGCCGGGGAGAGCGGATCTTTGGCTCAAAGGAGAACTTCTCTTTCATGTGTTCCAGGACCGACGGGGCTACGTATGTGAAACCCTGGACAGTTAAAGGAGACATTATTACAACAGACAATACTTCCCTTTGTTAATTACAACACACACATCTTTCACAACCCACTTGCACATCTCATTGAAGAAGCTGACGCAGACATAAAAGCGGCCACATAAAATAGCAGCGATAAGCCCCCAGATGTTAATTAGAGGTCTATTTAAGGGAGCGGAGGATATATGAGAGCTGGTGACGGTGCGGCGGTGTGGGGGCGGCGGCGGTGGCGGTTACCAGGAAGGCTTGATTGGCACTCTCGCTGAGGGTGGAGTCGTCTGGACTGTCCACCGGGGTCTGACTGGTAAACTTGGAGTCGAACTGACTCACGTCTTCGGCTGATTGCTGCAAAGGGGGGGGGTAAGGGAAAAGACGAGGACGAAGAATTACAACCTGGGTGAAGTGTAGGAATGTGAGCCGCGGTGTCGGATAAAGGCGAGTGTGAAATAAGAGCAGGCGGGCTTGATTACAGTTTAACTGCCAACTGTTACTCAACCTGTTCTCAACCCAATTCAGAGAACATGGCAGAAAGGGTCTGTGGCAGAAAGAAAAAGACAATTTTCCTCCATAGAGAAAAATCACTAAATAGAATTAAAGCTGTACAAAATAACCCAACTATAATGGAGAAATGTCAAATAAATACAAGACAAGGACTGCCATGCTGGGGTATCCCCCCATCTCGACGCCAGCGGCTAGGGATTCTTCCACGAGAGCCGGCCAGGCGAAGTGTCTGTGTGTGTGTGCATGTGTGTGTGTGTGTGTGATCTAACCAGCAACCCTACTGATGATTGCAGAGGATGCTTGTGCTTGTGCGTCCCCTATCCTACCTACCAGGAAAGGCTTAAAGGGAGGCTCCACTTTTCTGGCCAGCAAGTCTTCCCAGTTGATGTGTCGGAAGAATGGATGTGCCTGTGGGACAGAGAGACACCGAGTCAGGGACCCAAACGGTCTCCAAGCCTATTTTTGTTTGTTTGGAGTGTACATTTGTCTGCATAGCATATGGTTTGAGGCTTGTTCTGCTCACCTGGACCTCGGTGGCGTCGCCGGCCCCGGCCCCCAACCGCGAAGAGGCGTTCCTCTTCAGCAACTGTAAACATCAACAAACACAACAACGTGAGGATCGAAATATGAGCCAACCCAGGGAAGTTATGAGTGCCGTCGCGGTTACCGGCCACACCGGTGGAATTGTATTCACACAGTGCCCACCATCATTATATAATAACAATAATAATACTATTATAGTATTTGTCAAATCATAACGTGTGGCTAGCTTAAGCCGTCGTGGAAGTCAAGGAGAGAAAGGGGACATTCTTGGTACTTTTATTTGCGCTGTACAACACAGCACATCCTCCGCCTAAGTTTAACATGTGTAATTATCATGACTGTTTTGAACGTGTTTTGTACGTCTATGAATAGTGTCATGTGCTACTGTATGTTCAACCTGTGTGTAAATGTCTTGAATGGAACTGCCTAAGGTTGCAAAAAGAATTTCAGTGTGAACTGACAATAGAGTTGTATTGTATCGTAACAGGGGTTAAATGTGCCTTCTATGGGTTAGATCCATTGACTGAATGGGTTTTGTGTCTTGCACCAGTTATGCTGTCGCATGGATGTGTGTGTGATGCGCTCGATGCATTGGATGGAGGTAAATAAATAGAGACACACAATTAGAACTATGTTTTTTCTTTCTATTTATAAATAAGCCTAATGACATCTAATCCGCTTCATGACATAGGCCAAATACAGCACAAACACTGGGGCTTGACATTAAGCGTTTTCAGCCCCTTGCCCTTCGGGCGGGAGATGTTTGACTTGCCCGATAGCCAAACGTACTCGTCTGAAATAAAAAAGCTTGTTTGCATTATTGTGTGTTGAACAAATATTGTGTTGGATCCAAACTAACCTCTTAAAACAACAAAACACACACAACAAGACAAACAAACTAACTGCCAGAGGCAGCGGTAGACCAGCAGCTCCTGTGTCCAGAGAGATTATGTTACTGGAGATACGACTGTACAAAGTGGTCCATCTCTCTGTAGGAATGCTTTCCATAATGTTGCAGGACACTTTGAATAACAACAATCATGTGCACTGTAATAACCAAATCAAACAGGTTATAGAGGCTGTTGTCAAGGCCAGAGTTGAGAGTCGGGAAGAACAGAGCAAGACGTTGAAAATAAAACACGCCTATCCCCCTCTCTCTAGGTGTCTCTGCCATTGAGAGGTGTTGCATTCACACACCTGTGGTGGAGCTCAGCTGGATGTGATTGACAGGCAAGATGGATTCCCCAAAATAATCAGAGAAGAGATTTAAAAGCTAAATTGTCTCATACAGCCCAGTCAACTAGAGACATATATTCTTAGATTTCACGCACTAATAGGCCTACCTGAGGGATATGCCACTTATAGAAAATTACACTCAAATGATCTTAGATCATATAGCCTAGGTAGACTATAGATCTTTCCTATAGCACATCTTAATGAGCCTACATCAATTGCATAAGGCATACAAAGGCTATTACCCATGGGTAACATAAAATTATAATTTATGTTGTTATATGTTGGCTCTAATGTGACCTCTATCACTAAAAACTACTGTAACTATATTCACATTCTGTAATCAAGTTATCTCAAGCTGAGAAAGAATCGGACGATCCAAATCAAGCAGCGCTAACTGATAACTGAAATGCTGCAACAACAGTTGTTCAGTGGGGCAAAAAGAGAGGTGACTGTCAGGTTCCAGCAGTGAACGCCGCTAGAGCCGGTGACTTGGACTGCTGAGTCTGCCTTTTTTCCTGGACTTTAGATTGCTTTATTGCGGAGCGCTTATTGCAGACATTGGACATTAGTGTACACACACAAAAACACAGGCAGGGATTACTCACTCGCGCTGGTGAAAATGATTCTCTCTGTTGTGCATTTTCACTGTTCTGCTAAATTGAATTGCCGCATTTGTTCTAAATGCTGAAACACACCAGTCTCATGCATTTTAACATTTTAAAGCAGTCAAACGCTTCCATATTGTCTTTATCGATGGGGTTTTGTTATGATCGGATGTTAACACCCTGCATAACAACACATGGCTGAGACACACTCGTGCACGCAGCTGAGCTAAGAAAGCTCTGCTTCAGCGATGCAGTGGGCTACGCAGTTTATTGTCAGATAACGGTACTTTGTAGAGATCGCATTTATTTTTCACTTGCCCGCTCGGACAACTGAATGAGGCGGTCCGGCGGCGAACACAGTTGACTTGCCCCAGGCAAGCGTCAATGCTGAGCCCTGAGCATCGATCTTAAACCTGAATGAACCGGAAGCTAGTCTGTGAGAAGCTCAGCATTACCCGTTTTAGGAGATCTCTGGCTTCCTGTGTGAGGTAGGGGGGCAGGTTCAGCTTGCACTTCAAGATTTTATCAATCGTCTTTTTCCTGTTTTCACCAGTGAATGGTGGCTAAAACAAGAAGCAACAACAACAACAAAAGCTCGTTACATAGAGTCCAATAACAACATCGTCAAAAGCTAACCAACAACAATCCGGCAGTACGTCTGTGTGGTTCTTCTTCTTCTTGGTGTGTGGTGTGTGTGACTCACCGCTCCCGTGAGCATGTCGTACATGAGCGCTCCCAGACTCCACCAGTCCACCGCTCGGTTGTGCCCACTCCTCATCAGGATCTCTGGGGCCCTGTCAACAACGGTAGTCCGCAAGGGTCAGATTACAGCACCATCAGCAGGTAAACACACACACACACACACACTGTGGGTAGGAGAGTGCCGAGAATGTAAATATGGGGGGAGAATATGGTCAACACAAAGAGTGTGCGTGTGTGTGTGTGATTTTTCGTAACAATATGAGGGTTATAATAACAATATGAACGGCCGCAGAGGGAGAAGGGGGCAGTTTAGTCAGGGACAGAGCGTGTGGCTTACATGTATTCGATGGTACCACAGAATGTATGGGTAACCGTTCCGTCGTGAATGGACTCTTTGCACAGCCCAAAGTCTGTCAACTTAACATGGCCTGGGAGAAAAGAGGAAGAAAATAACAAGTCAAGCTATTTTCCACTCTCCCAACACAGCAAGGATTGTCGAGTTTTGTTTACGAGGAAACGTGAGCGTTGAACTCGTCACACCGTGGCTGTTGAGCATAATGTTCTCAGGCTTCAGGTCTCTGTAGATGATGCCCTTCTGGTGCAGGTGACCCAGAGCCATGGAGATCTCTGCCAGGTAGAAACTGCAGACCACAACAGCATTACCAAGTGTGTGAACACACGCACGCACGCACGCACACACACACACCAACAAATGCCATTTCAAAGAGATAGAAATTGGTAAAAATCTGCAAAACTTGGCGATGGTAAAAAAGCCCAACTCACCAGGCAGTGTCTTCCATGAAGATGCCTTCCCTCTCCAGTTGCATAAAAAGCTCTCCTCCTGAAAAGTGCAACGCAAATGTCATACATTGTCTAGCGATCACACACACAAACTATTCAAACTTCCTTGTCGGTTCAAATCAGATGATGTTCCCAGAGAGAGGCCCTTGAATACAGGGCCAGTGCAAGTGTCAATGATCAAGTAGTTCAAAGTGGTCATCATTACCTGCCTTGTCGTCTAGGCCAGTGAAAGGATTATTGAGGGTTATGAATTTGACTTGATAATAATAACTAGTAGCGAGAAGGGGCTGAAGCTTGGCAAATGAAGCCCTACCAGTGACTGGAAAGAAGCACCAAACTAAGCTTTTTCCGGAAAAATTATTTTGACTGGGGAAGCAGAGGCAGTGGTTGGAACATTGTGGTAAACACAAACTGCTGTGGCCAAAAACAACACAGTGACTGGCTGATGGCCGAGCAGCCAAAATGGCACACAGGCAACCTGTCTAGCTTTCATGGAGTATTTTTAAATGTGACATGTCTCTTACCAAAACGAAGGCTTCAACATTATATTTCAAACCCCTCTCAAAGAAGGGATTTCTGCAAACATTTCATTTAAAATTGCAGAACAGGAACACACAAGTGAGTGTTTTTTCCCCCCAAAGTAGTCAAATATACCCAAGTTCACACATCAGAGACCTGCTAAATACAGACACGCCCCCCACCCAGACACCGGGTACTGGAGAGGCAGGCGGAAGAGCCGACATATTTTCTTCAAGGGCACCCTACCGTTCGTTGCTAACGGGGGGGGGGGAGTCTCTCTCTCTCTGTGTGTGTGTGTGTGTGTGTGTGTGTGTGTGTGTGTGTGTGTGTGTGTGTGTGTGTGTGTGTGTGTGTGTGTGTGTGTGTGTGTGTGTGTGTGTGTGTGTGTGTGTGTGTGTGTGTGTGTGTGTGTGTGTGTGTGTGTGTGTGTGTGTGTGTGTGTGTATTTAGAGACGCTTAATGTCCTAAGTGGCCTGAGTGGGGACTTGGGGAGACAACAGAGAAGTGGAAAGAATGTGCAACCATACATCTCATCGTGACTGGCCTGGGGGGGGAGGGGGATGTGTTACAGAGTGTGTGTGTGTGTGTGTGTCAATGTGTGTTAATGTGAACACCAGTATAAGTGCGAGGTCACTTAAAAATCTGCACTCATACTCGTGTGATTTTGGTATTTACGCGTGTCCGTCCATGTGTCTGTCCCTGTGTCCCTGTGTGTGTCCGTGTGTCCCTGTGTGTGTGCTGCTGTCTCTCTCCCTGTACATACCACTGAGGTACTCCAGGATCAGGTAGAGTTTGCCCCCCGTCTGGAAGGCGTAGATGAGGTCCACGATGAAGGGATGCTTCACCTCCTCCAGGATGTTACGCTCCGCCTTGGTGTGCGCCGTGTCCTTTGCATTGCGTACAATCATAGCCTGGAGGGGGGGGGCACAAGATATGTTGGAGAAAAGCCCTCACATTCCTGCAAAAACATCACGGGGGGGCCATTGCTGCCAAGATCAAAAGCTGCCAGAAGTATTTCCCTTCTATTGCCGTCTATCATCGACCGCGGAACAGCCGTACGTTTGACAGCGGTTCGTTTACAACCCCCGGTCGGGTACCGTGTATTTAACTAAGCGTTATTGCGCATAATTGGGCCCGAGCCGCGGCATTACGACCGGGCAGAGTGGCACGAGATTGGCAGGTTGGCGGCGTGTCGTTAACGGTCCTTGTGTGACGAGCCGGCGAGAAGCTAATGGGCTGAGAAAGCGCTTTAACTGCCAAGGCAGCAGCAGCAGCAGCGGCGGCGGTGGCAAAGCAGCACGGAGGACGGAAATAAAATGAGCCGCCAAGTCTTTACCCCCCACAGTACGATCCAGGAGGGGAGGAGGGCGGGTGGAGTGGGGGGGAAAGCCAATATTTGCAGAGCGAGGCGACATGGCCAAACTGTGATTTACGAGTATTATTGCTTATGCAATGGAAATGCGATGGGGCACACCACAGAGAACATCAGCTGGAGGATATGTGTGTGTGCGTGCGCGTGTGTGTCTTGCCTGCAGTAAATAGTGGCACAGAAAGGTCAGCGGGGTGGAGGGTTCGGGAAGAGCTTCAACATTACCTTCTTTAAAACTTTCATGGCGAATATTTTGCCCGAAGCGGCGCCGACAACCTTCCGAACCTGAAATACCTAAACGGGGAGGGAGCACATGGGTTAGCCTTTGTGAACCACAGGGATTACAACAACCATTGATGCAATTGAACAGTCTGCACATAAATAAGTGGAAAGAACGTCCAATCCAAACGTGACAGTTAGCTAGAGTCTTGTCTCAAGGCGTGTCTCCTCCATGGCACCAGCAGTACCTTGCCATAGCCGCCCTTCCCCAACACCCGCAGGAGCTCAAAACACTCTGGTCGGATGTTCTCCGTCCCTCGGTTGACGTTGTCCTCGGATATCTCGATCTTCTCGCAGTCGTCCATGTTGCTGCGACGGAGCCATGGCATCGGTGGAAGAACAAGTAGTTTAAAAAAATGGACAATTCAAATATAATCCACGTACTCTTGAGTAACACGTCCAAATAGCGGGCACTTACAACTCAAAGCCGCTGCACTGGTCCATGAAATCGTTGATCTGAGCCTAATCCGGGAGGGGCGGTGGAGGAAACAAAACAAACAGTGCTATTTAAACACTTTGCTTCTGTTCAACATAGCAGGTCGACAGACACAAGAACTACTGTTTGTAGAACTTCCACAGCCACAATCATGATCGCACCAGTGAGGCTAAATCGTTGCACTCAAACCTTTTAAACTTTAAAGTGCACACGTATCATGTACACACACACACATATATATATATATATATATATATACACACACACACACACACACAATGATCCATGCAATATTTGTGTTTTGCACAGTGTAGAAACAAAAAAAAAAAGTGGTTGAATGTGAGTTCCATGGCTGGATCCTGCACATTGATCTCAGAGAAGCTGTCAGAGGAGAGGGGGCAGACAAGACGAGAGACCACTGACAGCTGTCACTGTGTTGCAGACCCCAGAGCAGCACTGAAAGAAAGGGGGCTTCACTCACATCCGTGTTGAGGGGAGTGGATCGTGAACGCCGAGAGAGAGAGAGAGAGAGAGAGAGAGAGAGAGAGAGAGAGAGAGAGAGAGAGAGAGAGAGCCGGCCTGTGTAATCATGTTGGGGATGGGAGACTGCAGATTCGCGTCAAATTAAAGTGTTGCAGGACACCAACCAAGTACAGCTCCCCCCTAAAGCGTCCAACAAGCCAACACCTGACTGACTGACTGACAGCGCCGCACGTTTAGCCACATAGAAGGAAGCGAGCGAGCGAACGAACGAACGTCGCTTTTTCTCGACTGTTTGCAGACTGTCGGCCGTGTGAGAGCCCCTCCCTCCTGACAGGTGACAGTTTCATGGTTCTTACTCCAGTTCGCGCGGCGTGCTGCTCGGCCCCAGCGAGGCGCGGGGGGCCTCACGACAACACGCCGACGAGCATGGCTGCCGACGAGCATGGCTACCGAGCTAGCCGCTAGCCGCTAGCACGCGCACACACACACACAGGAGGACGACAATTGCATAAAAAAATCGGTGCATTAAAAAAATCAAAGTACCTCCTCGATCTCGTCGTCGGAGACATTCTCCTCCGGCTGATCCAAATCGATGTCGAACACCCCAGCCATGGCTGCTAAGGTGGAGGTGTGGGGGGGGGTTCAGATAACGCTAATAGCACGGGTTCCACCGCCTCATGGACCGACACACGTCGCCGCCGCCGCCGCCGCCATCATAGCCGGCTACTACACGGAGCATGCGCAGTGGAGCACACCACCGCCGCCGACCCAACCGAACCCCACCAGGAGGGGGCGTGACCTGGTGGTGGTGGTGGTGGTGGTGGTGGTGGGCGGGGTGAGAGGCTGCAGAAAGTATAAGATAAGATAAAATAAGATAGAACTTTATTAATCCCGAAGGATATTCTAGTGCCAGGTTGCATAGCAATAGAATAAAACAATAGAGAAATAAACAGTAGAATAATAAAAATAAAATAACAGATTTACAAATGTACAGTAAGACTAAGTCCTAGGAGAAGTATAAAAATATAGGTAAGATAAGATATTCAGTCAGCAAGAACAATTTGGCAATAATTGAAGTGTAATAAAAGGGTAATAATAATAATGGCAAGAGGAAGTATTGCACATGATAAAAATAATATGAAGAATATTGCACATAATGATGAAAGGTATTGTAGCATGGTAATATTGCAAGGATAATATTGAGAAGTATTGCACATGACATTAAGAACATTGCACATGATGATGAGAGGAGATGAGAGGTAGTATTTAGAGGTAACATGGTATTAATAATATTGCACATGATATTGAGAGTATTGCACATGATGTTGGGAAGAAATATTGCACACGATATTGAGAGTATTGCACATGATGTTGGGTCGTGATATTAATATTGCACATTGAGTGATATAAATGCAGTCTTGTATAAAATACTTGAAAGCGATACTTGAGTAAAAGTACAAGTATCTTACCAGAAACTGACTTTGGTAGAAGTTAAAGTCACCTTTTAGAAATGTACTTGAGTAATAGTCTTAAAGTATCTGATATTTACTGTACTTAAGTATCAAAAGTAATTTTCTGATATTAAATGTACTTAAGTATTGGAAGTAAAAGTAAAAGTACAAGTAAAAAAAAAAAGTGGCATCAGTCGTTGATTCTACTGACATCCTGGACATGCGGGACTTCTTACGCAAATACCCACCAGACGCGGATGGACGCTTTCGTGCGCGCGGACTGAACCCACCAGACGCGCACGCGCACTGCTGCGCACGCGTACTGCTGCGCTTACTTCCACTCCCATGTTACCAGACGCGGGAATTGATTGATATTGATGCTATGATCAAATATCAAATATCTAAACTATATAGAATGTTAATAATAATAATAATTATTATTATTATTAGAATCTTGTTTTGGTTGTATGCAAAATGTATGACTTGATTTAACTTAATTTAACTTAATATGATGCAGATATTGTGCATATACAATGTATTTCTATGAGATTGCGCAGAGGGACGCACGGAAAATTCCGCCCGAGCGCGCCATCCGTTAACATGGGAGCGGAAGTAAAGCGCGTGCGCCCGCAGCAGTACGCGTGCGCTTTGCGCGTCTGGTTGGTTTCGCGCGTGATTCGCCAAACCTGCGGTCTTAACACATTTCTAATGATTTTATTTTGTAGTAACGAGTAACGAAGATGCTTAGGAGAAATGTATCGGAGTAAAAGTATACATTTTATTTCGGAAATGTAGTGGAGTAAAAGTGAAAGTTGCCAGAAATATATTAATAACGAAGTAAAGTACAGATACGTGAAAATTCTACTTAAGTACAGTAACGAAGTATTTGTACTTCAGTATTTGTACTTCGTTACATTACAACACTGTATAAATGTCAAAAAATCAGCCCATGTGTTGTCCTTTAAGGGGGCGGGGCGGATCGTGCACCAGGAAGCGCATGTGTGACTGTGCAGCGCACCAGGGGTTCAAACCAAACACTTGTATCTTCCCCCCCCCCCCCCCCCCCCATCCCATTTGACATTTAAGGAACCAGTTCCGTCCGTCCACTCACTGGTCGATGGGCCAAAGATGTCGATCATCACGGTGCAGCTCGGCCAGTGCGGCAACCAGGTGGGCCACGAGCTGCTGGATGTGATTTGTAAGGACGGACGCGGTGACGGACGGAAGACACAAGAAGCAGAGTACCGCGACTGCAGCACCGAGCGCTTCTTCCACCGGACGTCCACCGGCGGTAAGGACTGCTCTGTTTCTGCATGGATGCTGATGCTGATGATCTTTTACTCCGTTGATGTCTCACCATGGTATTTGAGTGATGCTATAATATGCGGCCAGCTCTCGAAGGAACAACACGCAACGTCAGCCCTCAAAATACAGCAAAAGGAGGGGGTACACTCAGGGGCGTCGGACTGGGGGGGGGAAGTGGGACTGACTACCCAGGGGCCCAAAGTGGAGGGGGGCCTGAAAGCCTGAAATTAAAAGTTTGTTTTTATTTGTATTTCTTTTCTTCTAAGTAATGAGTGACACAACTACAGAAAAATTGGCAAAAATAAATTGTTTTAATAGACTGAAATTTGGATCAAAAAGAATAAAACAAAATATACTGGAGGGCCCCTGTCACCCTCTTACAAAATATATACTTGTGAAAACTATGTTCTATGTTAAGCATGACACTCCAAGCAATCCTAATTTAACCATAACCACATTTTTGCAAAATAACGTGACTTTCTTTTCGCTCGGCCGTGGTGGGGCCCTATATGGTTTCTTTTCACGGGGCCCAAAATCCCTGGCGCCGCCCCTGGGTACAGTACCCACTAGGGTTCGTATTGTAATCGTAGCCTCATGTGTCTGTCATGCCTCCTGAGCTAACCTATGGACAATCTGACAATCCCACCACCGCTGGGATGGCTGGGAGTAGGTAATGAAGATATATACACTGGTCTTTTTATATTTTTTTTAAAACCACTTTCCAATGTCGACCTGGTTATTTGTTATTTGTACTGATTCTTTGTTGATGCATCAGAGTGGAGTGCTGCATGGCTTTCTTGCAGCATCTGGAAACACTGCCTCACATTGACAACTCCAACACGCTTTGCCAGACTGCATCATCTACTCATATTACCCGCCTAGTAAATGAATTAATTGATTGATGAATAAATAATGAATTGGTGTTTCCTCTCTGCATGTTTGTGTAAATCTGACAGAGCTTTCCGCCAGGGCTGTACTCATCGACATGGAGCCTAAAGTGATCAACCACAGTATGAGCAAAGCGGCCAGGTCCGGCCGGTGGAGATATGGGGAGAAGTCACATTTCAGCCAGAAACAGGGCTCTGGCAACAACTGGGCCAACGGGTAAGCGGCACTCTAAGCCCATATAAGCTCATCTTCTGTGTTCACAATTTATTAAACGGTAACAACAATAACACAATTGGCAGAGGAGCAACCATAATAATATGTAATATTAGGCTCTGACCACACACGCACACACGGGTGTATCTTGTGTCTCGCTCTATAGCTACTGTGTCCATGGCCCGCGGCACAGAGAGGTGATGGAGGACCTGGTGAGGCGGGAGGTGGAGCGATGCGACAGGCTGGCTGGCGTGGTGACCTTGATGAGCGTGGCGGGGGGCACGGGCTCCGGGGTGGGCACCTATGTCACCCAGTGTCTCCGGGAGCTGTACCCCAACTCCTTCATTGTCAATCACCTCACCTGGCCCTATGACAGCGGGGAGGTAGGCCGTTGGTGATGAGTGTGCACCTAGCTTTTGTATTTTGTATTTAAATTATGTATGGCAGTCAGGCTGTTAAAAACATGATGCATTGTTGTTGTGAAGACAGACAGGGGCAAATAGACAGACAGTTTTCTTCATAGTTTTCAGAATCAGAATCAGCTTTATTGCCTTAGATTTTACGCACAAGGAATGTGCTTTTGTGTAATTGGTGCATAACATTGAACATTAAACAGAAAGTAATAATATAGAAATATAGAAGCTCTGCATGAAGGTAAATGGTCAAGCAAGGCTATTGGATTATATAAGCGAGTACTGCTCTATTCGCATGTTGAGAAAAATCGAGGTCTGCAAAATGAACTGAGTTTCAGCAAAAAATCATGTAAAATGTTGGATCATTGGTCTGGGATTTGTGTTTTCAGACCAATGACATCAATGAATAATATCATAGTGTGATAGGCAAAGTATGATGATGTAAATCTATATTCAGTTCTTGGATCAAAGTCATCCGTGCATGTATTTCCACCAAGCATTGAAAATGAAGTGGGTGTGTGAATGGCAACTTGTAAAAACGCAGTCAGCCATTGTCATCCCACCAAGGTCATCACACTGTCGGTTCTTCCGTCTCCAGGTCATCGTGCAGAACTACAACTCGGTGCTGACGCTGTCCCACCTCTACGGGCTGTCGGACGCCCTCCTGGTGGACGAGAACGACACGGCGCACCGGATCTGCGCCCAGCTGCTGAACATCAAGCACATCTCCTTCACCGACATCAATGGGGTCATAGCCCACCAGCTGGCCGGGGTCCTGCAGCCCGCCCTCACCCCGGACTCCTATGGCCTCTACAGCAGAAACCCTCTGGGTGAGAGACAGGCGAAAGGCGCGCTCGCCCCATGCGCGGCACGAAGTGACTCGACGTCACGCGCCCCCAACCTATAGAATACCTGGAGAACAGAACACACCGCCTGTCTGGCCAATGGCATCTCAGTTATTTTTATTTCTCTCTCTCGCTCTCTCGCTCTCTCTCTCTCTCGTATATATGTTGTCAGATGAATGTGTTTGGTGAGCTGCTCTGTCTTTCTCTCCGCCTCGTCCCTGCAGGTGAGTTGACCAGCAGCCTGGTGTGCCACCCGGAGTACAAGCTGCTGAGCATGAGCAGCATCCCCCAGGTGGCCAGCGGCTCCATGGCCTACAGCGTGTTCAGCTGGCCGGGCCTCCTCAAGCACCTCCGTCAGATGCTCATCTCCAACACCAAGATGGAGGAAGGCAAGTGCATCAGTGATTATGGGTCATAACATGTATGGAAAGGTTTTACATCACACCATTTGGATTCTTATTCGATGTAGAAGACGGTCAACCCTGGGGAAAGGGTTAGAGGTTGTGTGCAGATGACGTCACACCAGCGAAGTGAACATGAGTTGGAGGCCCGGAAGTGTATACAATACATAGAAGTGGGAGGGACAGTTGAAATACAAGACAATGAACACAGCAATATAATGTGAAATATTACCTCTCAACATCATGTGCACTTTCCTCAGTATTACGTGCAATATTAATATTACTGTCCAACATCATGTGCAATACTCTATCATGTGCTATATTATTATTATTATCATGTTGTCTATAAATATTATCTACACTACCTCTCATCTCCTCTCATCATCATGTGTAATATTCTTAATGTCATGTCCAATAATATTACATTTCAATTATGCCAAATTGTTTTCGCCGTCGGAATATCTTATCTTGCCGACATATTTGTATATTTTAACTGTAAATTTGTAAATCTGTTAGTTTATTTTTATTATTCTGTTTTCTGTACTGTATTGCTATGCAACCTGGCACAAGAATTTCCTTCGGGATTAATAAAGTTCTATTCTATTCTATACGTTTCTGGGAGGTTGATGTGTGTTAAAGCCCAATGATACGATTTAAAAAATGAAAGTTTTTATCATGGCATGCATTTTTAAAACAATATGAAAGTATTTATTAATAGTTTATTATTAATATTATTATTAATAGTACTTGGCATTGCTTAGCATATTGTATGTTCTTAGATGTTGGTAACATGCTCTGAATGGCACGTCTGCTCTTATCCCAGCTATTATGCAGGCAACCTAGCAATTATGAAACTTGTTCTATTAACCTCGTAACTATGAATGCTCAAACGGCTCTATTCTTGTCTTTATGTACCACAGCAATATATTGCTGTCTCCTTCAACAAATGTACTCTTTGTAAGTCGCTTTGGATGAAAGCGTCTGCCAAATGCCCTAAATGTAAATATTTATATTGTGAGAGTATGTTTGTATTGTATGTAATATACTTTGTTCTATTTAAACAAATGTTTGCTCTATAAATATTTATAATTACACTAATATTCTTTTGTAAATTAATTATTTAAAATGAATTGTAAATTAATTATTTAAAATTCCAGCATTTTAAGGACAATGTTTTTCCTCTCTCTATATTTTTTTTGTACAGGCATAGACTGGCAGGTGCGCGCCCCTCCGGTCCACTGTGGGGGCGCTGAGTCGGCTCGGGGCTTCAGAACAACAGGTTTTAACAGGTCTCTGGCCAACCTGCTCATACTGAGAGGGAAGGATGCCTTCAGTGCAGAAGCTGGTAAGCACTTTCTGTAATACAGCTGCTGTACAAGACTGCAATCCACCACTTCTGGTTTATTAAACTTGCACATCCCTTGCACCTTTGTTATTAAAAAATATATATTGTGTATACACTGCATATATATTATTTATTATTTGTATGTATTATTGTAAAGAATATCTAACCAGAAATAAAAAAAATAAGTGAGAAAAACTACAAATATTCTATTTGCTCAAAATTGAATTTGAATGAGTGAAAAGTGTACTTGATGGACAGTAACTATAATCTACATTATACGTTAAGAAGGCAAAGACAAACAACATTTCTGAACAACTTCAATTCGAAACATCGAAACAATATAGCTCTATTATCTCCACAACATTTGCGATTGTTATACCAGACTTGATTGATGAAGGCAACTTGCTGCCACCAGCATGTTGAAGGCTGTGTGGTCGCGTGGAGGCGAACATATTTACTGGAATTGTTATAAGACAAAGAGGGTTACAACTGAGAAAGTGGTACAGTGTAAGTTGTGTAAACCCCCCAAAACCAGGAGCAATGGTTGGAAATTCAAGAAAAATTTTCAAAGAAAATGTTATTCTAAGAAATCGAGGAAAAATGGCACACGTGGGCACAGAACTAATTTAAAAACTGACCCATCTCTAACTGTTCATTTCCTTTTTTATTGCTCATATCTCATTCTATATTAACCCGTGAGAACCAAAACATGTAACACTTTTACTTGTGTGTGTGTAAGTTGTAACACATATGCGATGGGCTGCATTGATATTTTTTTGGAATATGGAAATGTTTTCAGATAATTTCCGCGCAGAACACGGTGGCACAATATAAGTAACACAGAGACGACGTACGTCACCGCTAGTATTGGCCGCCGTGTCTATAGAAATCTCCCCATTGTGTGCGTGTTTACAGATGGCTTTCAGGAGGCCGCTCTCTACACCTCATGGCTTCCACCCACAGAGGCTTTCAGCGTGTGGAAATCCCCGGTTTCTTTCAATAAGTACGAGAGGTCTGCCACACTAGTCAGCAACAGCCAAACCCTGCTGAAACCTCTCGATAACATGGTGAGGAAGGCCTGGAACATGTTTGCTTCAAGGTGGGTGTTTCTTTATACACGTGATAAACACAAGCTGCCAGATCAAGTTCCACCTAAAATGTGAAACCAACTCAAGACAACAAAATGCATTTCATCTCCTCAATGTGGCTAAGGGGAAATCACATTTACATTTATTTCACTGCAAATATTTTCCTCAATGTTTGGATGGTATCCATCTGTTTAGATCCTAATTTACAAAGTTTCACATTATTTATATTTACCAGATATATTTTTTTCCATTTTATTTTTGCAGGGCATACATCCATCAATACACCAAGTTTGGGATTTCGGAGGAAGTCTTTCTGGACAGCTTTACATCTCTAGAGCAGGTTATCTCGAGTTACACTCACCTGGCCTAGCCTTGGACTACCAAAGCCTGTAGTCTCTCTTGACACTATTTGTGTGTATCCCCCCCCCAACACCAAGAGAACTGTGAATGTAATAACTGCATTATATATAGGAAAGACATTTCATATATTTTTGTAATATTTATTTAATTGTAATGGATTGACAAGTCAGCTGTTGCACTGTAAAATCAACAATGAATGTTACTCAAGCATAGACTATCATCATTCAACAGTCCCGTCAAAATGATGCCAGTCACCATCAACACCCAATAAATCCAGCTTAATGTCACTGTACTACTTCAAGAGTACATAATCAAGTGTCCTTCTAAAGTGGACATCTTCAGTCCCATCCAAAACCTGAGGTCTATGCATGCAGACACAGCTGGGCCACTGTAGAGCCAACACACCGACCAGTGGACAAAGCAGCCGTTGGCCCAGAACTTCAGCCAGCTTACAGACCGTTGTTGCCGTGACAATAGAGCAGCCAACACCAGTCTGATAAGCTAGCTGACGGGACGGGAGAGTGCCAGGCACAACTAGGGGTGCGGAGGAGTCCTGTCGACACGGGACAGCAACTGGTCATGTTGTCAAGTAAAGTAAATACTTTGGTTACTTGGGTTGCTCTTTGAAGACAAAATCATTGTCAAGTGTGGGGGTGAAAAAAAGTAATCAAAGCATACTTCCTCATCAACACTAGATAAACACATTTCAATCACTTAGTTTAAAATGCTTACTAATCAAAAGGTAGTGAATTCATCATTCATTGCATTCTTCGAATGGTTTTACATACAAATTTCAATCTTAACCAGAATGAAGCTTAGGAGGTTAAATACTTACCAGTTGACTTACCAGTTGATTGGCGTCGATCGGGATAAAAAGGAAAATAGAGCCCGACAAACTCAGACTTGGAAACCAGTGCAATGATTAAGACATTTTATATATGCTTTGCTCAAGGTTCAATCTAAATGTACACAACAAATGGAACAAGTAAGCCAAGAGAACAATGTAACTTTACAAATGATATCACCGATTTCTTGTTTTGGTTCAAGTTATATCCATTGAGCACAGAGACCAAGAGATTAGAAATCCATGTGCGTATTCCCTCAAAAGAAAGAAAGATTGGGTTATTTACAGGATGTGCAAACCATCAATACTACATAGTTGTGACTTGATATTGCTCTTTCAAGATTTCTAAATATATACGACGGATCCCATAAACAAAATAAAAACCAAATGCTTTGTCATAAGCTTAAAATCAAACCTTGAACAAACAAAATATTAATAAACGCTTACCCTTATTAAAAAATCGGCAGCACATTGTATCCACAGATCAAGCTTAAAAGGCCATCCATAAGTCACACACACACAAAACGAATTAAATAGAAATCAAATCAATAAAGTATCGATTAAGAACTGTGTTCAATGGAAGTGGGACCCTCCCATCTTTGCATAAGGCTAAGCAGCTGGGCAGCCCGGGCGGCACGCAGTCTGCCGCTTCACATCTGAGGTCTATGAACAGGTTAATCTGTTGTTGGAGACGGACATGATATCAGCAGGAGCGGGACCAATCACACAGAACACAAATTAAGAGATGAGTGGTTGGCCGAGGGAGGCAAGGTAAGGGAGGAAGTAAGGTAGGGGAGAAGAAGGCGGCCGGGAGACCTACAAAAGGTCGAGGAGGGACAAACAAGAACTAACAGCGCACACACGTATTCTTCAAAAGCACGCAGAGAACAATGGTGCCTGGGGTGGAGCTTCTCTTAGAGCATGGGACTAGGGTTTGTTGTCAAGTTGTCGAGAGCGACCCCCGGGGTGGATGGGTGTAGTGGGACCACTCGCCATATGTCCAGCGCGGGCGGGGGTTTGGCTTGGCCGTCCCAGCATCACTTGGTTTTCTCCTCGGAGTGTCTCCGCTGCTGCAGCCGCTTGGCGTAGCTCTGCGCCATGGAGTTGACGATGGAGCACACAAAGTACACGACCATCACCAGCACCACCTTCTCAAACACCCACGACAGCCAGTTCTCACCCTGCATGACCGGGAGGAGGAGGAGGAGGAGGAGGAGGGTTGGACAACAGTGTTAGAATGGACCGAGGCTGCAGCAGCACCCATGACCTCCCACAGTGTGTGCACCAGCAACACAATACCGCACACGTGGGTGGTTGTCGTCGGCCTTCTGAGACTATGATAACTGTGATACACGGTTGCGGTGGTTCCCCCTTTTAATAGAGCTGACAGAGGCAGCCCACCAACGCTTTAATTTGCCCCACCAGTTTGAGAAACAAAGCCATAATAGAAACAAGTTGTGTTTATGCTTGTTTATGGAAGCACAACATTCATCACATAACTGGACTCACCCCCCAACAGTTTGGGAAACACTGGAGCTGTATGAATAAGTTAACTCCTCAAAAGGGCTATAAGCAGGATAGGACCTTTTAATTTTAGTGTAACATCACTGTTAAAGACTCTTGCGTGAAGAAAACAACCTAGTGACAATTGTCATTTTTTGAAACAAAAACGTAATTTGGAATTGTCTTGACATTTCTTTCCAAAAGTAGTCCCAAACAATACAGAGTTAATTTGTTCAGTCTCCCCTTTAAGATGAAAACTGTCACAAAATGTGTTCATGTACCTCAAGAAGGAGCTGGTGTGTGTGCCTAAGTGTTCAATAATTGATACTTGTGGACGGTTGTGCTGGCAACAGGGTGGTGGTGGTGCATCATGGTTCTTACCGCGGGTGTGCCTTCCCCTGCGTGGTGCAGCTTGTTCCTCTGGGCATCCAGGTACTGACTGAAGGGCTTCTGGAGAGCCAGTCCCACTCTGGGCACAGACCTAAAGGACAACAACCACACGCCGCGAAGGAGGGAAAGACAGAAAACCATTAAGCCACTTACCCATCAAAGCCCACTTCCTCTAAAAACAGCCAGCTCAAAAGGCAGCAGTTTAGGTCCCAATATCCAGCAGCCTGTCCTCTCCCCGAGACACGGAGATCCACAATGAGTAGCGTCTCTGACATCGCTGTACCGCCCACCCCGATGTGCTCCGTGAAGGTCCGGGTTCAGAGCCCTCCATCCTACCACTTGGAGCTGTGCACCGGGGCAGGCAGCAGAGTGGAGTGAAACAGAAGCTTCTCAGCCCTGCTTTTATACCCCTCATGTCTCCATAGGAGTGTGTGTGAGTGTGTGTCAGCCCCCATCAACCAGGAAATGAGTCGCCATGATGTCATCACCATTACCACCATCTCTGCCTTCTGGGTGGAAAGCCGTCTAATCAGGGCGTGTTGTTCCTTATATGGTCGGATGGCTTAGCTCACTGGGGGGCCAATCACAATGTAGAAACGCGGATCATGCATTATTTGAATTTTGCATGTGTGTGTTTCAGTGATGACAAACGGAAAAGGATAATCAAGTTCATTATTGGGTAAATAAACTCAACATGTATAGACTTGTAGAAATGTGAGCTTTTGTGGGATTAACAGAATCGCCGTAGCTATGGCATTCTTGCGCTGTTCCACAAACGCAAACCTTTTGAGATGAGTCGACGCAGCAAGAACAGGGAGACATTTTATTTACCAGTCACTAAAAGCTTAATGGGATAATTGTAGATGTCAAACAAAACAAAGCCAGTGTCATCCTCGTACTCTTTTCAACGTCTACACGAGAGGAAAACATCCAATCTGAGTCAGCGTGGGAGCACAACTTGATCACATCAGCGCGAGTCATCGGGAGCCAGTCCCGCACCTCATAAGAAGGAACTCTGAGGTCATTTCCAATGGAACTTAAAGCAGAACAGGACAGAAACACGTTGCCCGTCCACAACACCCTCATGATGCGGACTGTCAGTTTCGAAGTGGGAGTCATTTCCACAGAAAAGAGGCATTAAAACCACAATTCTAATAATGCGCACACTGGGTTCCTTGATTTCACTTTCAGAGCTTCTACTTTCACATTGAATCATTTGGAAACGTTCTTTTTCATTAATCTAATAGCCTGTATGCAGTCATACCGCACCAACAACAATCCTATAAGCAACCAAGATAGAGAGGGAGGTGCGAGTCTTTTTTTTTTGTCCCTCAGGTTGCCAGGGCTGGCGTTCTTGTTTCCTGGGCGTGAGAGAGAGAGAGAGAGCTGAGTCAGAGCTCACAGCCTCTCCTGATTGGGCCTCACACGCATGCTCTTGGCCACCAACGCCGGCGGGCCGAGACTACACGACTACAAGGAAAATACCTCCGCTTGGAACGCGAAACTCAAACAAATATAAAAAAAATACAAATAAAAAGTCCCGTCGCAGCCATTATCTGCTAATTGTTTTCTTACATATTTCCATCCGCAAAACAAACAGCGACGCGTTGAGTCAGCCGCGCACCTCGTCCGATCACTCGCTTTCACACAAAAGGCAGGAGAGCACCACTTACCCTAGAAGCGACACCATCTGCTCCACTATGTGCTTGCTGAAGGTGATGATGACAAACAGTTTCTGCAGGACCAAACAGAGGGGGATTAGCTTTGTTACTTTGTGCCCAGGCAATGACAGAGCCATTAAAGAAGAAAGAAAGAAAAAGAAAAAAAGATTTGCAACTGTGATTAAAAATGCCCATCTTCATTTCAGATGAAGATGGGCTTTTATTTCAACTTTTATTTCATTTTCACATTTTTGGGTGGAGTGTTCCCTCCGGTTTGGGAATGAGTTGCTGCCTCAAGCGAAGGAGTTCAAGTATCTCTGGGTCTTGTTCACGAGTGAGGGCAAAATGGAGCGGGAGATGGACAGACGGATTGGTGCAGCGTCTGCAGTGATGCGGGCGCTGTACCGGTCCGTTTGTGGTGAGGAGGGAGCTGAGCCGGAAGGCGAAGCTCTCGATTTACAGGTCCATCTACGTTCCAACCCTCACCTATGGTCACGAGCATTGGGTAGTGACAAAGAATGAGATTGCGGATACAGGCTGGGCTCAGCCTTAGAGATAGGGTGAGGAGCTCAGACATCCGGAGGGAGCTCGGAGTAGAGCCGCTGCTCCTCCGCATCGAAAGGAGTCAGCTGAGGTGGTTCGGGCATCTGATTAGGATGCCCCCCGGGCGCCTCCCCTGAGAGGTTTTCCGGGCACGTCCAACTGGGAGGAGACACCGGGGCAGACCCAGAACCCGCTGGAGGGATTATATATCTCGTCTGGCCTGGGAACGCCTTGGGATGAGGCGCTCTCTAGTTCCAGGAGGAACTAGACAGTGTGGCTGGGGAGAAGGAAGCCTGGGGAGCTGTGCTTAGCCGGCTGCCACTTCGACCCCGGCCCCGGGTAAGCGGACGAGAATGGATGGATGGATAAAAAAATAAATAAATACAGCACTCATTATTAGCACACACACACACACACACACACACACACACTCATATGGCTACAAAAGACCCGTCTCAAAAAAGCCCACAGCAGACTGTTGGCAAAGAAACTGATTAGCTTTGAAAAGCATGACGCATGCCCCCCGCCCCCCACCAAACAGAACAGCCAGACAAGCCTAATACAGGATATGACACGTGACGTCTACTGGAGGTTCAAGGTGCTGAACAACAAAAGAGGTCCCACAACAGCCCTGTTCTGTGGGTCTGCTCCGTTTCCTGCCTCCTTCCAATGTCCGCATCACATCCTCCTCCTCAACATGGGCTGCCCTGGGGGTGGTTGTGGTGGTGGTGGGGCTCTGCGCTCCACAGGGAGATCACTGGGTGGTACTCCAGGGTAGATAAGGGCCGGGATGGGTTGAGAACTGCATGGCGACTCATGCTTAGACACTGCCCCCCCCTCCCCCCTCGGTCTAGGCTGATGTTAGTCACTGCTGCGGTAGACTCAACAGTTGACTTGGTAATTAAAGAGATCGGAGGGGGTACTTTTTCTTTTCTTCTCCTCCTTCTCCTTCTTTGAGCCGTGGCTCTCGTTAAAGAACCTCCGACAAGAGCGAGAGAGGGAGAGAGAGGCAGAGGGAGAGAGACTAGCCTTTCATCTGTAGGTTCTATATATGGTTCCCAATGCACCGCACATCCCGGAATCCCCAGCAGAATGGGGCACAGCCAAAAGGTTGACCCAGAGCGTGTATTTTTGGACGTTTGAGTCTCCCGCTTGTGATCCACGTGCTGCTGCTCTTGATGTCGGCCATCATTATGGGGTTCTTCTAATGTGAGTGACATCAAGATAAACTCTCCCCCAACGCCCCCCTAAAATGTTCTTTTAAATGTGATTTGGGTTTTATAGTGTGGAGTGGGGTAGGAGAGGAAGACATGAAAGCAAAAGCATTTTCCTTCCATTTGACATTACATTGTCGTATTACATTTGATATGGGCAGCGCATCTACCTGTATGTGCATCTTGACGATAGCCTTGCCAATCAGCGTAGCTCCAAAGAAGGTCCAGAAGGGGACCAGGAAGTGACCGCAGGTGATCCCAGCCAGGTCAAACAGGGGGTTGGGGATCTGAAGGGAACACAAACATGAGGAAAAAGTTCATACAAGGATTGTAATATGAATGAAGTAATCATAAAGGGAATCACAGGCATTTTGTGGCAGATTTCTGAGTAATAATCTTTATTGATAGTGCACTTTTCTAAATCCACGTTACAAAAGGCAGCAAAATAAAGTCATAAAATGTGATTTTGGTGTATATAAACCAATACAGTGTAGGAAAATAAGAATCAGATCAAAAAACAATAAATGCTCTCTGATAAGTGTGTTTTAGGCAGGGACTTAAGTTCTGGTTGCAAGTGTACGTGGACTTACTGAAGCACAGGCCAGGATCCCGAAGAAGCCCACCTTCTGGACCATGTTCTGGACGCCCAGTTTGGCTCTGGTGATGAAGTCCTGCACAACACAGAGCACCGTCACCCATTACCATGCCATTACTGCTTCGCCTACCATTTAAACTGGCCTTTTTCCATATGTCAGATTTGGCCTTCTAAAAAGTCTGGGTAATAAAAAGGAAAGAAAAAAAAAATGGTGAAACCACCGTGTAGACCTTTCTGAAATGACACATAATTTTTTTGGTATCATTACAAACAAAAACGGGTCGGCACAGCTGTGCTGCGTTTCTGGGTCTACACCCCTGGTGGTGGTGAAATGTCTGTGGTTAGGTGCTAAAGATCACAGCCTGCGCAGGGGGGTTTAGGCAAACCCAAATTCCAGCATCTCACCAGAGTTCATTTCACTTCAGTCCTCACTCCCGCCACCACATAAATACCCCTTTTTGTCATGTCATGGATTTTGGCTCCATGCAAAAGTACCATTTGGTGCGTTTGGTTATCTTTGCTCACCAGTGCATCGGTGCCGCTGTACACAGAGAGACATGATTTACTGCATCGCGCACCGCTTCCTCGTTTGATATGATTGATACGATGTTCATGGTTCTCACATGGCCGTGTGACACAAAGAAAACCAAGTTGGCTTTTTAAGGCTTTTTTTTTTTTTTAACTGCTTCAATATCTAACCGGATTAAAAAAAAAAAAAATTTAAAAAAAAAAAAAAAAAAATCGACTTTGGTTGCTGTAAATCAAGACAACTGTGCCAAAGACACAAAGATCTGAAAAAGCGAAACACAGAAGTGGACTGGATACACCCAGTATACTTTGTGTCGTGATTAAAGACATGCGTTGTTGTGAACTCTATAGCTTCGTCAATTTTCAGCAGACAAAGGAGACGAAGACTGTGTGTGCGTGTGTGTGTGTCAAGCGTCTCTGATTCCCATTCTGCTGACTCAGCGCTGAGCGCCAGTCATGTGAGCCGTGCTCCGGACAACACTGTCCGTCCTTCAAATTAGAGACCGGTGAAAAGAGAGAGAATGGGAGGGGGGGGGGGGGGGGGTCTGGGTCACGACGTGAGCAATGATTAAAGAGGGAGCTGGGATGAGGGGTGACTCACGCCCACTCACCCCCTCTCGTCTTCCCTCCACTCCCCCAAGCAGATTTACTGGAAGTGCACAGAGGGAGGGCCTTTCACTGAACATGCATCATGACACCTCATCCCCAGCCTATCCCCAGTGAGATGGAGGGGTTCATGAATTCAAGCCCTCCGATCACAAAGCGCTTTACAAAAAGGTGTGATCCAATCACACGACGGGATTATAATGAGGGGTGGAGCACACCGGTTTACACAAGCACACAGTCATGGAACCATGTGGATTTTAAACAACTAGTAGCCATGCCTTTGTGCCACTTGGCATAGAATGGTGTCCAGTGGGGGGGGGGGGGGGGGAAACCTATTTTGAAGTATGTGTACAGTTAAACTCCATATCGAGCACTCAAGTGTGGATTGTGGACTGTGGATCAGACCTGGGCCGTCTGTGCCTGCTCCAGCATCTCCTCAAACTCCTCATAGTCCTCATCCTCTGGGTCGGCTCCTGACTGGCGGGCAGCTCTGGCCATGAAGTATGGAGGAAGCTCGCCGATGGCCGTGCCTGCACCCTGTAACACACACACACACACACCACACACCAAGAGTTGACAGGGTTCAAAGACTATATCCTATATAGCCTTGTATCAACAGACTATAAACACAAATACTGATTGATCAATGAAATGTATGACTTTAGAAGGTTGGGGGCCCTCAGATGCCAGGTAATTGCCAAGTTCTTTTGGAGGCTGTTCTTGTGCCAATGTATATACTCCCAGCATTAATAACAATTGTCAGCGACTATGAGGTTGTTCAAGCAATAGCGCTCCGTAGCTCGTAGCCACTCACCCACATGCAGGCCTCCAGCCGGACCTTGGACATGATGGTCCAGAGAGAGACGCTGCCCTCCACCAGAGCACCGCCCTGGGGACACATGATCTGGTCCGGGTACGGAGGCTCGGGGAAAGTCTGTGGAGCCACACTCGTACGCCGCCAGTGTCACAGAGGCTATGTTGAGGACCCTGGGAGGAGGCAGGGGGTGCTTTAGTGATATACACACACGGCTGGTAATACACAGAATAACACATGATGCAAAAAACTGGTGCATTGATATGCACATGCTAATAAATCAAGTGGCAATCTAACAGGGGAAAAATGTTAATGTTTTTAATGATACCGGAATAAAGTTTGTTTCCTTCATGTATTATTGAGAAAACCTTTATAACACAATTTCTAATCTACATTTACTTGGTTCAGACAAGCAAACTTGACTGTTGAGATCTTAATTACATACTGATTAATTAGCATTCAAAAGATGATAAACTATAACAGTGAATAAGTAGATGTATTTGCACCTTTATGCCCATAAAAACAAGCCTCACTGTGTTCAATCAGACCTGCCCCAACAAGGGCAGATGCCTGCGTGCCCCTAACTGTACCACACACACACATCACCTGACAGGTGAGTATGCCGTATCATTTATCAGTGTTGGGGCGCAGACGGAGCCACCTGGCCACACTCATCACTACAGTATTGTACAGCCGAGACCACAACAGAGCAACTCAGTCATGAATCCTTAAAAACGCTACAGCCAGGATTGACAGTTCGAGAGAGACGGCATACAATTAGTCAGCTGCGATGAATGCTCTCGCAGTGATTTCTCCGGGCGGAGACTAGAGCTCTCTTGGCTTACACAATAAGAGCCTTCTTTTCACACCCAGCAGACATTCCATGAGAACACACTTCACTTTGTGATACAGTGAGTCAGATCTGACAAGACGAGTCACAACTTTTTAGAAAACAGAAAATACAGGTTCAGTGTTTTCATTCTCCTTTTTAATCCATGTCTGATCTGAGCAGGGACATGCTTTGGTTAAAGTGGGTTAACACAATCTCAACTCAATCTAACATGCCTCTGACCATTGCGATACCGGGCACATTACAGGACTTGATCAAAAAGAACAGAAGGCGATAGATTAGCCCCAGCAATAATTCCAGCTTAGGGATTGTTTACCCCATTAGAGCTTACACGCGATGGAAACATTGCCTTGGTCCCATAGAATACCATTGGAACACGATCATGATTCATAACATGCTTGTAACTAAATATTTCAACCACAAGCAGAAAAAAGTGACTTCACCCTGTTCACTCATTCTCTCCAGGAGGGAGGCTGTATAGTTGATGCTTCAACCTGACGTACAGCCGTAGTATAACCTTTGCGCTATGTGGTTTCTAGACTTCAGATTCTATGGGGTCTTGACCACTGCTGACCTCAGCAGTGAGTGGGTGAGATGGAGGATGCCATTGTGTGGAACAAAGAAAAGCCTTGCCATCTGTAATCAATCTTCATGAGATCAACACTAATAAATAATAAGTTCACCATTATTGTAAAAGAAAAAAAGGAAATCATGTGAATAATTTTGTACATGATTTCAATGGATGTGCCCGTGTTAAAAACAACTCCATGGTAGTTGCACAAATTGGAAATTGAAATATTAATGCATCATATTTTCATCCCGTCTTATGCACAACCCCTCAAAAGTGCTACATTTAAGATCTACTTAATACAGATAGATTTTTTTGGTAAATAATTTTGTCTTCATGCATTGGGAGTTGGGAGTTTGTGCTTTTACAATAATAAAATCATCATGAAGTCTTGTGGCAAGCAAATGCATGCAGCTAAACGACAGCCACAGGAGTCTGGTCAACAACACACTCAATGAAATGTTCTCACAGGTGGTTGAGTCTCAGCATCTGAATGTCCAACATTTGTCTTGTAAAAAGAAAAAAAAAAAAAAGACATACTAAAACTCAAAGAGGTTTCTGGGACACATCAAACCCATAATGGGAGGTGAGGCTGCTCGGCGTGGGGGAGCAGATGATGCCATGTGGGTGGGAGCGAAATCCCCTCACAGAGTGGAGAGATGTGGGGAAAGAGAATGAGGTCACACCTGCTCAAGGGGCAAGATGACTGGTCACACACACACACACACACACACACACACACACACACACACACACACACACACACACACACACACACACACACACACACACACACACACACACACACACACACACACACACACACACACACACACACACACACACACACACACACACAGTTGTAGTTCATCGGTATAAAAATAGAATGTGTGTGGGGGTGGGTGTAGACGACATCTGCACATGTTGACTTTATAAAAAGCCCTAAACGCATAGTGGTGCAGAATCACTTCTCTTTTCTTTCTTTCCATTTACAAAATGTTCAATCACCATAATAACCATGGCAAATGTCATCAAGCCATCGTGTGAGTCATTCTGTGATCATTTGTCAGACACAGAAGCCACAGTGCCCTTAGGTTTGTTGGTAAGAGAGATAAACAAATGGGTGACACAAAAGTCACACAAGACTGCCATCCACTGGCAGCTGTGGAAACGGATAATCTACTACTGTAAGATATCTGAAGTCAAAGGACATTTGACAGTTTGTGCTGCTCTCTACCACTTGGTGGCAGAGAGCAGCACAAGAATATCAGACGAGATATCAGGCGAGGTCAGCTTATTTACATAGAATGACTTCCCTTATCACCACATCACAATGAGAATGTTTTTGCTTTGCATCTCCATTCAGCCACACCCTGCTGATGTCTATTCATTTGTAATGATTTACATTGAGCTTGTCCCATCTCCTCTGCAGTGAAGTGAACCCTTACCAGATACAAGAGGAAGGTGTGCAGGCCAGTTCCAAGGCCAACCGACGACAGGATTCCTAGGCCTACCCAGTAGGCACACCATAGAAATTTGCCCTCCAAGTACTGGACATACTGGAAAGGAGAATGAAAATCAGTCAGTGTCATGTAATGTTTATTTATTAAATGGTTTCCTGGACCATTGAATAACTTTGAGAAGATTATATTGACAATAATTCCACATTAACATAATATGATGGGAAGCTTCCTCACATGAACTTCGAGTTCCCTATTGAAAAACACTTCTAGTGCAAGATAACGGCCTGCAAGATAGAGAAACCTAACCTTCATAGATGACATCACCATGCTGAATAATAAGAGACTTATCTCTAACCTTTAGACACAGCAGTGGCAGTGATGACAGAGAGTGAACATTAACCGTGATGAAAAACAAATCGGTCTCCAAAAGAGGTAGGAGAAATCTTACTTTCTGGTGTGTACCCTCAGTGGAGTAGGCACCGTAGAAGAACAGACAGAGAACCAGGAGGAAGAGCACGGTGCCTCGTCGGTGCCAGAGTCTGAAGCCAGAGAAGAAGAAAAAAAAAAGTCGGCCAGAGACTACACTGTGTGGTTTGAAGATCAAAACATAACTGACACACAAGATAAACAACCAACCCCCAAAAGTACATATACATGCAAATGGCAATGCTATTTACTTTCCAACCGTGAGTCTAAAAACAAGTCCTAAGAACAGTGAAAATGTCACTCGTCAATCATAAGGGTCGCAAGCTGAATGCTAATGTTAAATATATTACTTCAGCGTAAACTCCTTTAGCTTGACGAGGGTCTCCAGGAGAAAGTACTGTAATGTGGTAATCGGCCTCCTCCATAACACCAGGGACAGGCGATCTTCTTTATCCTTCTCCCTCCTCTCTCTGACGGACACATCTAGTGGACGGCATACACAAAAGCCATCATGTCATAGCTTTTTTTCCCCCCATCAACAGTGTTATCGTAAGACATGTTCACATTGCATCCAACAGAAAGGGCACCAGAGTTTTTCGTGTCAATGACGTTGACCCAAAAAACACAGATCCCCAGTACACCCCAGTACTGCACACAACTCTCCAGCGTCACTTGATGGGCCACCACCAGACCTGGAGAGCTGCCGTTCTGCGTCCCTCTGACTCCAGTGCGCTTCAGAGGCTTTTCTAAGCTCGGTCCATTGGCTGCCATGTCACTCACTGTGTATTAGGCCAGGGGATCTGGGGAGGAAACACACACACACACACACACACACACACACAGTTATATTCTCACACCAGTTCATATTCTCACACCAGTTCATCAGTTCACCAGACAGCAGGCAGACTCTTACAGTCAATGGGTGAGTAGCTGTCAAAAAAAGTCGCTAGCCGACAGCTCACTGCTACTCAGTTGAGACGAGACACAAGACGGCGGCCTAGGCCAGGACTAACTGTGAGGATGAAGGTCATGCTCCTAGATATCATCATAATAATAATAATCCATCATCATCATCATCATCCTACTCATACTGACCGGCTAGCTTAGTCAGCGTGCTAAAGGCTAAGCTAAGCAGGAACAGGTCCAGGTGGACGGGTCGGGTGAGGACGGGTCACGCTCCTAGACGTCACAGTGAACCAGCGTCGCGGTGTCTCTCTGGGCGGCGCTACTCTCACCGACACGCGGCTCGGCTGAGAGTTACTGGAACATTTAAATGAAATAGTCGCACCTCGCTCATGTCCGCGCACAACCCGGACGTAGTTTGCTCCCGTCCTACCACAATAAAGGCACGCGTTTTATTTATATTTTTTTTAGAGCGAACCGCAACACGGTCGGGACAGCAGCAGTCATTATATCCAGTGGGACTGTGATTCATGTGTGGAGAGGAGCCAATGATGAAAGCAAATCTATGTAATATATATATATATATATATATAAAACCAAACTGAGAAATGTATGTCACGTGTTAGTGCGTACTATTAATGTGACATGTCTACGAAAGCTGTACCGTCCAATCAGAGGCTGACAAATTTGCTAAATGACTACAGATGAATCTATTTTTTGTTAGTATTAAAATAGTTTTTATTACATCAACGCTAGATTAATTAGTTTTTTTTTTTTAAATAAATTCATTATAAACCGGTTGATTTTAACATTACATAAGGGAATACATGTGTTATGTTGATACTTTACAACGTTCATGTTATGTTTGCCCTGAGAAAGAGAGTTTTACTGTTTTATTAATGTCAATTCTAAATAATATCAGAAACAAACAACAAACAAGGGAGGTTTGAGCAGAACAATAATATTGCAGGACCTAAAATGCTCAATTTGACAAATATGTATGTTTACAAATATGTTTTTTTACATTGTCAAATTAGCAGTAATATTTACTCCTTTCACAAGACAGCATGAAGACAAGTTAGATAGTATTTTCCTGAAATCAACAGTTTGCTGAAAAGCAGGAAGAAAAAAACTAAACACAAACATAAAATATAGATGAAGTCAAATATTGACCAATAAGATGTATTGTAAGAGCCACCTTAAAAAAAAAAAAGGTAAAAAAAAACAGGTCCACACACAAACAAATAAAATAAAAACACTAACTAAACGTTACTGCTTTGTCACACAAGCCAATCTTCAGCCAGTGGAAACCCCCCCTCCCCCAACTGGCAAGATATCCATACAGCTTATGTCTTGGTCAAGGCTACCGGAACTGTGGGTCCCGGTACAGCAGATGGCTCTTCTATTCCTGGCACATAATGTGTGAAGTGTTTATTTCTGCAAGTCTTGTCTGGTGACAGGTGAGTGGGCTCACTCGTCGTAGTGGAGTAAAGACAGGAACTTATCCACATCCAAATCATCTGGAAAGCAATCCACCGTTTTCTTCTGCTTCTGAAAACAGGAGTCAGCATTATGATCATTGTTTTAACGTAACAGATTATTCGCATTCAAAAAATCAAAGTACACACACACCTCAGCGTTGACCCTGCCAACTGCACATTTAGACGCCCCGAGTTGCCAGATATGAAACAAATTGGCACACAAACACAGCATGCTGCAGCCATGGACACGAACAAACAGACAAACCAGAGCAGCGCTGCAATTGTAATAGATTCTACCTGATCTAAAAAGCCTCATCCTTATGTGGGCTGTGAGTCTGGAGAGGAGGGGGCGGTGGAAACAACCCTCTCCAGTATTGTGAAGTTGGACTGCAGTACTCATTTTAAACACTCACAGTCATCGTTACATAAAACACATTTAAAATAGTAAAATAAAGCATTTACATACAAGTGTCCCCAGAGAGTGGACATTAACGACGGTGTTACCTTCTCTTTCTTTTTGCTGCCTGAGGAACGTCTGGACTCTTTGTCTGGCACACTCGCCGGCGTTTCCGTCCGCTTGCGTTTCTTGGCTTGCTTGGCGGTCGAGGGGGACTTCTCGCCCGCCTCCTCCTGCCGCAGGCTATCCTTCAGGGGGCTGCCCGTCCGGGAGATGGCGGCACGGGACAGGATCATGAGTGTGTGGGCTGCCATGTTGATGCTGCTCTCACTGCCGGCCTCGCTGGCCGGGCTGCAGGTGGGCAGATCTGGCGTCTTCGGCGCGATCAGGCGCCTGGGCGTCCCCTCTACGTCTCTGAGCAGCCTCTGCCTGGCCGGGGTCCGGAGACCCTCTGTGGATTCGTCCCGTGAGCGGCCTGCCCCGGGTGTGAGGGGTGCGTCTGCGGAGCCTGAACCGGTTTTCTTAACTGGCGTCGTGGGAGGGTTGAGTCCCTGGATGTCGTGGAGCATCTCGGCAGCCTGCTTGGTCAGAGTGCTGGTCTTGCTGCTCGTCTTGGGCTGGAGGGTCGGAGCCGGGAGGATGACCGGCGGCCCAAGCCTTCGTTCCACTTCTGGCTGTTGCTTGACCCCTTCTCCTGATGCCTTCTTGTTCTCGTTCTCCTTGTTTGCCCTCTCCTTCGAAGGCTCCTTCTCTGGCTGGCCCTCACGAGACTTGCCCGGACTCTTATCTGCAGGGTCTTTCCGGGGACCCGCGTTAACATCCTTCTTGCTGCTTGATTTAGCTGAAGAATTAGAAGAAGACGATTTGGAGCTCTGATCGTCAGTGGAGTCGTTGGGTCTTGCTTGATTTCCTCTAGTACCGCTTCGCTTCCTCTCCTTGGATTTCAACCTCTCCGACTCAGTCTTGTTTGTGGGATCTGGCTCTGAACCGTCAACCGCATCAGTCTGGTCACAAGCTATGTTTTCAACTTGAACTTTATGATCTTGCTTGCGAGGGGTCTTTCTTACATTCTCCCGCTGCTGCTGCAGCGATTGCGTTTCCGAGGAAAGCCTTTTCTCCGTCTCCTCGGATACGGTAAATTCAGGCTGTGCATCAGTCGTACTTCTGATAGGTGCTATCCTTCTCCTGGCCTTGTCACCACCAAGGATAGCTGGCTTTGGTCTCGGAGCAGGTTTTGGATTAACCTTGCCAGGCTGCTTGGCAAGGCACGAGGTGGAGGAGCTTGAGGTTGGTGATGCTGCGGTGGGTTTAATGGTTGAGGCAGTATGTGGTGGTGGTGGTGGTGGTTCTGGTGCCAGTGGCAGCCCAGCAGAGTCAAATTGGAGGATCCTCCTGTGACTGGGGCTGGTGCCGTCCGGTGGGTTCTGCAGCCCAGGCTTCTCAGTGGGCTGGCGCTGAGCCACGTTCTGTTCACCCGTTTCTGTGATTGATGTAAAGAGAAGACACATGAGATACACGGTGGACTACAGTTGGTCAGAACCACGATGGATACACTGCAGTGGTACGATGCAACTCACTTGACACGGTGGGCTGTTTGAGTGCTGCTGTATGTGCTGGGGCCTTGGGTTTGGCTGGTTCCGGCTGCTGCTGCTGCTGCTTGGGCACCAGACTTGGTATGGCAACAAACTGAAAAGACGATTGCAAATTTATAAAAAATACAAACTGTTTGACCAATAATTACAACAGACAACAAACATATTAAAGTATTCTAACCTGGTTGGAGACCAATGGTAACTTGCCAACATTATTCTGCCCCATCATGGAGAAGGGAACCATCATTGGCCCAGCAGGTGATTGCAAGATGAATGTTGATCCTGGAAAAGTGTACAAGAAAACAGACACACAATCTCTTAGAGCCCATCCACATGGGCTTATTTACCAGAGATCAGAAAAGAACATTGTGTAGCATCCTATTCTAGCTATTTGCTGTTTACCGGCAAGGGTTCTGGTAATTATGTGTGCTTCAAATTTGTTCTATTAACCAAGCAATTATGAGTGCTTGAATCTTGTTCTATTCAAACCTTACTGTACTGTCAGCGATATATTGTTGTTTGACTGTTTGCACAAATGTACTTTTGTACATTGACACATGCGTCTGCTAAATGCCCTAAATGTAAACAATGTAAGGACAAAGAAACGACATCACCACAGCCAATGAACTACATATTATATACATGATGCATTGCGTGCGTGTATATATACACACAAGAAGCACACCAGATTAAATCTAATGTCATGGCTGTTAGTTGACAGTCACTCTCACCACTGGGGTAGCCCTGAACGCGGGGCGGTGTGGCCACAGCATACTGGCTGGCAGGCAGAGGCTGTCCCTGGGAGATGCCAGCGGGGAGCAACAGCGGCCGGGCCTGGGGATCCTGCGCGGCCACCGGGTCAGTCACAATGAAGTAGCTAGCTCCGGGCAAGGCCGGGTTCGCCGCGTCCACAGGCAGCTGAATGATGTAGCTGGGTGCGGCCTGCGAAGGCGCCACCAACTGCCCACCGACCGGGGTTGCCTCGGAGACCGCGGGCTGTAAGACGTCGGAGCCCTGGAGACTGCTGACGGCCAGAGCGATCTCCTCCTGGTTGGCCTGCGGCGTGCCCGGCGGGCCGCCCGGGAACTTGCTGGGCGAATTGGCCGGGGAGGAGAGGAAAATGGTGGGTATTTTATCACCAGAGATGCTAGAAATGGCCTGACTTAAGGCCTTGTTGGTTGTAGGAGGAGTCTCCGCCTGCTCATCGCTGATGATTATTTTGAGGGAAACAATGTTATTGGGATCGGCCTCACACTTGTGTGAGTCGACGGGGTTATTGCTAGGCAGAGCTGGGACTGCAGAGGTGGAACCGGGTGTTGATGGGGTCGATGTAGGAGAGGCAGAGGCTATGGGGGTTATGATAGGTGCTATAGGAGGAGGTAGGGTTATACTTGGCAGTAGAGATTTGTTTGACTCCTGTGCTAATGGTGGAGCCAAACTGAGCCGTGTACAAGGAACTGTAGAGGAAATCGAAGGTGCCTGTGCTTTGTTCACATCATGGGAGTTTGTCTTTTCTGAAGCACTTAGTGCTTTATACTTCTGGATTGGATTCACGTTAGAGGAAGACATGGTTTCCACTGCAACAGATCCAATACTGCCATTTGTCGAGTGCATTATGGTTGGTGCATGAGGCAGGGAGGGGATCGGGGCACGGTCGTCTTTTCTGGCTGGCTCTGATGCATTCTGAGAAGATGTGTTGTCTGAAGGAGGGGCAGGGACAATAAAACGTTCATCAACATCCATCAGTGCGACCATCTCAGCGACGGGGAGCGGAGCTTTCTTCTCTGCCCTCGTAGAGTTCACTGCAGCGATTGGGGAGGGCTCCGGTTGCAGCAGTCTGGCAGTGGTTTTCTCTAGCCTAGACGTTCTGCCTCTGTGGACAGGAACCGTTTTTTTGGTAGAGGTGGGAACGACGGACTTCCTGGTTTTTCTGGTCCTAGGTTCCTTTGCAGTCTTTTCTACCAATATGGCGGTTGCATCGGAAACACTTGAAACACCTCCCTGTGCATTGCCTATGGAATAATGCGGATGAAAAAGTCAATGTACATTAATTAATGGACTTTTGCAGTTTCATAATGTCGTGAAACAAATGTGAGAGTGAAAGAAAGTGTTTTTGCCATGTCTGAATCCCTAACTGCATGACTTGGACAAGGTTTGACAGCTCATACTATAACATATTATTGAATACCTGGGTTGACTTCTGTCTGCAGAGGCCTGGTATCAGAGGATGTGCTGGCGGCATTGTTTTCCTCAAGGCAAGTGCTCATGTCTTCAGTGTCAGGATTGGAAATTTTGCTTTTATCTGCTAACAGAGATATTTATGAAGAAATACCAACAAAAATGTTGCAAATATGCTTTTAGAGACCACGCAATGGCAGAAACAAGTGCTTACTGTAATCAAAGAGATCAAACAGAGCCTGAAAGGCTGGATCCGACTCGGTTTGCTCCAATATGTCGTGGATGGCGTCATCGCTCATATGAATCTCTCCCTGTACAGAGAAGGTTACAATTAGCATCAGCTACGGTGGTAATTCATAGATAGCAGTGTAGTAGTGTTTATGCTTAGAATTGCACGCCTGCCCAGCTACTTATGCAGGCAACTTGGCAATCATGAAACTCGTTCTATTCGTCTCGTAAATATGAATGCTCGAAAACAGCTCTATTCTTATCTTCAGGTACCACAGTGATATATTGCTGCCTCTCCTTCAACAAATGTACTCTTTGTAAGTCGCTTTGGATAAAAGCGTCTGCCAAATGCCCTAAATGTAAATGTAAATGTATGATCAGCACCTGCAATCCAAGGATTTCATCGATAGATTGGTCTGGTTCCACCGTGCTACATGATGCCTTCGTGGTCTGGGGGGTGAGGTCACTGGTGGTGGTGACAACACAGTCATCTTTTAGTTGAGTGAGGTAGTTTAAAAAGACAAGCCAGAAATATGTGCATGCAGCGCGTGTCCATTTACCTTGCAAGGATTTTGTTGATGTTTTCAGCCAGCTTCTCTTGTAATAACTTATCAGATAATATTTTCTCCCGGGCATTTTGTATCACGAGTTGCTGAAGAGACAGAAGTATGTTGTCAATTGTTTGCAATATACAAACATGCAGTCTTAATATAACTTTGCTCGATATGGGTTGTCCCATAGAACATATAACAATATTAATTGAGAGTTCCACCCTCAACTAATTTAATTCTTTCCTCCATTCAAAACACAACTTATCAAACAGGAGAGCCACTCACTGGGAAGTTCTCGTTTACGACTTCGTCAGGCTGCTGTTCGACAGCCAAGCTACTGCCGCTCATGGTGGACCTCCCAGTGGGACCCGACCCACCACCACCACCTCTCTTCTTGGGGAAGTCCCTGGGATCAGGTTAGGAGAACACGTTAGGAGATAGGTTAGATGCTTTGTTTATCCATTGACAATTCCACCAGTACTTTCCAAGTCGTAAGAAGAATGAGTATAATACAAACTATTTAATTAAAAAAAACTAAAATCTCACCATTTCCGGCGTCCTGGAAAAATTGGGTTTGGGGCTAGTCTAAGGTCTGGTACTGGGACTGGGACTGGGACTGGGGCCGGAATCGGTGAATCTGTCATGCAGATAACATTGTACGCATAAAGCAATGGAAATGTGTATTTGAAAGTTAGATTTGCTAACGCAAAAGTAAGCAAACTAAGCTAAAGGCTGATGTGCTGTTCCTAACCATATACATTTCTTAACAGTGTGGTTAAAAATAGCAGAGAAGTTACAAACTTATTCCTGTCAAATGAAATACACTTCTTGGCGTACAATTAAAAACACAAGTCGACTTAACACCAGACGGCTGAAAACACATACTGGACACATTGAGTATACGACAGCCGTCCTGGATCTGCAGGTGGGTGCCGCTCAGGGAGCCCAGGGGAGCGGCGGGGCTGGGCAGGCTGGGCAGGCTCGGAGTGCTGGTCATGTTGCTGCTGATGGGGCCTCTGGTGGGCAATGGGGAGCAGAGCACGCTGCTTGCTGGGGACATGGTTAGAGACCGCTGTCTCGTCATGTTCGCCAGAGCCATCCGCGAGCGCACTGTGGGCAGCAGAGGCGCGTTGTCAAACGACTGCAAACTGACAAGACTGTTTTGTATCGCACTGTGGCAATCTGTTCATATTCAGTTTTCCTGCAATCTCAACTGAAAAACTGAAAACCACAGAAGGCAGCCATGTTGGGGGGGGGACATATACAAAACAACTTACCTCTTTGAGATGCTGCAATAGCAGGAGAGTTTTGCAATGACCTGAGTTAGGAAAAGAAATCATACATAAAAATATATAATATACATATATAAAGAGATGATTGAACCTAAGCATAAGTTGCAAATTATAAATACACTTACTTGATTTGGTTGAGTGTAAAATCCAACTTTTTCCACAGTGAGGTCATCATGACAGGCACTTCGTGACTGGTTTCTGTTGGAATAATTTGACCCATTAGGATGCTTTAAGGGTGACCATCAGAGTGATCAGAAAGTTTGCAATCGTAGCAAAACGAAATATTTTAAATCAACTACACAATTGTGTGAATTGAATTAATGGCAACCTCATCACACTTACTATGTATACAAATGATGTGTGTAAATGATCACGTATTATGGCATGGAACTACATAAAAAAAATGTATTGAAGTGAATTCCATCAAATCAGCCCCTCATCATCATAAACATTATACAAAGCATACACCTTATATATACATACCTTTTGCTTTAGCAGCAGCATACTCATTCAGGATGGTAGTCAGGTTCTTCCCACAGAGAGACTGGAATTACATGTATGGAGAGAGTCAGCCATCATCACAACAAAGAGCTGACAGATGTAATGCAATAGTACTGTTGCAAGTCGTACACAATCAAAGCAATTCAACTGCATACGTACAAATACACAAGCAGGAATAACTCCATCCTCTGTGCTGTGCTCAGCATACTCCTTCAGATTGGGGCTTTCACTGATGAATATT
Organism: Coryphaenoides rupestris; assembly: GCA_002895965.2. Classification (NCBI taxonomy): domain Eukaryota; kingdom Metazoa; phylum Chordata; class Actinopteri; order Gadiformes; family Macrouridae; genus Coryphaenoides; species Coryphaenoides rupestris. The sequence goes on along the minus strand of PIJE02000169.1, from coordinate 46,147 downwards.
TGACTTGTAGAAGACAACCCCTCCTCTTGTAGGTAGCCTATATAAGATAAGATAAGATAGAACTTTATTGATCCCAAAGGAAATTCTTCTATCAGGTTGCACAGCAATACAATAAAACAATAGGGAAATAAACAGTGGAATAATAACAAAATTAAACAGATTTACACATTTACAGTAAGTCTACTGTAGAGAAGTATAAAAATATAGGTAAGATAAGATATTCAGTCAGCAAAAACATTTTTTGGCAATAATTGAAGTGTAATAAAAGGGTAATAATGCTAATGGTAAGAGGAAGTATTGCACATGATGTAAAGAATATTAAGAATATTGCACATAATGATGAAAGGTAATGTAGCATGGCAATATTGCAAAGATAATATTGAGAAGTATTGCACATGACATGAAGAACATTGCACATGATGATGAGGAGATGAGAGGCAATAATGCAAGGTAATATTGAGAGGTAACATGATATTAATAATAATATAGCACATGATATATATATATATATATATATATATATATATACATGAGCATATAGTCAGGGGTGAATTAGCAGGAGATGAATGGCTTAATGGTCACAGGACAGGCATACAGAATACATGTGGCATACAGAGTGTGTGTAAAACGAGCCTTGGTGGCACCCGGTGACACACTGAGTCCATGTCAACAAGCTGAGCCCACAGAGAGAGAGAGAGAGGCCTGAGCCTGGTCCAGTCTCTTACCCAACACGACCCTCGCTACGTCCGACGGAAGCAACATGGTCACGTCAAAGGTGCGGCGGACGCAAGCGACGTCGAAGGTTACATGTTGCGCGGTGGGGATTCGGGCGAGACGACTTTGAAATGTAAAATACTGCTATTTGAATGGATATGTGTGTGTGTGTGTGTGTGCGCTACGCCCGACGCGTCTTCAGCAGCAACGTCCGAGTATTCAAAAGGCGGGGAAACCAGGGGGCCTCACAACAACAACCCGGAAGACGAAGTCCCACTCGACGAGGTGCATTCTGGGTATTGCAGTTGCGAGGGTAAATACGGCGCACCGCTTCTCCGTGGATGTGTTTATATGTTGCGTCTACCAGGGGCCTAATCAACAGAGAATTCTAACCATATTCTACCGCTGTATGCCGACCGCCAATGGAACGCTATGCGTGTTAGCCCCCCGGTTGCGAAACATTTCCGGACTCGCCACTGCACCCGGAAGTGATGCGTGCTCTTTGACAGCGCTGCGGCGGGAGTTTCCTGCGTGTTGAGGTTGAGCGGTGGCCCAGCCTGGTAGTACAGTACAGTACAGTAGAGTACAGCCCACATGGCTGCTGCTGCTGCTGCTGACCCTTCACCTCAACATGACATGGATTTGCAGATGCAGCGCTGATTGATGGCAATGGCATGATAGCACATCACTTGTAACTTAAGACAGGCGGACATAGTCGATCGTCATCATAGGTAGGTAAACAAACACAAACTAAATCATGTGCATGACAAACAACGTTCAGTGCAGGTAACAAATGGTAGCCTACACTTTATGATTGAGTGTTACAAAGTGTTACAACGCCCCTGAAGCGTTATTAATTAGTATTTCGACTAGGCACCGGACAGAATAATCATGTAATCGCACCCCGCCCCCCCCCCCCCTGCTTACATCTAGTGACACGTTGATCCCTGTCCTGTCCTCTCCTCTGCGCATCATTTGCAGTGCATAACATGTTGTCATATACTGTGTTGACAGGTGCGATGAGTCTGGCTCTGCATGATCTCCTGGTCTGCTGCAAGGGGCTGGAGAATGAAAAAGCCACTGAGAGAAAGGTCATTACATTAGCAATAGATCTGCATTGTTGTCCAGCATTCTATGTAAACATAGTTGTATGTACGTTGTATGCGATTAGTTTGTTTCTGTTGTATTATAAATACACAACATCATTCAAAAGTGACTCAGTCCCTTTGTGTCATCGATGCAATGTTTTTGGCCCTCCAGAAAGAAGCAGAGCGATTCAGACGGCTCCTCAAGGCTCCAGAGACGATAAAGGAGTTGGATTGCACCTCAGGGCCTAAATCCGGCAGAGGCTCCAAGCAACTCACCTGGGATGCAGTTTTCAAGTAAGATCACTGCATACTATGTTGTAACTGTGCTATTGTATACATAACAACAATGAACGACAAGTATAAGTATGCACAATGTAAATAATACAAGATAATACAAATATTTGGATGTAAACTTGAGGACTTGAGGAGGAACTCTGCGCTTTTCTGTGTGTATCAAGGTTCTTGCAGCGATATGTCCAGAAGGAGACGGAGCACCTCCAGGCCAGTAAATCCACCATTTCAGCCTACACCCTGGCAACGCGGCAGAAGAAGATGGCCGAGACCTGCAGCTTGGTCAAATACTTCATTCGCTGTGCCAACAAACGTAAGAGCAAACGAGATACCACTTTTATTGTTGTTATATTTAAAATGCATACATATACACTTTTTCCGATAACTGCACATGACTGAGCCATGATGCTCTTAACGAATCAGATTTACTTAAAATAAGTAAAAAAAAAAAGTTAGAGTTGCGGTTGGGTCACGTTCTTCACATTTCTCATGTCTCTTCCAGGAGGGCCACGGCTGAAGTGCAGTGAGCTGCTGAAGCACATCATGGAGGTGCTGCAGAGCCCCTACAGCTGCACAGCCTATGGAGAGGATTACAGCAGCCTGCTGGTCAAGGACATGCTCTCAGTCCGCAAGTACTGGTGTGACATCACAACCCAGCAGTGGCAAAGTCAGTGGGCTATGTTCATCCCCAATTAGTCTCGTTATTGAAATAGTTAATTTAAATACATTTTTTAAAGTAAAGTAGACACAAACAGTGTCTTCCCCCATGTATTTATTTTAGTAGCTTTAGTTTGAACCAAAAAAATGTGAGTCTAATATATTGACATTTTGTAATACATTTTGTAAATAATAAAATGTAAATAATCAAAATATGTTTCTGTTTGTAAACAAAGGGTTTCTTATGTGTTGGAAAAGTCTGGCATATGATGTCAATCAAATCAAACTTTTCACTTGTCTTAGTTGTACGTCTGTCCATCTACATATGTGTCCCTATAGGTCTCCTGGACTTGTTCTGTGGCCTCTTCAACACATCCTCCAAGGCCATCAACCGGGTTCTGGTGAGCAGGGCCATCAGCACAGTGGTGCAGGGCTGCTGCATGCAGACAGACGGCCTCCACAACACACTCTTCGGCTTCTTCTCCAAAGCACTGCTCAACATCAGGTAGCATCACCGCAGAGCCGTCAAACAAAAATAGTACTCTAAGTGTAACTAAACTGTAAACTAAAACCTAGTCTCGGACAGCCAGGCCTATGTCCACATTTTGTTTGCTGGAGAAAGGTCTGGCTGGCTTGCTGGCTGGTTCTTGTATAGTGGGGAAAAAAGTCTAAAACCCAGCAAAAGAACCTAGCAGGCCTGCCTTATTGCATGATACACATCTTTGTTGGAGGTTGTTGTTGTTTCACGTAGCGACGGGGACTTTGAACATGGTAACACACAGATAGTCAGCCAATGGCAAGCTTATCCCAACAGCATATATCCTGTCAGCCAGACTAACTAAAGCATCCATCCCTGGGAGAATGGATCCCTCTTTCTGTGTTCCTTCTCAAGTTTTCTTCTTTAATAATTAAGGGTAACATTTTCCATGCCCTCTTTTGAGTCGTGGTGTCTTTAAATCAGTTGTCTTAACTTTTTGGCATCACTGGGTTATTGGATTGGCAGAGATTTTAACAGCTGTTGACTGAGCATGACTGAATCCAAATGAGAGGAACTGACCGAGCTCCCCATCGCCAGGCAGGAGAAACATCTGGCGGTGGTGGAGCACCTGGTCTCCGCCCTCAACATCTTCCTGAGGTCAGCTGCCATGAACTGCCGGATGAGGGTGTGTCGCCTGGGGGAGGAGCTTCTGCCCTTCGTGCTTTACGTGTGGGCGGACATGAGGCCCAGCGCCGCCCTCAAGGAGGAGCTAGTGGATTTCTTCAACCTGCAGCTCTGTGTGCACCACCCCAACGGAGCCAAGACACAGGAGACGGGTATGTATGTATTGAATAATCAATGAGGGAGTATGGTGGAAAAATACCATATTGGTCATTTACAGGCAACTTGCCCTCATCTGCATATCACTGAGGGGACCCCTGCTGTGAACAGTCACTGGCATATTCTTATTCCTAATCTTAATGTCATGTCCAATAATATCTCACTTCTTTATGCCAACTGTTTTCGCCATCGGAATATCTTATCTTGCCCACATATTTGTATATTTAACTGTAATTTGCACATACGTTCGTTATTTTATCAATCTGTGGTTTTTGTACTGTATCGCTATGCAACCTGGCACAAGAATTTCCTTCGGGATTAATAAAGTTCTATTCTATTCTATTCTATTCTATTCTATTCTATTCTATTCTATTCTATTCTATGTGACCGGCAATCTCAATACATTGGGCATGTCATACACATTATGAACTTTTGGAGAGGGGACTTTCATTTAGCAGATAAGACGATGTGTTTCTGTCAGAAGGAAAAAAAACACTGGCCATCATGAAACTAACTTAAAAGTATTGTGGTGCAATCCTGTGTTGTAGGGGCTCATGCTGAGGACTGGGCCCGGTGGCGCCGTCTGCTGTACAACCTGTACGACGCCCTGGTCTCAGAGATCAGCGACATAGGCAGCAGAGGGAAGTACGTCACCGGCACCCGACACATCGCCGTCCAAGACAACCTCATCCAGCTCACTGCTGACATTTGCCACCAGGTAATGGTTGACAGCATTTTAACAAGTACAGTGAAAGTTGTCTCTGTCTCTTCCTTATGTAACAGTTCAAAACAAAGACAGTCTCATCCCACTTCTTCTTGTTTCTCCAGCTGTTCAGTGGAGACATGGGCGTGCAGGTGCTGGAGGTGACCCAGCTGCCCGTCCGCGGCACCCAGAGGGGCGGTGCCATCACCGAGGGAACGCCCAGCAAGCGCCGGCGCATTGAGCTGGGCTGGGAGGTTCTCCGAGACCACCTCCAACCCCAGCACAGCGACTTCGACATCATACCATGGTGAGCAACTCAACTCCTCAAGGCTAAGTACTACACACGAAGAAATACCACTTTGAATCAGTGGATGCAATTCTGTGTGTATTAGGCTTGCATCCACGACCCCAGTCCAGTGACTTGCAGTGATTTGCAGATGCATCTTTTGGAGTTGGGGAATCTAGCTCACGGATGCCTGCAAGTAGTCTCTGTGGACACCGGGACATCTAACCCAGTCCCTTTCCGCTGTGTGGTCCAATAGCCTAGCCACTACTGCATGTACACTGCCCCCATACGCATACACCACCCCCCGCATCACATTCGCCTCCGATTTCCTTCCGTCGCCTCCCTCTGCGGCACCAGGCTCCAGATCACGGCGGTGCTCATCTCCAAGTACCCATCCATGGTGCCTGCCGGCGAGCTGGTGCCCCTGCTCTCAGTGCTGTGCCAGCTGCTGGGCGAGCAGCGGCGGGGAGAGAGGGGCGCCTATGTGCTGGGCTGCCTGCGGGAGATGGCCCACTGCCAGGCCGCGCGCCCGAACCGCGGAGTCCCGGAGTCCCGGGCGGAGTTGGACAGGCTGTGGGGCCGCGTGGGGACCCTGGCCCTGCGGGCGGTCGGCTCGCCCCAAGTGGAGGCCCTCAGCCTCGGCCTGCTGACAGCCATGATCCGGGCGGGGCTGATGTCCATGGATAGGGAGTCCTGGAAGCTGTTCTCTGGCATGGCATGCAAGCCGTCTCAGTGAGTCTCTTTGTTTTATAGTTTCACATGGTGTGGATTTTGCAGCAGTAGTTAAATAACTATACATACGATGGATCAAGCAGTTTAACAATTACTGATCAATAGCATGTTATTACTGCACCATGCTAAAACCACAGATGAATGATTAAGTCTACAACAATGCAAAGTGTTGACTAGTGTTTTTGACTATTCTGTGATACCCCTACCATGTTATGTTGCTTACTATTTGGATGACCAATCAGAAATGATCATCATGTTTCTGTTTCATTTTTGTGTTTGGTTGTGCTTACACCATACTTACATGTGTGTTTATTTAGCTGTATTAAAGTTCCATGAATGTTGTCTTTAATTCTTGCTGTTGCTTCCACTATACTCCAGGAGTGCAGCTGTCTGTCTAGCCCAGGCTCTGTTGAAGTGTGCCATCCCCAAGCGCCTGGTCCGAGACTCAGGCTGGGACCATCTGGGAGCCATGGATGGTTCCGGGTCCCCCAGTATTAAGGAGGCCCTCATAGCCTGGCTGCTGATGTCGGACCAGAGCGACGAGTCGGAGGATAGCGCCAGGCCACACCCCATCGTCTGCAGGTGGGAGCGCATTTTTGCTTCATAGTTTGTATTGAACTACAGCGATATCATGGTTAGAGTATCAGGAAATATGATTATATCTGTCTTCCATAAATCCAAACTGGCACCGTGAACCATATTAGTTAAAATATCTTAAAATAACCTTGTTTACAGGGATTTCTCTTATAACGTGGTTGGGAATGTCCTGGTTTCACTGACCCTCAAAGACACAAGGACAGGCCTGGCCTGTCTGTTGGGCTCAGAAGGATTAGATGGGTAAGACGATCAAAACCTTTAAAACCATTTTTAACTAACTCTAAAACCATTTTTAACTGGGCATTAGGCCCTGGTGTAGGCCTATTTTCCAACTTGGTTTCAATTTCATAACGAAATGGTCTCTTACTTATCTTCTCTTCTTCCTTGAAAGTATCCTGGCCCAAGAGCAGGCCTCAGTCGAGCCCAAAGACCCCATGCTGGCGGAGCTGGAGGGGCTGTACCAGCAGTTCAACTTTGAGGCCCCGCCCCCGGAGGTCAGGGGGAGGAGCCAGAGGGCGGCGGTGGCGACCTCTGCTGCGGTCTCTACCAGCCAGCTCCCCGTGGTCCCCGGCCTCCGAGACAAGCTGCAGCAGTCCCTGCTGGGCGTGGCCGACACCTTGCTCAACTGCTTCTCTCCCAACGTGAGCAGCCGGAGTTGATGTTGTTGTTGTTGTTTGTTCTTTCAGCTCCTGATGGCAAAATTGAAGGAGAAAAACAATTAACCGATGTACACGTATGTTTTTTAAGAAGAAGAAGAAGATAAGAAGAAGATAACTAAGTTAACTCCAGGTTTAGAGTTAATACAAATTCCAATTATATAAAACAACTATTTTATTAATTAACTACTACTAACTACTATCATTTATACAATTGTGGCCAACCAACATTTATTTGTCTGTACCACGTTTTAGGTAATTGTTTTTGTCTCATAGTTATCATACCACATTAAAATACACCACAAATATTATGGAGATGAGATAAGAGGACAAAGCTAATGAAACAATGCCACCAATCATGAAAAACTGCTCGCACTACTAGTCTGCAATACGCTTGTTTGCAATACAATGTTGCCCTAATCCCCAACTGTTGGCCGTCCCTGGTCGCCACTAGTCCCAGAGTCCAGCCCCAGAGTGCCTGGTGCGCTGCCTGGCCCTGCTCACCGGGGTCCTGGCCGGCTTCGTCTCCACGAGGGCCCTGAGCCAGGAGAGGCCCTCCGCTCCCCGCTGTTCACCAAGGCCAAGGTACCGCATGGTGGTCCTCAACTGGTAGAGCGCACTGTAGGAACACTGCCAGTTAGGGTTAGGGGTTCAGCAAATGGAGCAAGTTGCATGTTGTGCATACATTTCTCAGTCTCTCAGCCATGGAATAAATCATTTTTGTTTGCCGTTTACCAGGCTAATGTCACTTGCAAGTGTGCCCAGGTGTTCTCTGCAGTATTTTACAGATCTGTGGTGTACAGTGGACTGTGAAAAATGTTTTATGTGCAAGCAATGTGGGGTGACAATAATCTTCTGTCCATGGAGATCAAGGTCATCTTGCATGTGAAAGTCTGGCTACATTAAGATCCCCTCATTCAAATATGTCATATGTCTTATATAGTGCCAGTGGTCGAATATGTCTTATTTATGATGAATCCAATATTTTAATATTTAAGTTTTACATTACAAAATGTTATGTAATGGAAAATGCGGCTAACATCGTTGTGCTTCATTTCGCTACTTGTTGTCATTGCAGGCCTTGGCCAGGAAGTCAGTGCATTTGTTTCGAGTGTGAAGGTGAAGATGGCGGAGGATGGAACAATGGCCACTCTCAGGGCCATGATGAAGCTCTGCACTCTGTCGCCAGCCCAGAAGGCACAGGTCAGACGCCAGCCGGCCGGAGCCAAACAATCACTCATACTCAACTCTTGTTTATTAGGCTGCTGATTACTCTTTTCAGAGTGGCCGCTGTGCTAAAGCCCAATCTATTGTGCTCTTTTCTACCAGGACAACATCTCCTCCACTTCCTTCAGACTTTCACAAGCGTCCTCCCCCGCCAGACTCTTCAGCGAACTAGCAGAGATCTGCAAGCTGTTGGTAAGTGACCACAGTTACAAGGTCTGATCTACCGTACAAGCAACCTAACTATACCCTGCACCCACCGTACCACTTAGTAACTACACATCTAGGCTTAGAGTAGGCAGAACATATCAGAGTATGGGAATCTCTATCCCCTGGTTCAGCTGAGCGGTGTGTCGGGCGAAGCCAGCGCACCGGAGGACGACCCCCGCAGCATGCTGGATGACGAGTGGGAGGGTGGTCAGTGGGAGGACCAGCCGCAGCCAGAGGGTGGACGACTTTGACCTGTCTGAGCGATGGCGAAGCGCCCCATGCCAGCGCCAGCGGAGCCCGCCGGCCGACCGGGGACGGGGACGGAGGTTGGCGCGTGTGGACCGGGTAGGATGGGGGGGAGGGGCTTATGTCTTAATGTGCTTTTATTATGATGGTGCAATGCAATTATTAGCATAGTTGGCGTTACATTTACACTAATGCTCATAATTGCTAGGCTAACCCCTTGCTTGTGAACCACAAGATAGCAGGATAAGATGCTAACACTTAGCCTCTATTTATGGTAATTGGTGGTGGTTATAGTCTGACAAACTCTCAATGTATTGAAGTTTCCATTTTAATTAGTCAAACCAAAATGCCAATTGATGTGGCTGCGATGCTGGTGCGTTGGCTAATAAGCAGTAAGTAGTAGAAGTAGAAAGTAGTAGGTCATTTTGACCAATTGTTAATTTTAACCTTGTGTTTGTTTTGTCACAATAATTGATTTCTGGAAGACTTCATAATCACAAACTGGAAGAGGAGGAGAAGAGGTGGGTCAGGAAAATTCCCAAAACATTTTTCGCGATATGAATCCACAAATACTGTTTTTAACAAATGACTCCTTATTCTCCTGAAACTACACAGGCTCTCTCTCTTTGTTTTCACATGGTGTAAAACTATAAATATTGCAGTCCATCCATACTAATGTAGTGAAATTCCCCTTAATTATTGTGGTAGTTGATTTTGCTATAACCCCCAGCCCTAATTAAGAAGAGCATGATATGTAAAATGATAAATGTTAAATGGATTGCATTTATATAGCACTTTTATCTAAAGCAGCTTTTACAGTATTGCCTCACTTTCACCCATTCATACAACACATTGGTACAACCGAACGACAGGTTACCATGCAAGGTAACAACCAACATCTCAGGAGCAGTTTGGGTTATGGTGTTTAGGTGAACCAGCAACCGTTTGGTTACCAGACAACCGATCCACTCCTGAGCTTCTGCTGCAGAGAGCATGATACGTCACTTGCTGATTTGATGGCCAACAAATGATGACTCTGATCATAACTACATGGACTCTCTCTGGCGCCCCCTGCAGGTGCCATGAGCCTGTTGGCAGAAGAGCATCTGGCCAGCGAGGGCCTGGCCTCTCCTGGCCAGCCTGGAGCTGCTGTGTGTGTTGTGCCTCCGTGGCAGCCGGCCACAAGCCTGCTGTTCAAGCCCCCGGAGGTCCGGGGCAGGCTGCCTGAGCAGCTGGAGAACGTCGAACTTCAGCAAAGCCCTGCACCTCAACAATGGTGGGGCACTGTGTAGCACTCAGGCCTGGTTGTGGTGTTAATGAGGATGATTGGCCTATATCTAATCTATGGGGAATTAACAGATTTTGGTGGAAGTTGGGTTGTTTTCCATTGGACTTTTCAGTTGAATGGTAAAATGCAATGAAGTGAGTGAAGGTGGCAATTGGAAGCCACACACCCTATCGCAAAGGTTGTCCACATTGAAGTTTGTCATATTCCCTAATGTTTTATGTTCCCACATACCCTGTTCCTGTTGAGGAAACTGTCTGTGGAGGACTCCCATCTCTGCCAGGAGAAGTTTGGATCTGCTGCTCAGCCCCCCTGGCGTGAGGGACACATCTTTCTTAGACATGAACACACTCTTCACTCAATTTACTCACTCAACATCATTTACTCACTCAACGTTCGCTGGCTTACTCAACTCTCTCACTCTCTCAACGCACAACATTTGTTTTCAATTGTTATATTACACTTCGTTTCCTTAAAGCCACGTTTCCACGCAACAGGTAGCCTTCAACTTTAGCCCCCAGGATCTACTTTTCAACCCCGTTCTTTCTGCGTTTCCACCTCTGTCTAAAAGAAGTTCCCTAATAAGTTTTCCAGAAACTTACATTAGTCCCGGTTCCTGTGGTGGAAATGCCAACCGAGTTCCTCCCAAACTTCCGCTAGATCCTGGGCAAAGCTGCATGCGGTGGAAACGTGGCTTTAGTTACATTTTGAATTTCAAACAACATTTCAGAACAACGTTTCTTGTATGTGCCACACACGTGGCTCCTTTCCTGCCATCTGCTGCTGATACAAAGTTGTGCGCCGTGACAGCACACGTATGTGGAAATATCTGCGTACAAACGGTGTCCTCCGTGTGCATGTGTTTCCTCATGGGACTTGTGTTCGCTGTTACCGCCAGGACCAGGAGAATCTGTGCCGCGGTGCTGCTGGGCTTGCTCCCCGCCATCCGGTGCCTGGGACAGACGCAGCACCCGGCCAATGACATGCGCCACGTCCAGGGGGTCCTGCTGCAAGTGATGTCTGGCTTCTGGTTTGTGCCGTGCTTCACCGTAACCTAGACTACCGTTGTACCTCCCCGGTTTTTTAATTGGAATCCTTGTCAGACTGAGGGCTTTGCTTTTGAAAGGGGACACTCAGGGTTCATGCCTTGTTGTGTTGTTCTGCTGTTTTTGTGTGTTTCAGTATCCTGGCCCCAAACAGGGAAATGCAGCAGCGGCGTTGTGCGGGCTGCTTTGGTGAAATGCCTGATTGCTTTACTGGAGGTAAAGTCATGTAATGGGTGTGATATCCTCATAGTGATACTTTGCTGAGCCGCTCCCATGTGTCCCTCTTTGACCTTCACCATCTATACCGGCATTCTGCAGGCTGACCCTTGTTGTAAGTGGGCGGTCCTTGGCCGAAGGGAGGAGGAGCTTTCCTGTGTCAGTCCTCTTGCGTTTCACCTGGCCGACGCACACCACGTGCGGATGTTGGCGGCCATGTCGGTGGAGCGGTAGGACTGAGCATACCATGGTCACATCTGCAATGTGCTACTACTTGCATACGAGAGGAGCTTGCATTTTATATCTATGGGACGATGCGCTGAATCTGAAAATCTGATCAGATGACTTGCTGTGTTACTGTAGACGTGTTAGAGTTTTTTGGAGTAGTTTTGGATGATGAGAATGTACGGATGATTTATAGACACACATAAAGTATATTCATCCATCCGCTCTCCATTCAAGGCATGAAATATGGATAACCTTTGAGAATAACTTGTACTGATAATAATCTTTCAACCTAGACCAATTTTCTGATCATTTAGGGGCTAACTGACTAATTCGGACACATTCAGACACATATGTTTGTCTGAAATTAGTCAGTTGGATACTAAATAATCGGAAAATGGGGTCTAGCATTAAGCAATCCCGAAGTTATCCTTGTCTGGCTCTCTGTGTGATATTGGCTCTAAGTCTTCCACCCTCCCGTGCTCCGTCCAGGCTGTTTGTGGAGGTGAAAGCCGGCCAGCCAGATAAGAGGAGGATGCTGCCTCTGCAACACCAACAGGAGGCCTTCGAGAGGGTCTACCTCAAGGCCCAGGAGGGAATGAGGTTCTCGGTAATATATTTAGTCTCACTCTCTGCTCCTTTCATCGTCGATTAACCGAAAATGAGTGTTGCTGTGTTATATGTCATTTTCGTTGAGTTTTAATGTTTATTTCTGTGTCTCGGCGGTCACACGATCGCAGCGGAGCGGCCCCTCGGAGGAGCTGTGCGACGAGGCCTTCAACCGCCAGGCGTTGCTGCTGAAGTGTGTGTCGGTGGTGCTGTGCTGCAGCCCCGTGTGTGAGAAGCAGGCGCTGTTCGCCCTCTTCCAGTCCCACAAGGAGAACAACATCGAGGACCCGCTCATCAAGAAGGTCAGGGCCTCGCTGAGATGCTGTGTGGTAGTTAATGCTGTACCTGACTATGGGCGGTTGTAATGTCACTTCACACGTCTGAAAAGCGATATATGCTGAATTGAGTTTGTTTTTTCTTTATAATACACAGTCCATCATTTATTCATGATCTTCTTGCTATTTTCTATGTTTGTTTTGTAGCAATTCTATATATGTTCTCTATATATATAATATATATATATAGAGAACATATATAGAATAGTATATAGAACATATATATAGTATATAAATATTATTTATATACTATATATATATATCGTATATTATAATATATTTGTAATAAATGATAATATATTTTGATGTGTGCAATCTTCTATTTTGTTATTTACTATTATGTACATTTGCTTCCTATTCATATTTAATTCTCTTCGTGCATTTATTATGAGGGACGATCTTCTTTTCATTTGTGTCTACATGAGGGCTCCTTAACTAAGTGTGAGGTGTGTGCCGTGTCTGACCTGCAGGTTCTGTGCAGTGTGTCCAGAGCACTGGGCTACAGGAGTGCCAAGGGCTTCGTGAGCTCTCACCTGTACTACCTGGTGGCCGAGTGGCTGGGCCAGAGGCAGGCGGACGACCGCTACACCCTGGAGTCTTTCCCCTTCGCCCTGCTGGGCCACGACACGCTGCACGAATTCTACAGGTGACGGAGACACTCACTCTCAGGGCCAGTTGCCCCATAGATAGCAGCTTGGGATGGGATCTTTAACCTTATCTCTCATCTATCCGGGTTAGGGGATATAGTGTATAAAACACCTGCAATTTTGATTTGCTCAAATCCCTGGGGAAAGACATTCTATATTAATATTACTAAAATGTATCCATATTGATCCTTCATAATTTAATGTATTTGGTCTGTATGTAATCACAAACAAAATAGCTTTTTGTTAAATATTGATTTGGGCCTTCACTTTGATGGGGGATCTCGACTCAGGTTGCCAGCAGCAACCATCCGCATAAGTAACCATCATATCCCATAGTTTGAATAACATCCCTCCATGACCCGCTGTGTTCCCTCCTCTATGCAGCTCCTCCTGCCAGGTGCTGATCCCCCACCTGATCTTCCTGGAGGACTTTGAGCAGGTCAGGTCCATGGGAGACCTGCTGGGGAAGGACTGGCGGGATCTGCTGGCCGACTGCTTCCCCAAGCTCATGGTCAACATCCTGCCGTACTTCGTGCTGTCCGGCCAGGCCGCCCAGGTGGGCCGGGCGGAGGGAGAAGGCCCACAAGGTGTACGAGCTGCTGAAGGACGCCGCCTGCCTGGGGAAACAGGTCGGCCTCCTGCTGGGTTCCTGCTGGGGTTCCTGTTGGGTTCCTGCAGACAATTTATATTGGCAGTGAACGGCATTGAACCGTGGTGTGTGTCTCTGCTCTCATCCACAGCGGATCGACAGCTTGATCCAGAGCAACCTGGCGGACATCGTGGTGGAACTGCTCCTCACGCTGTATGAAGGACCCGGCGGGCCGGAGCCCAGGAGCCAGGGGACCTCCAAAGATTCATAGGGTGAATTAGAAAGGAACACGCATCCACACCCACGTATCGCAGGTCTGGCCTCAGTGTATACATTCAGAGTTTTAACAACATTTGATTGTGTTGCGTCTTAGTGAACTGGATCCTGCGCCCAACCCGCCCTTCTTCAGCTCCCATGTGATCAAAGACACGCTGGACTACATCAGCCAGTGTCACAGCACCAACCATAAGTCACTGGGTGGCTATTCTGTCCAAGAACCCGGTAAGACCGCAAAGTCTTTTAAGAGCACGCTTTTTATCCAAAATGACATAGTCAATGTAGATACTTGATCAGGTCGTGGTTGAAGTATAACATTTGTGTTTCTTCTGCGAAAACTTTAAATCTTGTTACTGCTAGATAAGCTGTCTACTCCAGCTACTCCCAGAGAAAGTTCCTCAGCTGTCGATTATTTTCTAGTATTGTATCTTGTCTTGCATCTTAATATCTGAACATTCCTCCCTCAAATAAAAAAAAGCATTCATTGTTCCTCTCCTTCCTCTCTCCCCCGTCGGTGCTGCGTTGTCGTCCTAGATTCTCCATCCAGAGGATCCTGCTGGCGGTGTGTGAGCGGGCGGCGGGGACCACCCAACGCCTACGAGCGCCACCGCATCCTGCTGATGTACCACCTGCTGGTCAGCCTGCTGCTGGGCGAGGTGAAGGACGGACTGGGGGGCGCCTGGGCCTTCGTCCTCAGAGGACATCGTCTACAACCCTCATACACAACTTCAACAGCAGGTGGGCGATCTGTTTCATAGTCTGCCTGACAGGATGGAGGCTGTGGGGAATGAGCCCGCCGCTGTCCGACTGTTTCAGTCAGAATTCTCCTCCCCTTCCGCTGTTTATAAAGACGTCCGAGATAGCAGCCTAGTCCTTTACAAAGATTTGGGTCGTGCAATAAGGCAGGCCTGCCTGGTCCTTTTGCTAGGATTTAGCCTTTTAATTCCAGTTTATTTTCCAAGGGCACCATCGCTGCATCCTGGGGCTCAAGACAATTGTGATTTGTTTAAAGAAATGCAAACAAGGTGGTGTTTTTTTCCCCTATCCCAGAATAATAATGGCCAGACATTTTCTCCAAAAAGGTCTGTCTATACAAGACTAAATGCTCTAGATACATACATACATGCATAAACACACACGTTGAAGCAGAATTCTTCAGTTGATGTCCAAAGACTACCTGTAGGCATCCCTGGGCATGGCTAGCCCCTACATTTCATTGACATGCATTCTTACCCAACGCTTTTACTCGTGTGTACAGCGGCCCTTGGATAAAGTGCAAAAACGGCTAAATAATAGTTAAGGCATCCACTGATGACGTGGAACATCATTCAAAACACCTTCTTATATCTTCTTAAACCTTCTTATATTTAACACATTTGGAGGACAATCATTTAGAAGTTGTAAAGTAAATATCCTGCCCATGAAAATCACTATGAATGGTCTTTGTGTTTGAAGGGTGCGATAAATAGACTTGAAATGGTTTCTTGTTCTGTAGTCCGGAGCAGTGTGACGAGGTGTCCAACCGCAGCCTGCTGCTGTGCTGTGACCTGCTGGCTGCTGTGTGTCGGGCAGCGCTGCAGTTCTGGCGCCGACGTGCTGGACTGCCACTGCAGGTCATCGTCGGGACTCTCACAGCCCAGGTGACCAGCCGACCGGCCATCTCACAGCAGGTGAGGAACCCTTCCATTGAAACATATTTCAAACGTTTCTTTTTGAAAAAGTGTTTCAGTTGAAATGTGCTGTGGCAATAATTGATTTATTTATATGTATATAAATCCATGAATTGTCAAATGTTTAACTGCAATTTAATTTCACTGAATTCATCATAACAATAATAGTATTATAATAAGACACTTTATTTATATAGGGCTTTTAAAAACAAAGTTTAAACTCACTTTAGAATACAAACAATACAATTAATGAATAATATAATAAAAAGATTAAAAAGTTGATAAGAATCTTACAAAAAACAGTCAACATCACGTAAAAGCACTTTTATAAAAATTGGGTTTAAGAAGTTACTATAAGTAAAATACATCTCTTCTAAATGTGGTAGATCTAGATTTCCAAGTAAATAAAAGTGTAATTCTGTGCAGGTGTTGGTCTGCCTTGCGTCAGATTCTTTTCTCTCTGTCCCTGTAGGTGCTTGCTCTCCTGAGGTTTCTGGTGGTGGATAACCAGGAGAAGCTGCGCAGCGCCATCTGCAGGTTGGAGCCGTTCCCCGACACGCCTGACGAGTTTAAAGAGCTTCGCTCCGTGCAGCACAAGCTTAAATACAGCTCTGGGCCCTTCAGTCTACGACAGGTAACCCCAGCTGCTATGGAATGTATAGATAAATAATGTAGGAACCACAAGTACTTAAGTGTGTTAATATTCCCTGATCAGACTTCCTTTTAATAAATGTATGTTATCCATGACTTCCCATCTCTGAGCCCATCTCCTCATTTTAAGTGCACTTAAACATCACTTTTTAGACTCAAAGCACTTAACAAATATTGCCTCACATTCACCCATTCATACACACAAAGCCACAGCCAGCTCGTCAGGAGCAGTTAGGGTTAGGTGTAGGGTTAGATGTCTTTCTCAGGGACACGTCCACACATGATGAGGACCCAGGGATCGAACCAGCAACCTTCCGTTTGCCAGACCTGAGCCGCCCACTAACATCTAGCAGCCATGATTTCATGCACCACCCCAGTTCCCCAGGTTGCCTCTTGTATCTTAAAGACCGTGGGTTGCTAAATATAAGCCATGTATCCATCTTTCCATCTTTTGTCCTCCTCCACCGCCCACAGGAGATAGTGCACTTCTTGTCTGTGAGGTCATGTGACACGCTGCCCCTGACCAGGCTGGAGGGTCTGAAGGAGCTGAGCAGGCAGCTGGGGCAGAACAAGGCGGACATAAGAGCGCTGCTCAAGGAGTGTCACGGTAAGGACTGGTCCATGTTGACTGGTCCCTCAGCTGGTCCACTCTGGAGGCTGTAGGGTGGCACAGGAGAGGAATGATAAAGAAATGTCATAATGAACATGTCTTGTCTTTAACACAACTAGTCATGTTGATATAGATCTCAATTTAGTTTTGTCTAGAGCCTGGACTGTTTCTGGCAACATTGTACTTTTGAGAACTATTTACAACATTCTATTCCATTTTATTTGAGAAAATGCAGGCATTCAGCAGAACACTTTGGAGGGAAAGTAAGATTCTGAATGCTACTTACGTGCTACCTATGTGTGTGTTGTGTGTTGTGTGCTGTGTGTGTTTTGTTCCTGGTTCCAGAGGAGCCCTCAGAGAGTGTGCTGGTGCAGCTGATTCTCAGCCTACTCCAGCTGTGTAAGGTAGCAGCCAACCACCCGGGAGGAGCTCACATCCTAGGTACCACATCTGGCCTGAGTTCATACGTCTGTATACACTACACACAGTAGTCTACACACGCTATGGTCCTCAGTTCAATACGCTTTGTGTACCAAATTGTTCTGGGCTGCAATCATGTGTATCTGTAAAAATGTGATAACAAACGGCAAACTGCCTCTTTGTCCACCGGTTTTGGTAACTGTATCAATAAGAAATAAATTTAATGTAATGATAGAATGTAATAAAATGGTACATAGTTCCATGTAAGTTTTCCATTCAGGCATTAATCGCCAAGACTAGAACTTGCGTAGTGTACACATTTTTTTTGCCTGCATTTATTTGATAAAATGACTTATTTCGAAAATGTCACCAGACATTAGTTTGATCTTCTGTCCAACCGTGCTAGAGGCGGCAGGGAGCTGTCTGGGGGAGCTGGGTCCCGTGGAGCTTTCCACCATCGCCCTGCTGCACGGCAGAGACGCCCTCTACACCCGGGCTGCCTCCCTGTTCCCCTCCAGCCACGCCCAGGGCCTTTACATCCTGCTGGACTGCATGGACACCGCCCTCACACACCACAGGTAGGTACCCTGCGTGTGTGTGGCGTGTGTGTGTGTGTGTGTGTGTGTGTGTGTGCGTGTGTGTGTGTGTGTGTGTGTGTGGTGTGTGTGTGTGTGTGTGTGTGTGTGTGTGTGTGTGTGATATGTCACTTTGGATTAAAGTGTTGAATTAATACATGTTACTGAACAGTAATTTACTTGCGAAATAAGTCCTCATTTTATCATGGTTTACTTTTACATTTTGTGCAATGTAAGTAGTTGTAGACTACGAAGACTAGCTTTTCACTACATTTTGTTTTCATTGCTTTAATGTTGTGTCTCTTTGTGTTCCATCTAAATAATTTCACGTGTTCTTATAAATGTGTGGAATATATATTTTATTTAACTGCTCTCGTGTGCATGTGGGTGTGGTGTGTGTGTGCGTGCGTGCGTGTGTGCGTCAGTATTGAGGTGAGGAAGGCTGCAGGTCAGTGTGTGAGGAGCATCCTTGGGACTCAGGCGGGCGCAGACTTCTGGGAGCAACACAAGGACCAGCAGGACCCCCTGCTGGCCTACCTCAACCCCTTCAGGACCGCCAGGAAAAAGGTACCGCCCCGTCAGTACACTGTGGCTGCTGGATACAACAGGTTCAAAATGGGTCATCACATCAGTTGATTCTTTTAATACCTGTTGCAATGCGCAGCCAGGTTGATGTGTGTGTGTGTGTGTGTGTGTGTGTGTGTGCGTGTGTGTGTGTGTGTGTGTGTGTGTGTGTGTGTGTGTGTGTGTGTGTGTGTGTGTGTGTGTGTGTGTGTGTGTGTGTGCGTGTGCGTGTGTGTGTGAATGCTAAACTGTTCCAATCAGTTATTTGAGAAGCAACTTAAAAGGCTTGTTTGACTCCTGCTTAAAAGGATATTGTCAAACTGGTTCTTATGTGGCGGCTTTACCATGTGCACAACTCAGCTGGAAAACGGGGACATGGAGGTGACTCTGGAGGAGTCCAAGGAGCGACTGGAGAGCCAGGAGCTGTGGGTTCCCCAGGCGGGAGCCCACAAGAAGTGGCTGAAGACCCTGTGCGCCGCCCTGCTGGACAGCGGTGGCGTCCGCAACCAAGCGTTGCTGTTGTCTCGGCCGCTGTGTCTGGTCAGTGCTAGAACATGAACTTCATGTAATGCCACTTTACTGTCAACTGCAGTTATCACCCTGAGCTCTGTTCTCCACATTTGATAAAACATTTTATATTAATGGAGAATAATCCTAAACATTCATCTCAGCCTCACTTTGGATACAATTGTGTAAAAAGTGTCTGCTGAACACAAAACAAATTATTGTGTAATTATGTTAGCATCTTATAGCGCAGTATAGCACTATAGCAACTTATTAATATCGTATAGCAGCTTATGAATATCAGCGTTAGCCAATAAATATAATATCTGCTAATATCTCTAATAGACAGTGCAGCATATCCACCAGAATCCTTTGGGACCTCCGACCACCGCTCTAGTTAAAGTCTGTGTGCCCGTGTGTCCTCCCCAGGTGAGAGCAGACTTCTGCCAGCGAGTGCTGCCCCTGGTGGTGCACTCCATACTGCAGGGGGACCAGGACGGCTCCTGGCGCCGGCTGCTGTCCCGCCACATCCAGGACTTCTTCTCCTCCTACTGCCGCAGCGCCGGCCAGGCCTCCAGCCGCTCCGCCACCCCCCTCCCCCACCTGGACTCCGGTAAGGGGCCGGGAATTATGTTTTTTCCATAGACCTTTTAAAAGTGTATTGAGAGTATTGAGTTTCTGTGTCAAACTGCTACGGTTCCAGCTTTTGTACATTGACTTGGTGTCTTTAAAATCCTCCCTTCTATCTTCAGATTGCAAGAATTGCAGAATGTAGTCCTCAGCGAAACCTTTAACATTTTCATGTTTCACATGTGCTTAATGAAATGTATTGCGTTGCTGTTGTTTGTGTGTTCTAATGCTACAGTGTATTGATTGGTTTGCCAGGAGAGTCTGACGTGGTGAGCCAGGGTGCTCTGGACAAGGCCTCTCTCAGGACCATGCTGTCAGTGGTGGACTACCTGAGACACCAGCAGAGACCAGTAGAGACCAGCGGGTGGGACACCATTATTAGATTATCATATTGTCATTTATTATCTATAGAATTCTAGCTATTATTGGGAATCTAATATTTGATATTAGGCTTTTTTCTTATTTTATTGATCTATTTTTATCATAATGTAGTTTGGATTATTATTTGTATTTATTAGTTATTACTTATTTTTGTATTTATTTATGTATTTATTCATTGTAGTTTCTGGTGTAATAATGTATTGTTTTTGGTTGGTATTGCAGAATGCACTGACACATAATGCATGTGGGGCGGCAGATATAATCACATTGTTTTTTTTTATTCATTGGTGCTAATTCCATATTAAGTTATTAATACATATCATCAACAACAACAGTAATACAGTAGCCAACGCTCTGGTGCCGTCAGGTCCAGCGGCACGGTGTGCGACACCAACTCCTGGCTGGAGCTGGACTACCTGGAGGTGGCCCGGGCCGCCCAGGCCTGCTCGGCCCACTTCACCGCCCTGCTGTACACCGAGATCTACGTGGACAAGATCAAGGCCAGCACCGAGGAGAGCCGCAGGTACCGGAGCACCCAATGGTACTCCTCGTACCAGTGTTACTACTGCCGCTGCCGCTGCCGTGGTCTGTTCTGTTGACACCAAGCTAGTGAAAACTGATTTTAGTTATTGTGCTCCAAGAGCAGGGGATGTCTTTTAAAATCGATGCCTTCATCTCATTGGGCAAATTCAGAAATGTGATAAAGGAATTTGGAGTCCTGTTTTAAATAATGATGCCATCGCGTTATCAGTTGAATGTATAACATGTTTTATTTATTTTTTATGATTATGCTTGGAACCAGGGCGTCATCCCAAGTGGACCTAGGTCTCAATGGTTTAAATAAAGGTATAAACATATGGTCTGTCGATATGTTCAGGAGCATGTCGAGAGCGTCTCGCAGGATCAACTTTGAGGACAACAGCCAGACCTTCACCATCTCCAGCCTGACAGAGAAGAGTATGGGGGATACGGGCATCAGCCTGCAGGTAAGATCATACTACTCTTCATCATGTACATCACACATCACATGGTTATATGGACCTATGTAGAAGAGTAGGGGTTTCATCATTAATAAGTCTTATGCTGTATAAATATATTTTTTGTTTTTCTTTCTATCTTTGGAAGTAATTGCTAAATAATTGGCATTTGTCAAATTAGACTCTCTTAAGTAATTGTTAAATAGTGGTTGGATCACAGGCTTCTACAGTAAATAGAATTGCATCACAGCAAACTAAGATTAATTGTCAAATATCAAATCATGTCTTAAAGAATTGAAACAGTTTGCCTGAAATTCCATATCGGAGACGTTTCATATCCTAAAATTGTCTACAGTTCCCATGAAGGATTGCACATGTTGAATATAATGTTAACGTGCTAGTGTGTGTGTGTGTGTGTGTGTGTGTGTGAGAGCAGGAGCTGCTGATCGAGGTGTACCGGAGCATCGGGGAGCCTGACAGTCTGTACGGCTGTGGGGGGGAGACCACCAGCAGCCCTCTCACCAGGTGAGGGGATCACAGACACCGTGGTGGTGGGACTCACCAAGTACCACTACCATGGTGCTACTCACCACACCACCACCATGACGTGCCCAAGGTTGCTTGATTCAACAGCACGCCCAAAGGTTTCCCGTTTCTCGCCACAGTGGATCAATATCTAGAATTTATATCTAGAGTTTATGAGAATACTGTTTAAGAGAATACTTTTTACTGGACTTATTAGGTACTATTACTAATTCTTTAAAGTTGTTTTAGAATGTATGTTTAGAAGGATACTGCAGGAGCGACTGGGAA
Source organism: Coryphaenoides rupestris (assembly GCA_002895965.2). Taxonomy (NCBI): domain Eukaryota; kingdom Metazoa; phylum Chordata; class Actinopteri; order Gadiformes; family Macrouridae; genus Coryphaenoides; species Coryphaenoides rupestris. The sequence goes on along the minus strand of PIJE02000169.1, from coordinate 24,402 downwards.
GGAAGCATTCCATTGTACTTGTTACATATGACAATAAAGAAATCTTGAATCTTGAACATCTTGTACACATATGATCGATTAGTCAGACATTGTATTGATCCAGTCCTTTTGTCATTTGTTTTTGAAGTTTCTCATTCAAACCTTTAGCCGCCTTTGTAATAAACTACTACAGTGTAGCTAAGACTAGAAGGTGGCATCAACACGTTCTCAGAATAATGTAGGCATATATTACAAACAGGGATGTCTTTAATGATCAGTGTCATTCAGCCACTTACCTCCTCCCTCTCTGTTCCTCTCTGCAGGATTCGAACCTACGAGCACGAGGCCAAGTGGGGGAAGGCCCTGAGCTCCTACGACCTCCACTCCTCTCTGCCAGAGGTCATCCGGCAGGTGGGAATTGTCGAGGTACGTCTGGATAGGGGCATCCTTGACATCCTTTTTCATACATCCATTATCCACAATGACTTCTAGAAACGTCCGTGGGCAGTTCTGTAATGTGTTGCCGATGTCCACCCCTGCCATGCCGAGCAGGGCCTGCAGAACTTCGGCCTGAGCAGCATCCTGGCCACATACCTGCGGGGGCTGGAGAGCGAGGGTGTGGAGTGGGGGTCCGAGCTGAGGGAACTCCGTTTTCAGGCCGCATGGAGAACCTGCCAGTGGGACTGTGACCTGCCAGAGAGGTGGGAAGTTTTACTTTGGGATCTGTGGCTCCATTGGCATTGGCTGTGTAACACCATTGGCATTGGCTGTGTAATGTGTAGCCCTGGCTATGTATTGCTGCTCTGTACAGCTAATATAAAGACTTCCTCATAATATCTTGTTGCTTTCAGGAGTGAGAACACCAACCCTGGCTTTAATGAGTCTGTGTTCGGAGCTCTGCTGGCTCTGAACGATAAAGAGTTCTCCACGTTTGACCGAACGCTGAAGTACGCCAGGTAGGAGGAGACATGCTCATGATTTGACGTTGACGTTGAATACAAAATGACTCATTGTGACTCAATGTAATTGTTAACCTCTGATTTAATGCTTCCTCTCTGTGTGTGTGTGTGTGTGTGTGTGTGTGTGTGTGTGTGTGTGTGTGTGTGTGTGTGTGTGTGTGTGTGTGTGTGTGTGTGTGTGTGTGTGTGTGTGTGTGTGTGTGTGTGTGTGTACACAGGGGTGCAGAGGTGGAGGAGTTGTGCCGAGGCAGCCTGGAGGCCGTGTCCTCTCTCTACCCTGCCGTGAGGAACCTGCAGAGTCTGGGGGAGCTGCAGAGTGTGAGGCAGCTGTTCTCCAGGTGGGGGCGCTAAACACGATATCAAGATCATCCAATACATTTGCACTGTCAAAGCGCTTTACAGTATTGCCTCACATTCACCCATTCATACACCTGACGGCTGTGTCAACCATGCAACCGACACGGTAAGGTCGGTTGCATGGTAACAACCGACACGTCAGGTAACAACCGACACGTCAGGAGCAGTTAGGGTTAGGTGGTGTCTTGCTCAGAGACACCTCAACACTTAGCTAGGTGGAGCCCGGTGATCAAACCAGCAACCTTCCAGTTACCGGACAACCGCTCTTACCTCCTGAGCTACTGCCGCCCCATTTAATACATTTTTAAGTAACAAATCAAATGGATGTTTAACCCTAACAATGATCTTTCTGATTCTTCGTCTAAAGATAAATTGCATATTCCCCCTAACAATTGCGTATTTACTGTATGTTTATTTATTTATTTAAGGATCCCCATTAGCGTAAAACATAGTCTTCCTGGGCTCCACAAATAACACATAAGACATAAACAACATCGTTAGATTATAAAAAAAAAGGAGCTGAGGCCGCATCGAGACCAAATGGCTTTAAAAACACATTCAATACTGTTGCCCCGTGTTGTTCCGACTCCCCCCCCAGACCCCTGTCGGACGCCACCCTGGCGGAGGTCTACCAGCAGTGGAGGGATCACTCCCAGCTGCTGGCGGACAGCGACTTCCCCCTGCTGGAGCCCATCCTGGCCCTGCGCTCGGTGGCCCAGCAGACCCTGCTGGCGCGGGCGGGAGACCCCGGCTGCACGGCGTACCTCAGCTCCGTGCTCAGCGACCACCTCACCGAGCTCTGCCGGCTGGCGCGCAACGCCGGGAACACAGAGGTGCCACTCTCAACAAATTTTACTTCTTTTGATTCCCCTAATGCTACTTATTACTTAGGCTCAGGAACGGTTCAAAATACTGTTTGCGTTCTTCTTTCAATTGTAACATTAAAAGTGTCGACTGTATCACACTGTATAAATGAATGTAACATGCATGTAAAATACAGCATGTTGCTGCATTTAAGTGTTATGGCTAGTGAGGACTGTACAATATAATGTACACATTGTTAATGCAAGAGGGCACATTGTGGTTTCAAGTTATGTCATTGTCAAGATGAGATTCAATGTTATTGTCATTGCACAGTGCAGTACAAAAGGCTAGTGAATTGTGTCATGTTTAATTGCTTTCCCTTTAAATACCTGCAATACCGGCTGTGTCCAGCTGGCGGAGCGGGCCGTGTACCAGATGAAGCAGCTCACCAGTGGAACGACCCACCAGTGGCAACTGGAGGAAGCCCAGGTGTTCTGGGCCAAAGGGGAGAAGGGTCTGGCCCTGGGCCGCCTCAGACAGATGATCAACACCTTAGAGGGGCAGGTCAGAGATTCTCTTTCTCTCTCTCTCTCTCTCTCTCTCTCTCTTATTATATATATATATATATATATATATATATATATACATTGTCGAATGCAATATTTATTTAATGAGGACTGTCCAATAAACCTTCTACTTTTAATCATAACAAGATGTGTCTAAATTCACTGTGTATACTGTAAAGTTATGCCAAAGAAAACTAACAGAAATGTAAAACATCAAATTACTTCTTTGGAAGTTGTGTGTGTGTGTGTGTGTGTGTGTGTGTGTGTGTGTGTGTGTGTGTGTGTGTGTGTGTGTCTGTGTCTGCTTCAGGTGGACGTCAACCCAGGGTTGGTTCCTGTCTACACAGAGAGCCTGAGGCTGTGTGGCAACTGGCTGGCAGAGACCTGCCTGGAGAGTCCTGGAGTCATCCTGGAGAACTACCTGGAGAGGGTGAGCAGCCTGATCAGACTTCTCTCGGATGTTACTGTTGTTACAACCACTGCACAGCGGTTCTGTGAGCCGATCATTATAAACAATGAAAAATAATCTATAAAGTAAAATGTAGCCAAGAAAGCTCCTGCTACCACACCACCTATTTCACAATTTGATTTTTCAGTGCTTAAAAGTATCTTCCTGTTCCTGTCATTTTAACAAATATGTCACACCTCCACTCACCTCACTCACACACACTTCCACCAGTTAAGGAAATCTATAACTATGTGTAATATGTATGTACGTCCCCCTCCCAGGCCAGAATAGAGGTTGCTGCAGGCTGAATCGGACAGCCAGGACCCCCTGCTACAGAGCCAGCGGACGCAGGCCTTCCTGTCGCTGGCGCGCTTCTCCGACGCCCAGTATCACACCATCGACAAATACATGAACTCCTCGGAGTTTGAGAACAAGCAGGCGCTGCTGGAGAAGGCCAAGGCGGAGGTGGACCTGATGAGGGAGCACAACGTGGGCAGCAACAGGTCAGGGGTCACCGCCAATACGCTTTATATGGTCAAGATGGCCGCCTAGGATCACGTCCGCAACATGAAAACTACAACTAGAACTACAACTACAAGGACAACAGAAGTCAGCGCAAGCCATATGGAGTGCTGTTTATAGTGTCAAGCAATGTTTAACATTAGAGTCATGTTTTTTTATTGTCATTTATTCATTCATTCAGTCAGTTATTGTCCCTTAGCAGCCAGGGTCACAACGCATAAATACATAAATACAGACGGACAGCACCACCTCCACAACAACAACAACAGTACCAATAAAATACAGAGATTTGTGTTCGCGGTATTGAGTCATCTCTATAACTATAAGATCTTTAACAATCATAATCATTTCATTATCGTGTCTCAGTTAGTTTTCTCACGATAATCGCTAGATAATCGATAGTCTTCACCAGGATACAGACTGTAGCAAGCAGGCAGACATTTTGTAACCAAAAACTCCCATGATGCTCTCCTCCCCCTCCCGCCCTCGCACTCCCCCCCCCCCCCCACCAGGTACACGGTGAAGGTGCAGAGGGAGCTGGAGCTGGATGAGAGGGCTCTGTCCAACCTGCAGGCGGACCGGCGGCGCTTCCTGTGCAAGGCGGTGGACAACTACGTGCACTGCCTGGCCGAGGGGGCGGAGCATGACACCTGGGTGTTCCGCCTGGCCTCGCTGTGGCTGGAGAACGCCGACGTCAAGGACGTCAACAGCAAGATGAAGGTCTCTCTGTCTCTCTCTGTCTCTCCTCTGCTTCTCTCTCTCTCTCTCTCTCTCTCTCTCTCTCTCTCTCTCTCTCTCTCTCTCTCTCTCTCTCTCTCTCTCTCTCTCTCTCTGTCTCTCCTCTGCTTCTCTCTCTCTCTCTCTCTCTCTCTCTCTCTCTCTCTCTCTCTCTCTCTCTCTCTGCCTATACCTCGCAGCAACGCGCGTACACACACATACACACACAAACTATTTGTAAATACATTTATAACAATTTTACACACTCTGAACAACACATTAAATATATACCTAATTTAGGTAGCTCAAAGCATGGGCTTCTGTTACATTGCATGAAATGATGATCCCCACACCCCCACACACACTTTATTTCACATTTTCTATTGTACTTACATTGATGAAGGATTAGTATAGTCAACATTGTGTCCATGTTGCAGGTCGGAGTGAAGAGGATTCCGTCCTACAAGTTCCTGCCCCTCATGTATCAGCTGGCTGCCCGCATGGGCACCAAAATGGCTCCGGGCATCGCCGACGACGTGGGCTTCCATGATGTCCTCAATGACGTAATGACACTACACACTTTAATTAGGAGGTCTTTAAAGTGATCTAATCATTGAAATGTGCTGAAATAGGGATCAAGTATAGAAGAATGTTATGATATTTGAAACCTACATGATAATGCATTTCAAGTCAAATAAAAACTGTAACTAAGCTTTTTTTTAAATAATATTTCTAACATTTGGTGTATTTTCTATACATTTTATATCTAACATTTGTATATTTTTTAATGAAACCAGGTTCCTGCTGTGCAGATGTATACACACATTCTCAATGCACATATAAATACGAAATATAAACAATTACATTTACATTTGTGTCCAATAACATTTTTCGAATGCATACAAATGCTAAAGAGCCCCCAAAATGCTATATAATCCATCTAATGTACCGTACTTATTTAACTTAATTAGTTTTGTTCCTTCATCACAGTTGTTGTTGTTGTTGTTTGTGTGTCAGCTGATCCTGCGTGCGTGCCTGGAGCACCCCCACCACACGCTGTTCATCATCCTAGCGCTGGTCAACGCCAACAAGGACGAGAGCTTCACCAGCAGGTCCCGGCTGTCCAGGAACAGCCAGCAGCAGCCCTCACCGCTGGACCTGGTAGGACCTCCGTCTGCTCTGTCCTTCTGTCCATCCTGGAGAGGTTTGATTCTCTGCCTGAACCCAAGCCCACGGGCTCCCCTCAATTCCCTCAGGACCGGTCCGGTCTCATGGACAGAGATATTACATTTTTTGTTGTTGTTTTTTTAAGAATTGGCGGTGGGGAGTAAGCTATTTGGTGCGATAATGAGACTGTTGTATGTCTTATAACTTGAATTGTAACCTGAAAACGTACGTATCAATCACTGTGATCGACATATAATAAGCTTACACCAAAGTTGCAATACATTGCGACATTTGCGTGCAACGCGTGCATTAAGATGCCGTGATTCAAATTGTGTGTGCATGTAGCCTAACACTTGCGTGTGTCACTGGTAATGTCATGGTAATGTCATGTGCCTGTGTTGTCTAATGTTGTCTAGTGTTTGCATGTTTGTGCGTCTACAAGGTCTCTCTTGCAAAAGAGTTGCACAAACTCAATGAGGCTTACCTGAATAAAAAGGCATATATTTACATTTTATTTAAATATGAATTTAACAGCATAGTGAAGTGAAATAAAGTCATGCTAAAAAGATAATCATTTAAAGAGTCTCCAACCACTGCTATAGTAATATGTCCTGCGTGTGTGTGGGACGTCCCAGCTTGCATCCCGCTCCCTGCCTGATGCTGTTGTGTGCCGCGGCTGCAGGAACGCTCGGAGGTCGCCCGGAAGGTCATCAGCGTGGTGAGGAAGAAGAGGGCCTGCATGCTGAAGGGCATGGAGAGCTTGTGTGACGCCTACATCACCCTGGCCTACATGGACGCCAGCAAACACAAGATGGAGAAGAGTGAGTTCACAGAGTTTGTTTGTGTGTTGTGTGCGTGCCTGCGTGTGCATATTGTTGTTTATATTTTGACTTGCGTACTTCAGGCGAGACAGCCGGCTCAATGTGTCTGTACTTTATGTGTCTTCTGTCTAGAGGTTATGCTAATATTCTTTTTTCCCACAAGTTTAAAACCAGTTTGGTCATTTTTGTTGTTTGTGGTACAAAGTACACTAGGTAAGGTTCCTTACCGTACTTCTGGCAGTGTGTCTGAATGTAATCAGGGCAATGTGATAATACGCTTTGTTTGGAATGAATATCACGGAGGTAATGTGATAATATGGTGTGTCTGATGTGTTCCTTCTCAGAGCCTCTTCCTATTCCTGCTGATCAACCCATTATGAAAATCAAAGACCTGAACGAGGTCACAATTCCCACTGTGGACATTAAGGTACATCATCCATTTACATTTTTTGTGTCATTATTTATGTCGTTGTTATTATTGACTGACTCGGGCCAGGACAGACATGCATACATACACACAGAGACTCCTTCCATTATAGTTATATAATATAACCTGTCATTAAAATTAACACAACGTGACAGCCATACAGGCAATATGCCTTGTAGTGGCGCACGTTCGATTCCCATCCACGGTCATTCCCTTCCCTCTCTCCTTCAATCCACTATCCTGCCCCGTCTTCACTCTCCTGTCCATGAAAGGCACAAATATATATATACAAATTATATATACAAGTCTATAAGTCTATATACAAAAATAAATTAACACAACCAAAGCAGCCGATTTTGTGTTTACAGTGGATTACATTCATATTGTCCATACTGCGATGATGGTGGATCACGGTCAGACACTTGTTTTCAGCAGCACCGTGTTGTTGTTGATGCCTACAGGTGGACCCGTCCGGTCGCTATGACGACCTGGTCACCGTCCGCTCCTTCAAGCCCCAGTACCGCCTCGTGGGCGGAGTCAACTTGCCCAAGATCATCGACTGTGTCGGCTCGGACGGCCGGAGCCACAGACAGCTGGTCAAGGTGTGTGTGTGTGTGTGTGTGTGTGTGTGTGTGTGTGTGTGTGTGGTGTGTGTGTGTGTGTGTGTGTGTGTGTGTGTGTGTGTGTGTGTGTGTGTGTGTGTGTGTGTGTGTGTGTACATGTGTGGTTTTAGTAATTGTATTCATATTGCTAAGTACTCTGACACACAGAAAGGAGCAAAAAATCAGTAAAAACAAACTAAAACAGCAAAATATCAATGAAATTCACATTAAAACATTTAAAAGCATATGATTTAAGCGGTCACAAAGAGGGAGTTGGACATTAAAAGACATTATGCTTTAAAAGACCGGAGAGAGGCGGAGTCACAGATCTGTTGTGATGGGAGTGGGTGATTGAGAAGGCCACGCCCCCTCAGGTTGGGTGCTTGGTGCTGGCGTGTGCGAGAGTGACGGATGAAAGAGGGTTGAGAGTGAAAGAATGCAACTACAAGGACAAACACACATTTGACTGTGCAGTCACATGTGTGTTTGTCCTCCACTTGTGTGTGTGAAGTGTGTCTTTGTTTGATGTGTGTTTAAAGGGGTTTGAACTGGTTTTCTTCACCTCTTCTGTACCGACGAACCATAATGGCTTCGACTTCGGTTCTTTTCCACGTTCCACGTTTGTTCTGCAGTAATAATTAACCCTGTTTGTGTTTTTGTCACTGTGAGAGATAAAGGGTTAGTTAAAAATGTATTCAGCGTGTGCTTTGTTCTTAAAACAAAGCATTCCTTTGGAAAATTCCCGGCTAAAAACACGGCTTCAGAATGAGGAGGGAGGTTGGAAGGAAGAGCTGTGGGCTAATCAGTAAATTATAAATGCTTTTTGTAAATTTAAATAAAAGTCAAAGTACAATAGAATAATACCTTTTTCAATAGAATATTTAAAAATACATATTACCAATGAGTAATTTCACTACATAAACGAAATAATCTAAATAAACCAGCCAAATATATATATTTTTTAAATAATATTAACATTTGAAAATATTCGCATTAAAATGTTTCCTTAATATTCATACATACATATAATCTATTACTTTGAAAAATGTTTACATATATTTAACGTGAAATAGGAGTTACGGCAGAGACACGACTTTGTTAATTCTGGGAATCTAATCCACGGGACATGTCCAGTATTGACTGGGGTACTCTAACGATGACCTTTGCCCTCAGGGCCAGGACGACCTGCGGCAGGACGCGGTGATGCAGCAGGTGTTCGCCATGTGCTCCACACTGCTGCAGCGCAACGCCGAGATGCGCCGCAGGAAGCTCAGCATCCGCAGATACAAGGTGACGCCATGTTGGAGATGCCATGATGGAGACGCCGTCACCTCACATTATACTGTATCTAGCTATCAATATAAAGATAGCCACATGGTATTGGTCTCAAATCCAAATACAGAATACTAATAACTTCAAGTTCTTTCACTTTCTCCCAGTATATACAAACAAAATCATTCCCAAGAACTTATCAAATACAGCAGCTTATCAGTTAACTTTGGGGTATTTTCCTGGTGGTGATTTTATTGTAAAGCAGATAATAGCAAAGTTGTCCATCCATGGCCCTCTGTCCCCAGGTGGTCCCCTTCTCCCAGCGCAGCGGGGTCCTGGAGTGGTGCTCCGGCACTGTACCCATCGGGGAGTTCCTGGTGGACCCCAACAAGGGGGCCCACTGCCGCTTCCGGCCCCAGGACTGGACCAACCTGGCGTGTCGGCGGAAGATGATGGTGAGTGGAAACCTGCTGGACTCTCACACTGCTACTACTGCTGCTGCCTTCCCCGTCTGGCTCACAGATGTCTGCAGATAGACTGCAAACATTTACATCACATTTACATTGAGGGCATTCATCTGACACTACAGTAAGATCTGCAATGAATTAGAAGCTGCTGGAACACAGGTGTCAGTGTCCACAGTCAAGTGTGTTTTACATCGCCACGGGCTGAGAGGCTGCCGTGCAAGAAGGAAGCCCTTGCTCCAGAAGCGGCACCTTAACGCTCGACTGAAGTTTGCTGCTGATCACATGGACAAAGAAAAGGCCTTCTGGAGGAAAGTTCTGTGGTCAGATGAAACAAAAATGGAGCTCTTTGGCCACAATGACCAGAAATATGTTTGGAGGAGATAAGGTGAGGACTTTAACCCCAAGAACACCATGCCTACCGTCAAGCATGGTGGTGGTAGTATTATGCTCTGGGCCTGTTTTGCTGCCAATGGAACTGGTGCTTTACAGAAAGTAAATGGAATAATGAAGAAGGAGGATTACCTCCAAATTCTTCAGGAGAACCTAAAATCATCAGCTAGAAGGTTGGGTCTTGGCGCAGTTGGGTGTTCCAACAGGACAATGACCCCAAACACACGTCAAAAGTAGTAAAGGAATGGCTAAATCAGGCTAGAATTAAGGTTTTAGAATGGCCTTCCCAAGTCCTGACTTAAACCCCATCGAGAACATGTGGACAGTGCTGAAGAAACAAGTCCATGTCAGAAAGCCAACAAATTTAGCTGAACTGCACCGATTCTGTCAAGAGGAGTGGTCAAAGATTCAACCAGAAGCTTGTGGATGGCTACCAAAAGCACCTAATTGAGGTGAAAATGGCCAAGGGACATGTAACCAAATATTAGCATTGCTGATGTATATTTTTGACCCAGCAGATTTGGTCACATTTTCAGTAGACCCATAATAAATTCATAAAAGAACCAAACTTCATGAATGTTTTTTGTGACAAAGAAGTATGTGCTCCAATCACTCTATCACAGAAAAATAAGAGTTGTAGAAATGATTGGAAACTCTGGACTGCCATGACATACATGTTCTTTACACGTGTATGTAAACTTTTGACCACAACTGTAACTGCTGGTCAGCAGCAAGATAGCTAGGGTAAGATGCTACACTATGCTAAGTACTGTTGTTAAGGGCCAGGATGGACGAACAAGAACATACAAGATGCTACACGATGCTAAGTACTGTTTTCACATCGATGGGAGGTGAACCCAGAACCTTTTCGCCTCGGAGTCGAACCCCTAACCACCGCCCCTCTCTAAAGGCTGATTTATGCTTGGGTGCTCAACAGAAATGACGTATTTTCGACAGAAAAAAGTGTCGCTCAACACTTTTTTCTCATGTCGCGTACCTCATGAGCGCCCAAACATGAAATCAGCCTTAAGCCGCCATGCCTCTTGTTTGGAGACCAAGTGTTGCTCTCCTCCCCCGTGCAGGAGGCCCAGCGGCAGGGCTTCGAGGACAAGGTGACGGCCTACAGCGAGGTGTGCAGGAACTTCCGGCCCGTCTTCCGGTACTTCTGCATGGAGCGCTTCCTGGACCCGGCCGTGTGGATGGAGAAGCGGCTGGCCTACACCCGCAGCGTGGCCACCTCCTCCATCGGTACGCACCCGTCATGGAGGATGGGGTCGGTTACATCACGATGTTACAGCAGTGACGTGTCGGACAGCGACTCATTTACTGCTTTGTCTCACACAATATGAACGAATATCTATATTTAATATTTCAATATTTATTGAAATATTTTAATATATAAAATAGGAATCGGAAGGTTTTATAGGAACGGTCCGGGCCAAACTTTGAATGAACAGTATTTCAGAAATTTGATGGAATTACCAGTAAATGGTAAAAATAACTAAATTCTATTACTAACTATAATAACCCCAAAAGATCATGAACCTAGTGCATCATTAGCTGACTAACTAGACTGTACTAGTAGAATGGTTTATTTGTACAGAAGATCATTCTTGGCCTCATGTGCTTGTTATTCTCAGTTGGTTATATTGTGGGCCTGGGCGACCGGCACATCCAGAACATTCTGATCGACGAGCAGACAGCAGAGCTCATCCATATTGACTTGGGTTAGTACAAACATAGTTTCCTCACTCTTTCCTTCCGGGCCTTAGGAATAAGTAATACTACCGTCTGGATCAGGTCTTTCTGAGTCATGTTTCTGTCCTGTCTGTGTCTTCAAGGCGTGGCCTTTGAGCAGGGCAAGGTCCTGCCCACCCCGGAGACGGTCCCCTTCCGGCTGTCCCGGGACATCGTGGACGGCATGGGCATCACCGGTGTGGAGGGGGTGTTCAGGAGGTGAGACCCAGGGGAACCTTAATACCAAGACAACTCTCATTCGCCATCTAGAAACATTGTGAGAGTAGGTCGTATGTATCGGCCACGTTGAGCCAGATACAATTTTGGTGAAAGTTTTGCACTCAAAGTCGAAAGGTTAGCCGGTTATTCGTGGTATAAATCATGGTACAAACCACAACAGGGTGAGGTAAGCAAAGGTTAAGTTAAACCTGCGTCCCATTCTTCACAAACTGTTATTCTCCAAATAGATTGAAAGAATAAAGCCATTGGTGTGTTTTCCTTCCAGGTCGTGAGTTTATCAAGTTGATAACTCGGCTGTGCAATACACTTTGACAGCTGTGATCTTCTGTTGCTTTGGTTACAGGCTGGGTAGCGGATTCATTCAGAAGTGAAGCAGAACTTTGTGTGCTGTACGGTTTAAACGCACACCTGTCTGCCAATCAGAAGGGGTATATTCACCCAGACCATGGCATAAATATATATACTTTGTTCTTAATGCTCAGATGCTGTGAGAAGACCATGGAGGTGATGAGGAGCTCCCAGGAGGCTGTTCTCACTATCGTCGAGGTACGACATAAAAAAAAAATATCACTTTACTTGTCTCCAAGCCCTCCGCGTCCTCCTAACCCCCTGCGTTGCCGTGCCGATGGCCCCAGGTGCTGCTGTACGACCCGCTGTTCGACTGGACCATGAACCCCCTGAAAGCCTTCCACCTGCAGCACGACGAGCAGCAGGAGCTCAACGCCACGCTGCACTCCACCCTGGGGGGCGGCGATGACATGGACGCCCACCGCAAGGCCAGGTGGGTGGGAGGGGGCGGCGGGGAGGGGGGGGGGGGGAGACTTTTTCTTATAGGACTCCGATTATGATGATCTATCCAGAATACTTCTAGGTGGACACTCCCACTTGTGAAGTCAAGTGGGGCCATTCCAAGCGGTTTTTGAAACTGCTTGGAATGATTAATCATGTTCACACCTGGTGGTATAATAGGAGTCTTTTTTATTATTCTCTGGCACAAGAATTTCCTTCGGGATTAATAAAGTTTTATCTTATCTCATATTAACTGTATCTGTGGAAGTACAGAAAAAACAGACAAATTGTGTTCTAAACACAATGGTTCTGGTTTCCATGTGCATAGCTCTGTAATTTAGTTCATTTTTATCATCAAACTTTAAAACTCTCTCTCTATCTATCTATCTATCTATCTATCTATCTATCTATCTATCTATCTATCTATCTATCTATCTCTCTATCTATCTCTCTATCTCTCTATCTCTCTATCTCTCTATCTCATGCCCAGTAAACCTGTGAGTTATTGATCGGTGTGTGTTCCAGAACGTTCTCCTGACGGGCCGGACTCAGGCCCAGCCTATGCCAGCCTGTTTGTTTACAATAAAGATTCTCTCTCTCTCTCTCTCTCTCTCTCTCTCTCTCTCTCTCTCTCTCTCTCTCTCTCGTCCACAGCAGCAGTGACAGCCAGAGCTTCAACAAGGTGGCAGAGCGAGTGCTGCTGCGGCTCCAGGAGAAGCTGAAGGGGGTGGAGGAGGGGGCGGTGCTCAGTGTGGGGGGGCAGGTCAACCTGCTCATCCAGCAGGCCATGGACCCTAACAACCTCAGCCGCCTGTTCGCTGGATGGCAGCCCTGGGTGTAGAGCCGGGGTGGTGGGGTGCTATGCAACCATACAGTGCACATCTAACCTGGTGCCTTTACCAGTAGATATGTGGTTCTTTAACCAGTGTAGTTGTGGCCAGTTTGTTTACCAGTAGAGACTTGGCCAATTCTATACAAGTAGAGTCATGGCCAATTCTTTACCAGTAGAGTCATGGTTCTTTACCAGTAGAGACGTGGTTCTGTACCAGTAGAGACTTGGTTCTTGACCAGTAGAGTCATGGCTAGTTCTTTACCAGTAGAGACTTGGTTTGTTACCAGTAGAGTCATGGCCAGTTCTTTACCAGTAGAGTTGTGGCCAGTTCTTTGCCAGTAGAGACTTGGTTCTTTACCAGTAGAGTCGTGGCCAGTTCTTTACCAGTAAAGTCATGGCCAGTTCTTTACCAGTAAAGTCATGGCCAGTTCTTTGCCAGTGGACTCATGGCCACTTCTTTACCAGTAGAGTCATGGCCAGTTATTTCCCAGTATTCTTGTGGCCAGTTCTGTTTCTCACTTTTGTGTTGATCAGGCAGCAGAATGTAAGACTTTGTATACTGTCCTGTGTTTCGTCTTCCGTCCAAGTTAATGTCGTCAAAGTCAGCAAAGTCCGTCATGAATTTCATTTTTTTATTGTAGTTGGCTGCTTTCGTGGATGTACGCTGTGTTATGCAACAGGACATTGAAACAAATGGACCACAACCGCATGCACACGGTACATTCCTTACTGATGAACTTTGCACTCAAACACCAGAAGAGGACCGAGGGAGAGCAGGAGCTGGACCTGCGTCATCGCCAGGCTCAGTGGGTGTTGGACCACAACTGTGACCACCATAGACTGTTGATTTGAACCTTACAAATCTATCTGTACAAGTCAGCCATTTTGTTTATGTGATATAGCACATAAACAATAGCTGGGATTTTTGTGGGACACATATTTCTTTTAAAGAATTTTTTTTAGAATAAAAAACAACAATATTTGCATTTAGTTAGAAAGAAATTGCCTTATTACAATGCTGCCTTTAGTGAATGTTTTGAAGGGCGGACTGCACTTAAAGCCACCCCTTATGAATGCACATCATTTTTATTTCTCTGTCCTTTTTTGTTCTGTGACAAATGCATAATTGCATAATTGACTGTTATTAATGAAAAACGTGTTATGTTGTACAACTTCCATTGAATCAAGAGAGAATGTGTACAATAAAAAAAACAACTTGTATAAATCATATTTTTGTATATTTCTGTTCACCTCTTCCTGGTATACAGTCACATTATGACTCAATCATAAGATTTACCATAAACATAATTATTAACCGTGACCTATGCTCACTGAGGCCTATGATGACCCACTGAGAAGTGTGCCTTTGATTTCACAATAAAAGCCACACAAAAGCGCCACTTCATCGGTGAAGAACCGACACCCCCTGCAGTGTTTACCTGAAGAAACATCCCCTTTTGTCTCATCTGTGTGCTCTCCTGCCCTCTCTCTCACTCACCCCCCCAACCTCTCTGCAGTTGATCTTAATGTAATGCAATGGGCTGTTTGAACATGTTACCATGGATGAGGTGTGTCCACTACAAGTGGTCTAACAACAAGAGTACTGACATACTTATTGGTTCCCTGTGGGGTGAGAGAGTTCAGTAGACACTACTGCAGCGCTGAGGAGATGCCAGCCGGGGACCTGATGGCCTGAGACCAACACACAACATGACCACCGATCCGGTAAGGTGCCATTTGTATTCCTCATTCATAAACATCTTAACACATTATAATGAACTGATTTGCTGTCTTTTACATGCTGCCAATGCTATTGCAGACCATTTTAATTGTGACTATACTTGTAAACACCATTCAATTGTATTTAATACATGTCGCCTATAGGCCTACATTATAGATAGACAGGAAATCTATCCAGACTCTCTTCCTGTCAACACTTTTCCATGGCTGACTCTCTGTGATATTCAGACACCTGTGCGGTATGAGGACGTGGAGCCTTCTCTCATCAGCAGGACGGAGTGTCTGTATCCGAGCCCCTCCACGCTGGAGCCGCAGTACGTTCACCACCTGGAGCCAACATGTGCTGCTCCTCCGCCACCACCACCGGAGATCACATACGCAGTCCCCAGTGCCCCGCACACCATGCAATGTTTGTTCAAGTTTATTTAGAAAATGTACAACGACATTTGGAAACATTTGGACATTTGGAAATTATTCTCATGTATTAATGTTAATATAAATATAAATACATTAAGGATTAGTTTCCTAAACATGTGTGTAGGTTTATGTAGACATCCTACTAAGTCAATTAGGAATACCTTGAATTCTATTAATAATTTTGCTGTGTATCGGTTCAATAGACCAGAACTGCTCATTTAATTTGCGTGAATGGTCAGCAGAAAATACAATCCTTTCATGTCTTGTGTGAGTCTTACTACTTTCCATTGTAACCCATAAGCTTGTGTGGGTGTGAGGCGGTGGTGTGATCGCTACATGGTGGCCTTCATCATCAGCCTGCTGCTCCTGCTGCTGGTGGCCGGTGTGCTCTTTGGTTACTACTGTGAGTACAGCAGCAGCCATGCATCTCTTCAGCCTACTGATGCATTACTAATACAATAGGTGTGTGTGTCTGTCTGTCTGTGTCTCTGTCTGTCTGTGTCTGTGTCTCTGTGTGTCTGTGTCTCTGTCTGTCTGTGTCTCTGTCTGTCTGTCTGTCTGTGTCTCTGTCTGTCTGTGTCTCTGTCTGTCTGTCTGTGTCTCTGTCTGTCTGTGTCTGTCTGTGTCTCTGTCTGTCTGTGTCTCTGTCTGTCTCTGGTCTCTGTGTGTCTGTCTGTCTGTGCCTCTGTCTGTCTGTCTGTGCCTTGTCTGTGTCTGTGTCTCTGTGTGTCTGTGTCTCTGTCTGTCTGTCTGTGTCTCTGTCTGTCTGTGTCTGTCTGTGTCTCTGTCTGTCTGTGTCTCTGTCTGTGTCTGTCTGTGTCTCTGTCTGTCTGTCTGTCTGTCTGCGTCTGTCTGTCTGTCTGTCTGTCTGTCTGTCTGGGGGATTATATGGAATATCATTAATTTCATGTCATATGTGTCAAACACACACTCATCAACTTGGCATTAAACAGCTGCTTCCAGATTCATCACGCACGCACGCACGCACGCACGCACACACGCGCGCACACACACACACACCACTCCTCACGTGTGCTGTATATCCATCACCTGTGGCAGGGTCGTCTCCGTGTGTGCGTGGCGTTGGCGTGTGGCGACGGCAGCTGCGTCTGGGAGTCCCAGTGGTGTGACGGTGTGCCAGACTGCGCTGGAGGCCAAGACGAATCCTCCTGCTGTACGCATAGATCAACGCTTACTGGCGTCAGGCTTCCTCTATGTGAACAGGGCTGATGATGAACAGGGCAGGACAGGGTCTAGTCATCCGGTGACCGGAAGGTGCTGGGTTCAAACCCCCAATCAGTAAACGATATACAGTATATAGAATTGCTTATTTTGTATATATCTTTTACATGTTAATTCTTTGAATTTTTAGATTCATTTTTAGACTCTTTTTTATTTCTATATTATCACTTTGTTTAATTTTCAATGTTATGCACCAATTTAAAAAAATACATCCCTTGTTTGTAAAACCTAAGGCAATAAATCTGATTCTGATTCTGATTCTGATATATATATGGACCATAACCACAAAGTACACATCACACACTCAAAGTATACAATGAGGTGTAAAGTCATTAGTGTGTGCTGTATGGATGAGATAAGTTGGTGGGTTGTGGGGATGTTGTCAAATAAGATAGATAAGATAAAACTTATTCATCCCAAAGGAAATTCTTGTGCCAGAGGTGCTCAAAAATACCAACAACATGCTAAGCATAAAACAATGAATAATAAATGTAAGTGTATAAGCCTATAGAATAACAATCAATCTAAGAAACATTGAGACAAATAAGTATAAATAAGTTAACTACAACAGAAACATTGCAATTATATTAAGTAAGTAGTAATATTGCAATGATATTGGATATTGCACATGACGTTGGGAATGGAAATAAAATGCCAAAGAAACTACTCAGCTGAGGGCGAGGGACAGAGATAATAAGACCATGTCTGGTCTGATGAGGAGGGGGATGCTTAAGGGGGTCCAGGGACTCATGCTGTGTTGTGTGCTCTGCTGTCCAGTGAGGCTGTATGGCCCCGGCTCCCTCCTGCAGGCCTACTCCCTGCAGAGCGGCTCCTGGAACAGCGTGTGCTCCCACCGCTGGACGGACCCACCACCGGGGCGGGCCAGCTGCCAGCAGATGGGATATGAGCGGTATAGTTGTTATTATGGTGTTTTTATCATCACAGCACATAATGCTGATAAGCACCCGCTTGTGGAGGAAGTCTGTGAGATAAATATTAGTTTAATATTACATTTGTAGACTTTCAATAACTAATATGCTGTACACTCTGTGATTCTTAATGTGAACCGATCAATTCTATCGATATGCCTTGTTTGTAAGGAAATGTTGGAGGAAATTACAGACATACACACTATCAGAGACTGCTTCCATTATGTTAGATATTATTATTATTAAAGAGTCCTTGAAAGTTAACACATGATTGCTTGTGTTGTCCAGGAGCTCCTATGTGTCATCAGGGCAGCAGCAGCAGCAGGTGAGCGGTCCTGATGGTGGATTCTTCACCGTGACACCTGAGTGGAGCCCAGCGGTGTCCATACAGCACCAGCTTGTCCTCAGGTAGGATACCCCTAGTGGTCACAGCTAGAACTACACCACCATCATGTGAAGCCAGTTTACACACACACACACACACAACACACACACACACACACACACACAAATGAACAATGAATAACCAAGTATTAATTTTTCATCATCTGCAGTGATGCATGTCCCAGCAACAGTCTGGTGACCTTGCGGTGCATCGGTGAGCAGTCCTCCACCTCCACCCCCCATCCCCCCATCCTCCAACCGCCTCACCGTTGTCAATAAAAATTATCTGATTATGTTGATTTTGTTATCGAACAGACAGCCATTGAAGTATATTTATGATGAATGGGAATATGCTTTCATTGTATCACACTCTTGTCATTTGACGCATGGAATAATTCTGATAATAACATGAAATAAGCTAATATAACCCTTTATTAATCTCACATCCTTATAAGCAAGGATAATTAAATCAATCAGGTCATATCAAAACGGAGGTGAAATTCATCCTCTAAACAAGAGATGCTGAATGAACCATCCAGATAGACAAGTCATGTCTCAGCCAGTCTGACTGAGACTATCTTGTCTTCAGACTGTGGGAGGAGAACGGTGGTCTCTGGCAGACTGGCTGGGAGTCTGCAGCAGCAGCAAGCATCAGCAGCAGGGGGTCCGGGGGCGTGGCCCTGGGTGGTCAGTCTGCGGTTGCGGGGCGTGCACCGCTGTGGAGGGTCCATCATCACCCCCCACTGGGTCGTCACCGCCGCACACTGTGTGGCCGGGTGAGTTTGTATGTATTGTGTCGGCCTACACTGAGCTGAGTGTGTTTATTGTGTAAGCCTACACTGGTTTTTTCACTGGAATGCATCTAAATGCGTGGTTATACTATGCAGGATATATTAATATCTTTTCCTGAAGACCTGCTCACTTTGTTAGTTTGACTGACTGAAAAGGCTATGCTACACCTCCAAATAAATCCCTGGGGATTTTCATTGTGGCCCAAAAAAATCCCATTATACACTACATGTATATTTTCTGTAATGGAATATTATCACCAAAGTCGCTAATGGGTGGTATTCATAGTTTTCAGAAGATTCCCTCATGGATATGATCTGAGAATAGGACATGACGTATGTTCAAGTCTTTTTGAGCAGCCCCAGTCTCCTCCCCTTCCACCTCCAGGGACTCCAACCCTGAGGCCTGGACTCTGTACGCGGGGATCGTGGCGTCCACGGACACCCTGTTCAGCCCTGCCCGCTCTGTGAGCCGCATCGTGGCCCACGAGGGCTTCAGCAGACACACCCTGCACAACGACATCGCCCTGGTCAAGATGGCCAGGCCCCTGAACTTCATGGGTGAGAGTCCCTTAATTAATTCATCAATTAATTCATGATGACATCATGTATTGTACCATGTCTCCATAACATGCTTAATTTGAAGGAATTTCATAAACTAGTTCACAAGAGGACATACTAAATAACATATATATACCCTGTAAATGGCAAGAAATAACTTCCCAAAGTGAAGAACAGAAGAGGGATGCCTCCTTCTAGGGATATTTAAGAGTGTGTGAAGTGCTACATATAATGCTAGCAAAAAACAAGGCAGATATTCTGTTGAGCTCCTGTTCGTCTATCAAAAGGATCGAAAGAATGAAATGGGCCTAAAGCGAAAACCCACAAGAACCACAAGCAGTCAGACCTCATTAGAGCTGGGCAGGTAGAACCCGAGGTGTACCTCGTTCCCCTAACCAGGGGACGGACCAAAAATGGAAACCATCTGATCATCAGAAACAGGACTCGATATATCCACTGTGACAGTAACAGCTTGTGCAGAGTGAGAGTAGCGGTCTAGCAGATCTTTGAACACGGTTTCTCTTTCAAGCCTCTCATGACGTCGGACCCGTGTGTCTCCCCAACGCTGGACTGAACTTCTTCACGTCCCAGAATTGCTCTGCGTTGGGATTCGGCCGAGCGGCTGGTGAAGGTGAGATGCTGATGAGAATATGTGATAATATATGATATACTAATACTATTCTGGTGAAAATTGTAACAAATAAGTCAATTCTTGGTAAAAAGGTAAAATCCAAATTGCTTACTGTGAATTTACATAGTATATACACCATGAAGCAATGTATCTAATCACTTGTATCTAAATGTATGCAACCGTGATCCAATCACTCCACATGAGCAAAATAATGCATGTTTGTGTTTTCAGACTCTGTGCACCTGATGGAGGCTGGGGTATCGCTGGTAGACAGCGGGGCGTGCAACGGTTCCTCCGTCTACGGAGGCAGGGTCACTCAGGACATGATATGTGCTCAACGTACCGAGGGTACAGACAGCATGTGCCAGGTAGGACCCAGCACAGTCTACAATATAAATACACTACAAACTACGATATAAGCTACAAACTGCTAAATAAACTACAAACTAACCACTCACTCACTTTGGAGCAGAGAGCCCAGCTTATTGTTGAATTAAGAATTGGTTTGAATGTTTCGCCTGACTGTGTGATTGACAGTTGTAATGATCATTGAGATAGCATTGACTTGGAATAAAGTTGATTTAAAGTAAAAAACAATAATAAATGGCTTGATGTAGTAAAGCACGTCTGCCATGCTGCTGTAGCTTAGCTTGCTACATGTCTCTGTAGTGTAGTGAAGCTTCATTTAATGTGGAGTCACCAGTGGTAGCTTGGCTCGCTACACTTACCAATACACTGATTGTAAGACCTATTATATTACACTATATAATGTTCCATGTGATCAGGTGGCTGACTTGCTCAGAGATGACGAATTAATTTTGAGTTCACAGTTTTAGCATCATGTGTCGCCCACAATGTCGACCTCTAGGCTCACGAGACTCTGAGCATAGACTGTAGTAATGTTCTAAAGACGTGAAAAAACATTGATCATGAAACTCCTCATTACACAATACAGCTTTTATATGTGTATATATATTAGATTGTACACAGTCTTACACTCTTAACATAACATAGCTTTTAGGCCTCGTTCAACAATGGCTGCACTATGTGCTATTCTTATGACGCCCCTGGGCACTGGTGCAGATTCATTCATTATCGTGGGTTGTGGGGGCAATTCTACCCTCTCAGTATATGTGTGTGTGTGTGTGTATCATAGTTTGTGTGCATGTGTTCCTGAACTGGTTTCCAGGGCGACAGTGGCGGAGGCCCTCTGGTGTGTGAGCAGGGCGGTGTGTGGTGGTCGGTGGGGGCCTCCAGTTGGGGCGAGCAGTGCAACGTATCGAACAAACCCGGTGTCTACGGCAATGTCACATCTTCCCTGAGCTGGATCCACCAACAGATGACGGTGAGAGACGTTGATCTCCTGCCAGTGCGTTCAGTCATCAGATGAATGGTGCGTTGACTAATGTGCTCTAATGACCGACCCGTCTGCTCTCTATTCCTGTAGAAGTATCAAGATTAATGCATCCCGTCTTGATGGAGAAGGATATATTTTTTGGCTGATATGAGCCTGTGTCTTGTATTATTATTATTATTATTAACATTAAAAGCTGTACAGAAGTTTTTACTCATATTTAAATGCCATTTTCTTGTATGTGTATGTTTGGAGCATCCTGAGACATAAGCGGTCACAACCAAACCTCCAGCCACTGAGAAACCAGCACTTTATTATTCAGCCTTCACTCTTTATGCACACAGAATGCAACATCTGGATTCCAGTTGTCATCTTGAATCAGTTTACTCCTTTATTCATTTAAGTAAATTGTCATTTTGGCACAGAAAAAATAACACATTCAATGCTTCAATTGTACCTGCTGAAAAGGGAAGAAAGAACAAAGAACGGGATACTTTTGGCACACATTTGAACATGTCACGCTGTTGCAACAAAGTCATTCTCGGGTCATATGATCAAATGGAGGCAGGAAAGCCATCCATGTGATGTCTTGCACCATCTCAGCTGTAGTGTTAGCGTTCAGACCCGTTCATCAACGTGACACCACGAGGGGGAAGGGGACAGCATGTAAACTTGGGTGAGCGTGTGGAATTCCTTGTTTCTAAAAGCAAAACCAGCAAACAGCGTTACCATTTCAATGCAAACAGGCACAGTGAATAGCTTGGCTGGCAAATGGCAAAATCGCCTGGCCACTTTTTGTGCATCAGCTTTCATGACGTTCTTTGGCATCCAATTGTGATTTGCATAATTACTATGGTAGAAATGTGCCCATGCGGCTCTAGGGTCCATAGTCGTCTCCAAAACCTAATTTAAATAGTTAAATATCAAATTGCATATGCACAGTAATTAGTAAAATTACATTACAATTTACTTCATTACAGAAAGTGAAAATGTTAATTACAAAAAAACTAATTCAACTTCATTAAAGAGACTACGTCCATAGCAAAGTGAATGTTCAGTTAAAAGTACACGTTTGGTCACCTTTCAACACAAAGTGCACTTCAGTAAAAGTCTCAGTCACTAATATATTCCTTCATACGAGGAAGAAGCCACCGGGACTCAAGTGAATTACAAGCAGTGTGCAGACATCACAGAGATCTTCATTGCATTATGACAGCAACAAGCTCCTCACTGGGAGAGTGAAGACTTATGCAATAGATAAATACAAGGCACTTTAGTGTTGTCTTAGCCCTACCACATATATTCTTCTTCTTCTTCATAGTGCAGTGTCACTGGAAGGATTGACATCTTTTTGGAAGAAACTCGACTTACAAATGAACAGTGCTCTTGACTTGATTAGTAGTGATTCCACAAGTCGCCCAAATTGGCGGTGCGGCTTGAACGCTACGTGTCACAAAAAAATAGAGAAAAAGAAAGTAGGTCCATTAACCAGAGGTCCGTAAGCACACCAGCTACAGTCTCATCGGGGGGCCACGGGGGGGTGGGGTGGGCGATTGTCAATGTTCTGGGGAGAGTGTAGGCGGGCGAGTCTCAAGTCACGCCATCCTGCCGCCATGCCACCTCGGCTGGACCCACTGAGCTCCAGCCACCACCACCGCTGCCACCTGCTGGCCCTGCTTGGCGGTGGTGGTGATGGTGGGAGTGCCGGCGGTGGTGGTGGTGGTGGTGGTGGTGGTGGTGGTGGTGCTGGTGCTGGTGCCGCCGGACCCTCGTCTCAGTCACTTGATGCGGTGGCGCACCAGCGACGACTGGTCCGTGATCTCTCCCGAGCGGCGGCGGCATCGGCAGGGCAGCACCAGCAGCAGCAGCAGGGCCAGCAGGATGGCGGCGCACAGGGACATCATGGCGTAGGAGATCACCCACAGCATGGGCTCCTTCAGGGTGGTCCCGGAGCAGTCCGCCCCAATGTCCGCCACCGAGAAGGGCCCCGCAATCTCTGACAGTGCCACGCCCTCGCCCACTGTAATAATAATAATAACAGACGGCACCAGTTCATCAGAGTGGTGTACCAGTTAGCCTGTAACAGCCTGCAGCTCGTTAGCAGGAAGGAATCCTATGTTCTTTAAGTCCCGACATGAGAACTTCTCTGATTTCAGATCAAACTTGTAATCAGCATATTTGAAGCCCACAGTTAATATTATGATTGATGGATTACATAGCTAGATATCAGCATACATTGTTGAAACACAATGCATTGTTTTGTTAATAATGTGGTGTTCATCTATATGGATAAATAGGTGTAAATTAATACTTAAGGACATTTGAAAAGAAACTGTTAAGAGCTTTCTGGTTGAGTATTTAAATCACGTGACAATGACCATTAAAGCAGCCATGCTTCAATTCATTCTGCACACATAAAAACCGAATAGTTAATAAATAAAATAACATGTAGATTCCCATTTGCTGTCTGCAACCACAAAAATTGTTAGGTATTGGCAGCGACTGTGTTAGCACGAGGCGCAGGTTATGACATGATGGTCGATGAGCATAATGTGACAAATGTGAGCATGCAACACACGTTGCCTCATGTGATCGGACAAAAAAAAAATTCCCCAGTGGTTTATTTGAACAATACTAACACTGTTGTCCAAACAGAACACTTTCTCGACAGACAAGTTACAGCTCACTAAGCTCATTAAGTCAGTAAAGTATATGCATTTTGTTTTGAGGAACAGGAAGTGATGTCACGTGATTAAAAGGAAGACTCCTCTTCCACCCAGGAGTTGGAAATGTCACATGGTAAGGACGTGTTAAGACTTCAGGCCACGGTCTGCCCTCATTGGAAACAATGGGGATGTTTGTTCTTTCATTTTGCCCCCAGGAACATCCAGAACATCCGCCAAGGTGGATGTTCTTAAAAGTAGCCATGCAACTGAGCCATTTATCTATGAGCAGGAATGTTGCTTTGAACACACACCCTTTTTCTGGCAGACACATGCTAGCAGGGCGCTGGGAAGCACTTGGACGAATCGATGTGCAGTGGCAAAAAAAACCGCTGCGTCTCTGTGCTTTGTTTACTGTTTCTATGACAACTACCCACGTTAGCCCCATAGCGCTTAACTTAACATCAATACATCCATGAGAAAGGACGTTTGCGTTTTTGCGTTTTTTTCTCCAGACGGCGCTTGCTGCCGCATACGCTCTCCTCTCATTGGGAACCTTTTGAAAAATGACGCTTGCGCTCAGAAAAAGGCTCTATG
>PIJE02000168.1:456796-605068 GCA_002895965.2 Coryphaenoides rupestris | reverse complement strand
TTTAAGGCGTCTGGAAGACAACATGAAAGGGGGCTAAGTGTTTCTCCTTTGTCAAACCAGGAATCTCATGCTGTGAAAATTGTGCTTAAAACTGTCATGTGAAGGTTGATCTGTACTCTGGACTCTTTCGCCTTAGACGCAATTATTATCGGATAATTGCCACGACAAAGGCCACATTAATAACACGGTCACAGTGGAAGTTGTCACGGTTTCAGCCGTGCCTATGTGTTTTCTATTTGTCTCGGCCGGGTCTTCAGGCTCACTGTGTGTTGGTGGGCTTGGCTTCGGACTCCGGTACCGCCCCAGCGTCATCAGATGCTCCTGCTCTACGCTCACACCTGCGATCTATCTCCAATCAACTACTGGATAAAAACCCCGGCTTTCCACCCACTCATCGCCAGATCATTGTTAGTCGTTATTGTGTTAGTCACTATTGATTCAATCCGTATGGATCGTAACCCGTCGCCAGCCAGCCTGTCCCTCGCCTGCCTGCCTGCCTGCCTGCCTCGGGGTCCGCCGGAATACGGAAGGCACTCGTCAGCCGGGGCTGTCACGTGGTGTGCAAGAGGACCCAAACACAAGACCCAGACTCGGAGTTGTGCAGTACTTTGTATTTATTGATAATACGTACATGGCGAGCGCGGCAGGCAGATGCGGGAACCGGCAGGCGGGGATAGGCGGGCAGGCAGGGAGATGAGCTGGCTGGAGACGGATGAAGTCCATACGGGGGAGAATTAACGACAATTTTTGCAACAATGAGCCGACGCCGAGTGGGTGGAAAGCCGGGGTTTTTATACGGGGATTAATTGTTGATTGCTGGCAGGCGCGAGCGCAGTGCAGGTGCCGCTAATGACGCTGGGGCGGCACCGGAGCCATGCCCACCAACACCGTGAGCCCGGAGACACGGTCGAGACCGTGACAGTAACCCCCCTCAACGGGAGCCTCCAGGCGACCCACAATCACCGGGCTGGCACCGTCAGGCGGATGACCTGGAGGTAGGGCAGAGGCCGAGCAGGGACACTCAGGTGGACGACCTGGAGGCAGGGCAGAGGCCGAGCAGGGACCCTCAGGTGGACGACCTGGAGGCAGGGCAGAGGCCGATATATATATATATATATATATATATATATAATCGTCAGATCAGACTGTGAGCCCGAAGCCTTTCTGCTGTGTTCCTATCCCACTGCAAATGTTTCCCTTCCCCAAAATGGCAGGAACCAGGTTACTTATTTCTTGTCTGTCAGTGTTATCACTTACACATTAACACAGTCACTATGGCAAGAGAGACAAGAATACCCCAGATGTTCTGGTACATCCATGGTGGTTATTTGTAACTACCATTCTATTAGCCTTGTGACTATGAATGCTCAAACAGCTCTATTCTTATCTTTATGTAACACAGTGATATATTGCTTTCTCCTTCAACAAATGTACTCTTTCTAAGTTGCTTTGGATAAAAGTGTCTGCCAAATGCCCTAAATGTAATGGCACTATAATAATGACCATATTGGGTCACATATAGCCAGGGCTGTTTCTCGTCATTAAGATTAATAGAAAACCTGTCAAAAGCATATTGATGTCCGTTTCTAACTTTCGAACCTTTCAGGTGATGTCGCTTGGCCAGCCATATCTCATCTCTCTGGAACTGGAGATGCCTGACTCCCCGACCAATCAGAGGCTGGGGATGTTCATGGTCAGGATGACCTGCTACTCCAGGGGTGGGAGGAGGGTGACCTCCTCTGCCCACTCTGTGAGTGACCTGCCGTGTGTGTGTGTGTATTTGCTTGATATGTGCAGTAATCATCATCTTACCCGATGGCTGCTCGTGCTCTGTATACGTCTCTCTAGGTCAGGCAGTCTACTTCCACCTCCCGCTTTGTAAGTACAACGCCTGCCACCTCTTCCACGACGATCCACTAAAAACTACAATATTATTCAGCGCAAAGATGTCTTAATCAATGTCGAAAACAAAGACTGACTTGGTAACTGCAGGGCTTTGTCTAATTAATTAAATAATTTGCAGAGGGTCCAAAGAATTAGGCTTTGATCCATAGAAACAAGGTCCTATATCTGGGGCTGATTCCAAGCTCTCTTTGTGTGTGTGTGTGTGTGTGTGTGTGTGTGTGTGTGTGTGTGTGTGTGTGTGTGTGTGTGTGTGTGTGTGTGTGTGTGTGTGTGCGCTCCTGCCATGTTCAGACTATGCTCCACTATCACTCTGACCTTCTGCGGACGGTTTCCACACTGCTGTTCCTCCCGGTGCTCCTGAGTGGCGCGGCCCACCAGACTCAGTGGCTGGAAGTGGAGCTCTTCTCCGACTATACCCAAGACCCTGTAAGTGGTGGTGGTCGACCCTGGGTCTGTCTGTCTGTCTGTCTTTAGGGTGGGGTTGTGGTCGTGGTGGTGTCGTTTGTCCCCATGCTGAGCCTCTCCCATGGTGTGGTTGCAGTTCTCCCCCTGCGTGGAGGCCACGGTGGAGGTCCTGTCCAGCAAGGTGCAGATCTACTCCACTCAGCTCCACATCTACGCCAACTTCACCGGCCTGCGGTGAGCGACAACACACAGCCTGTCTGGAAGGTGTGGTGGAAATATACCATATTGGGCAGTTACAAACAACATGTCTTCATCTGCATATTATTGAGGGGACCCCTGCTGTGAACAGTCACTGGCAGAAGGTGCTGGGATGGGAGGTTGATAGCCCTGTTAACGCCAATACAGGATACAGGAAGACCTTTTGATCTTCAGTCTAAAAGGATCTGGTAATGTCAATGCAGGAAACTCTGAGGTGATCAGATCAGGGTGTCTGTCCCAAGTAACCCCCGGTGTGCTGCTGTGATTGGAGCGTCTGTTTCAAGTGTTGCTGTGATTGGAGCGTCTGTTTGAAGTGTGGCTGTGATTGGAGCATCTGTTTCAAGTGTTGCTGTGATTGGAGCGTCTGTTTCAAGTGTTGCTGTGATTGGAGCGTCTGTTTCAAGTGTTGCTGTGATTGGAGCATCTGTTTCAAGTAACCCCTGTTGTGTTTGCCCTGTTGTCACTGTAATGAAACTTTGTATGATATTCAGGAAACTAATGCAATTAAGGCGTCTGGAAGACAACATGAAAGGGGGCTAAGTGTTTCTCCTTTGTCAAACCAGGAATCTCATGCTGTGAAAATTGTGCTTAAAACTGTCATGTGAAGGTTGATCTGTACTCTGGACTCTTTCGCCTTAGACGCAATTATTATCGGATAATTGCCACGACAAAGGCCACATTAATAACACGGTCACAGTGGAAGTTGTCACGGTTTCAGCCGTGCCTATGTGTTTTCTATTTGTCTCGGCCGGGTCTTCAGGCTCACTGTGTGTTGGTGGGCTTGGCTTCGGACTCCGGTACCGCCCCAGCGTCATCAGATGCTCCTGCTCTACGCTCACACCTGCGATCTATCTCCAATCAACTACTGGATAAAAACCCCGGCTTTCCACCCACTCATCGCCAGATCATTGTTAGTCGTTATTGTGTTAGTCACTATTGATTCAATCCGTATGGATCGTAACCCGTCGCCAGCCAGCCTGTCCCTCGCCTGCCTGCCTGCCTGCCTGCCTGCCTCGGGGTCCGCCGGAATACGGAAGGCACTCGTCAGCCGGGGCTGTCACGTGGTGTGCAAGAGGACCCAAACACAAGACCCAGACTCAGAGTTGTGCAGTACTTTGTATTTATTGATAATACGTACATGGCGAGCGCGGCAGGCAGATGCGGGAACCGGCAGGCGGGGATAGGCGGGCAGGCAGGGAGATGAGCTGGCTGGAGACGGATGAAGTCCATACGGGGGAGAATTAACGACAATTTTTGCAACAATGAGCCGACGCCGAGTGGGTGGAAAGCCGGGGTTTTTATACGGGGATTAATTGTTGATTGCTGGCAGGCGCGAGCGCAGTGCAGGTGCCGCTAATGACGCTGGGGCGGCACCGGAGCCATGCCCACCAACACCGTGAGCCCGGAGACACGGTCGAGACCGTGACAGTAACCCCCCTCAACGGGAGCCTCCAGGCGACCCACAATCACCGGGCTGGCACCGTCAGGCGGATGACCTGGAGGTAGGGCAGAGGCCGAGCAGGGACACTCAGGTGGACGACCTGGAGGCAGGGCAGAGGCCGAGCAGGGACCCTCAGGTGGACGACCTGGAGGCAGGGCAGAGGCCGAGCAGGGACCCTCAGGTGGACGACCTGGAGGCAGGGCGGAGGATACCGGTGACGTCGGAGCAGCAGGAACCGGCAGGGGCTGCTGCGGTCCAGCCGGAACCGGGAACAGGGATGGCTGTGACCTAGCAGCAGGAACCGGCAGGGGCTGCTACGGTCCAGCAGGGACCGGGACCGGGGATGGCTGCGACCTCGCAGCAGGAACCGGAGGCTGCTGCTGGGTCATCCCCGGTCCGTTCCCAGTTCCCGCTGCTGGGTTGCAGCCATCCCCGGTACCGGTCCCGGGTGAACTGCAGCAGCCTCCCGTTCCTGTGGCTGGGTCGCAGGAACAGGAGCAGGGAGGACTGCGACCTAGCAGCAGGAACCGACAGGAGCTGCTGCGGTCCGACCGGGACCCGGGATGGCTGCGACCTAGCAGCAGGAACCGGCAGGGGCTGCTGTGGTCCAGCCGGGATCGGGACCGGGGATGGCCGCGACCTAGCAGCAGGAACCGGCAGGGGCTGCTGCGGTCCAGCCGGGACCGGGACCGGGGATGGCTGCGACCTCGCAGCAGGAACCGGAGGCCGATGCGGTCCGACCGGGACCAGGGATGGCTGTGACCCAGCAGCGGGAAACCGGGACTGCTGCGGTCCAGCCGGGACTGGGACCAAGGATGGCTGCGACCTCGCAGCAGGAACCGGAGGCCGCTGCGGTCCAACCGGGACAGGGGATGGCTGCGACCCAGCAGCGGGAATCGGAGGCTGCTGCAGTCCAACCGGGACCCGGGATGGCTGCGACCCAGCAGCGGGAACCCGAGGCTGCTGCGGTCCAACCGGGACCCAGATGGCAGGGGTTGCCTGCCTCGACGCCTGTGAGCCCGCTGGACACTACAAGGCCCCCCCAGGGCCAGGCGGGTCCCCAGGTAGCTCGGCGACTGCTCAGTCTTGTAGGTAGGCAGCGGCTCGCACCGGCTGGCAAAGCACTGCCATAAACTAATGAACTCCAAGCCTGAGTCTGCTGGGTCCATGCTTGGTCGGATCATTCATACACGCAGGAGGACCCAAACGCAAGACCCAGACTCGGAGTTGTGCAATACTTTGTATTTATTGATAATACATACAGCGAGGAAACGGGAGTGAAGCCAGCGGGATGGGTGGCGAGCGCGGCAGGCAGATGTGGGAACCGGCAGGCGTGGATAGGCGGGCAGACAGGTAGGCAGGGAGATGAGCTGGCTAGAGAGAGATGGATGAAGTCCATACGGGGGAGAATTAACGACAATGTTTGCAACAATGATCCGACGCTGAGTGGGTGGAAAGCCGGGGTTTTTATACAGGGCTTAATTGTTGATTGCTGACAGGCGCGAGCACAGCGCAGGTGCCGCTAATGACGCTGGTGGCAGCCATTCCCGGTACCAGTCCCGGTTGGACCACAGCAGCATCCGTCTCCCGCTGCTGGGTGGCGGCCATTCCCGGTACCATTCCCGGTTGGACTGCAGCAGCCTCCGGTTCCCGCTGCTGGGTCGCAGCCATTCCCGGTCCCGTTCCCGGTTCCCGCTGCTGGTTTGCAGCCATCCCCGGTACCGGTCCCGGGTGGACTGCAGCAGCCTCCGGTTCCCACAGCTGGGTCGCAGCCATTCCCGGTCCCGTTTCCGGTTCCCGCTGCTGGTTTGCAGCCAACCCTGGTACCGGTCCCGGGTGGACTGCAGCAGCCTCCGGTTCCCATTGCTGGGTCGCAGCCATCCCCGGTTCCGTTCCAGCACCACCTGTGTCCCCATTCTGACATCACCTTTGTCCCTGCTCCGACGTCACCTGTGTCCCCTCTCTGACGTCACCTGTATCCCCGATCCGACGTCGCCTGGGTTCCCGCTCCGACGTCACCTGTCTCTTCCGCCCTGCCTCCAGGTCGTCTGCCTGATGGTACCAGCTCGGTGATAGTGGGTCGCCTGGAGGCTCCCGTTGAGGGGGGGGTACTGTCACGGTTTTGGCCGTGCCTATGTGTTTTCGATGTGTCTCGGCCGGGTCTCCGGGCTCACTGTGTGTTGGTGGGTGTGGCTTCTGACTCTGGTGCCGCCCCAGCGTCATCAGCTGCACCTGCTCTGCGCTCACACCTGCGATCTATCTACAATCAACTACTGGATAAAAACCCCGGCTTTCCACCCACTCATCGCCAGATCATTATGTTAGTCGTTATTGTGTTAGTCACTATTGATTCAATCCGTATGGATCGTAACCCGTCTCCAGCCAGCCTGTCCCCCACCTGCCTGCCTGCCTGCCTGTCTGTCCCTCATCTGCCTGCCTGTCTCTCACGTAAATAAATAAGTATTCTTTGTTCCAATACTCTTGCATTTGGGTCCTCCTGTACCCCGTGACAGAAGTGCTGTGAGATCATCATCATCATTGGAGCAACGTCTATGTTTGCCACAATGCCACTTCCGTGGCTTGATCGGGAGGGAGGGATAGGAGTTGGAATAACACTTCAACTGTTTTTTTTAATTTACAACGAAACTCTCACATCAGCGTATAATTGTGGAAATAATAATAATGATCTTCTTCGGGTTTAGTTGGCGTCTCATGAGTTACGCCGTCAGACTTAAGTTGGGTCTTCCCTTACCGTTCGTACCCAGCCTCTTACTTTTGGGAGAGTAAACATGGTGTCAAATAAATACCATCAGGCTAATTATGCTCAGCTGTGTCAATCACAGGCATTCTGCCGCTCCACTCCCCTTGTCTCATCCCGCCGGCGCTAAACCATGCTCCCTCGTATACCACAGTCGTCATTATCACAAAAGTCATTGTAGTAATAGACTCTGCCACACGACCCACCTCAGTGGCTTTTCTGGGCTCCTCTGACACACAGGATGCAGGTAGGTGTTATCATAGCAGTTTACTGGCGAGTTAGCAAGATGTTACAGCCATAGCAGGTGGTAAGTGCTGACACGTCAGAGCTCTCTCCCTGAGTGTGTGGTGATGGCTGGACTATTCTGTGCGCCTTGATTGGCTAATGCACATGTGTGCAGCCTCACCCAGCCCCCAGAGCCCAATCATCTGACTCAGGTCCGGTAAGGCTGTTTCAGGTCAGGTGAGGTGCCTGGTGGCTTCTTCCATGACACCAGGCACCAGCCACACACACACACACACACACACACACACACACACACTGTGGGGTGTGTGTGGCTCATTGTTCTATACTGAATACAATAGACCCTTTTCACAGCAGGAAGAACCCAGGTGTAGCTCATAACATAAATGGGTCTGTTGGATTTAGGTCTGGCAGTACGCCACCAGTATAGACACAACTAGTCCAGTGAATATACATGGGCCATGCTGGTGCTGCGGCAGATATAAATAAAACCCACCTAATGTTAAAATGACAGGAACAGGAAGTAACTTTACCCTGCTGCTGAACATCTGTGAAAAAGGTCTATTCCTGTGTTTGTCCAAAAATATTCTCATGACTTCTCCTATAATTTCCAAAACCGCCACCATCAGCTACCTCCTCCACCGTTACCCTGTGACATCAGCACTGGTGGGCGTGTCCAGTAACTTGGTCTTCCTCAGTGTGCTGCTCTTCATCAGCTACATGAGGCTGTTGTTGGGAGAGACCATGGCAACAAGTCCGGTGAAACATTTGTTTTCAAATGTGTGTATGTCTGTCTGTCCGTGTGTGTGTCTGTGTGTCGGTCTGTCTTCCGTGCCTAACTGCCTGTCTGCCTGCCTGCCTGCCTGCATATGTGCACGCATGCATGCGTGTGCTTGTGCTTGTACGCATAATGGCATGTACATATAGTTGAAATGTTTTTATTGTGTTTGACAGCACAGAGAAAACGGAGTGATGCCAGTGAATATGAACACTTCAGAGTATGGAAGCACTACAGGTAAACACACACACACACACACACACACTTTGTTATGTGCTGACCACTGCAGACTCTCTAGTGACTACAATCGATCTATGTGTTGTCTCTTATAACAGAAACAGACCGTCTGGGAGATTTACTACCAATTAGAGCCATACATCTGGATGGGGAGGATGATGGGACACAGCAGAACACACTACCCACAACTAATGAGGACACAATGTGATACGTACAGATGTGTTTGTGGTTGTCACGTACACAGATGAGACATACATACATACTCAGATATTCTTTTAACAGCTCTGCACAATTCCTAGATTTGCAAATAAGTTGTTAATGTGAAGCAGCTAAACATAATTATAATGTAATTCAAATGCACATTCCATTAGTACCCCTTGGCTGTTTTATTGGTGTTTGTTTGCACTGATCATATTAAACTCAAAGTTTTACTCTGGCCGTTGTCTCATTTTTACTATTTTACAGAAATACAATTGAAGCATGTATTGGACAGGAATGTATAGGCCTAGTCTTTTTTTTTCAAGAATCCATTCATCATGATGTTATTTTCTAGTTTCAACTGACCAAAACATGAATAATGCTGTGCTTGTGTCACTAGATTATTGATGGTTCTGTTCCTGCATCTAGTGTTGGAAACAGTAGCACGTCACTGCATGCAAAATAATAGATGGGGCGATAAACTGCGTAAGGAAATGAGATTTGGACTGCCATAGCAGGCCCTACCTTTTGAGAGAAATGTGGCAGCTAGAAAGACAAGGTACGTAATATTGTTCCCTGATTGTTTTGTAGAAAATAGCGTTACATCTTTTTTTGATGGATCTTTTTAACCTTGTCCATGGACTAAACATACACACAAACACTTTGGAAGTAGGCCCATGTTTCTGTGTTTTGCAACAATTGTTTTGTCAACGTGAACTGCATTATGTCTTAAGAGAGAAGTCATGGAGTGGACTTCTCTTCATCCCTCTACAGTTATAGACCTACAAGCAGCAAGCAACGTCAACATGGCCGACGTCGTTGAAGAAGAATCCACGGATGAGGATGAAGAGGCCAAAAGCAGGTGCGAGATGACAAATGACGAGGAGGACAACGGGCATAATGAGCCGAAGCCAGCAGACGAGGAGGAGGACAAGGAGTCTCCTGACCCATGGGATGAGCCTCAGGAGCGGCTGCCCCTCAGGGGTCATGCCCTGCACAGGACTTTTAAACGAAGGCACAATCTCCGCTCAACTAAAAGCTTCCCCCCATACAATCAGCCCATCGGAGGACTTGGCTATGATGGAGAGAGTGACCCAGAGAGTGAAGGCGACTACGAGATGCCGCCCACAGTCAAGTGCGGTGGGCCACGTTATTCTCTCCCACACTTCCATGATGAGACAGCCGACGTAACATTGAAGAGCAGCAGTAAGCGGATCGCGGAAGACACACTGCTTCTTGAGCAGCCGGTCGCCTTTCGCTTGGACGCGTGGCAGACACCGTCCAGGTGCTGCAGCAGGGAGGAATGGAGAGCGAGGCTGAGACAGAGCTCAGGGGTTGGCATGAGGGGCACAGAAGATGTCGAGCGTGGTGGCGGGGTGACCATGGACAAATGGGAGAGGAGAGAGCGATGGATCGGCAGCAGAAGGCCGAAAGAGACCGGGGGCCGGGGAGGAGGAGGCGAGGAAACTCGTACTAGGAGAGACATGGAGAAAGCTGTGAGTGATGAGAGAGTCAAAGACCAAGAGGAAGGAGACACAAACGGTACCTACTCCAAGACGGAAGAGGAGAAGGGCTTAATATTCAGGAGGGGGACAAGGGCTGAGAGAAGGAACTGGCAGCAGGGGGTTGACACCGACGTTTGTCAACCACATCTCATCCTCGCCAAACTTCTGCACTTCTCCTCTTCCTCCTCCTTCAGCCTCTACCCAGCCGAGAGCGAGGAGGTTCACAGCGATGGAGAAGACACGGATTCCATGCAGAAGACACTCAGAAAGGTTGGTTAGTGTAGTTGGTTGATTAGTGTACAGTTCCCATGCAAAACCCTACACATTTAGACCATAGCTTTGCAACTGTTTACCAAGCCTGTGGTCAGGGCAATTTGCATTGGCTTGAAAGAAGGCCTTTAGACGGTCTGATTTGAATGCATTTTGCATGTTCCAACTCCCGCTTTCTATGTTGTAATGCACTTTTGACATAGACACCTGCAAAAAATAGGTCTGGCTCAGAATATTTTCAAAGGCTCTTAACTATAGAAACTCTGGTTTCTTGTTGTTGTCCTGTGGGCACAATAACCTTCAGTGATAGAAATATATTCTCATAAACTTAATTTAACCAGAAAAGGCACATTAAGACTCAATGCTATATGCTGTGATCCCCAACAGTGCCTTTCCTGGAAAACCCTCAAGACCGTAATGCACTGGTCCCTGGGGAGAAGCATTTCCAGTTCCTGGGTCCAACTTGCTGGACATCAAGGCATGAGTCTTACTACTGTAAAACACACACACACACACACTCAGGTACACACACACATACTCCACGAATCGTAACATGTTCTCTCTCTGCCCCTTCCCTCTGTGTTGCTAGGCAACTTCCAGCTGGGTGACGGCGGGGAGGTGCTGAAGCTGTACAGCGAGGCGGAGGCCACGTGTCTGGAGCTCCTCATGGCCGACCCGCTGCGGCCCTTCGTCCCCCGGTACCACGGCCTGCTCACCCGGGGGGAGGAGCGCTTCGTCCGCCTGCAGGACCTCCTCGGGGGCCTCACCAAACCCGTCATCATGGACTGCAAGATGGGCATCAGGTGGGGTTAGCATGGAGGAGCGATGTGGGAGAAGAGGGTGCCCGGAGATGTCCCCGTTAGATAGGTTTTTATGAATATATGAATATATTTTCAAATGGCAAAGGTTCCAGCTTGCTTATGAATATTCATTTAGTCTTGTGTGTATCTGATTGGCTGTGACGTGACCTCACTACGCGGGGTCACTATCTACTTTATACCAATAAGCAGGCATGACCGATCAACAGGCAAACAATACAACATACGGTTGAATGGATCTTTATTGGAGTAGCCGATACTTAGGCTTGTTTTTGGCTGGTTCACCAAAGCATAAAACATAGCTAATCATCTGACATGTACCGCGATATTTTACTACAGTAGGTCTACTGTATTTACAATTATAACAATAGGCAAAACGTAAATGTCCATGTTCATGTAACAAATCATCAGAACATCAGATATTTTGTTCATACATGTACCACCAAACTACAAATATCCCTGTTTTTCATTTGAAAAATCTGGTCACCCAAGGTGATTTTATCTACTCAAGATGAATTATTTAAGATTCAAGAACTTTAATGGTCACACACACATACAGGATATGCAGTGAAATTAAAAAGTGGTGGTGGCCCAGCAGAATGTGCAACAGAACAAATACAAAGAATCAAATATCAACACTATTTACAGTCTTACAGCAAAAGGAGCAGGATCGGCTGAATCGGCCACATAATTAAAAATAACAAAATTACCATGCTCAAATTACTGTATGCTAAGCACATTGCTAAGCTCCTATTACACTGCCAGGTGTGATTGTGATTAGCCATTGCATGCCGTTTCAGAATCTCATTACACTTGTATCTAGATGAATGCTGGATAGATCACACCTGGTAGTATGATACTTTTTCCTTTGATAAGGAAAAAGTGAGTTGGAGATAAGTCATTAATAAACAGTGACTGTCTGAATAGACATGTCATAGAGGTGTCATCGTAGGACATACTCGTGGCTCTTCACACTAATTATGGGTCTGCTCCTTTTATGACACAGGGCAACACAGGTTGTAGACTAAACTAGTGGAGATACAGTAAAGTCTACTACCCGTGCCCCGGTACACATATGTCATAAACAGAAGGGAGGGTGCTACAACGGCTCTCTGGGTTGTAAAAAATCATACAGGGGAACAACACAAAGCACCATTATCGTGTAAATCGTTTATCTGTGAATCAAAGATAACCCTTCGGGATAACCCTTCGGGTTATCTAATGGTTAAGCTAATGACCCCCCCCTCTCAGCCTGCATTTTTTGTTTATTTGGAAGTTACACCCATAAAATAAAGAAATGCTTGTGGGGCGGGTGGGGGTGGGATTCCATTCACAGAACCTACCAGGAGGACGAGGTGGAGAGATGTTGCACCCTGCGGAGTGATATGTACTACAAGATGCTGAAGGCGGACCCCGGCGCCCCCTCGGTGGAGGAGCACGAGCAAGGGGCGGTGACCAAGTGGCGCTACATGCGGTGGAGGGATACGACCAGCTCCACGTCCACACTGGGGTTTCGCATAGAGGGCATCATGGTAGCACGAAACAACACACACACACAATACCACCAGTCCATAGATTATTTGTACCTGCTGCAGCTAACCCCATTTGGTTCTAAATGGTGTGGAGTGTCTGAGGAATAAAATCCACACACATGATCTCAATCACCCCAGCGATATTTCCCCCCCTCTTTAAAACCATTTGCAGAAAAAGGCATGACAATCTTGTTTTAAGTTTAAATGGCCACGTGGTTCAGAGTGCTGGGTTTCATCATTATTATTGTCATTATACTAACCCACACAGTGCAGTAACATCATCAGTGACTGACAATGATGATAATATTGTATTGTACACCATTGCTGATGTTAACTGCGGTGTATGGGTTTCCTCTCTTTGTCAGACAGAGAACGGTGGTGTTCAGCGGGACTTTCGCAAGATGCAGAGCTTGGCACAAGTCACCGAGGTGCTCCTTTACTTCACCAGCAGTCGCTTAGACATCCTGGTCAGTTCAAGCTCTCTATGTTGACGACCCACTGGTGGTATACAATGCAATTAAGGTGTATGATCTTGAATAGACTATGTTATGTGCTCGGGATGCATCTTTTCTCCCCCGGGTCGCTAAATTCATGATCAGCAAAGGCAAAATCAACTGAAAATATCCATTATATAATTTATTTTGGAAAATAAGGCAAGCAAAATATTTTTTCATGGGAGCTGATGTTGAATTTCCTCAGTAATCCTGTGCTTGGAGTTGAAGCTGTTGATTGGCCAATTCATTGAGAATTAATTGAGAATTCAGAACCATTCATTAATAGTAATTATATTATTAATAATATTAATACAGGTTATTGGAACTGTGAAAATGTATGTTTTGTGTGATGTATTCTATACTCCGGAGATATTCCGGAGAAGTAAACATCAACAAACCCCCTTAATTAAGCCACCTAACACCTAGTACTTACTTATGCTAGTTTTCCCTACTTGCCTCTTCATAATTCTCCCCACCAAAGTCCTCCAGATTCTAAACTGTCACCACAACTGTTTTTCTGCTTCTCATCCATCCACATCATCCCATCCCTTGCGGACAGAGGGCCTATCACAGCAGACTGCAGGCTCTAAGAGACGCCCTGGAGAGATCTTCCTTTTTCAGCTCCCATGAGGTCGGTTGAGGAGCATGTGAGGATGTTGCATAAAGAGCATGCATATATGACCACAAAATGAATAGAGATGAACAGAAACCAAGAAAGAGTTTCCCATTTTAAGCTTGTTCAACAGAAAGTTTGATTCTACAAAAGTTTGACATTTAAATACAAATTCTACATCCAAATCTAATCTTTGTTACTTCCTATATGATAAAACAATAACTTATCTGCACAGGCATGCTGAGCAAATAAGTACAGCATATATATAAACTAGTTATAAACTAGTAGCCTAACAATAATATAAATAATATTAATGATGTTGATGACAACAATATGTGTGTCTGCCACAGGCTAACACACAGCTAGTGAGTTTTGCCACCTTTACACAAATCAAATCATGATGATCAAATCAAATTTGTAAACTTCTTCTTCTGCACTACTTTAACATATTGCTTGGAAATGTGTGATGTTATGTAAGTATGATGCTCTCTGCTGACTGACACTTTTTTTGGCTAGTGGTTGGCTGTCGATTTACTGCACTTCACTGCATCAACAACAGTCTTTCACTTGTCTGTATAGGTGATTGGCAGCTCGCTTCTCTTTGTCCACGACCACATTGGACCACAGGCCAACGTTTGGATGATTGACTTCGGCAAGACCACCCCTACGCCCGACAGCACCCGGATCCGGCACAACGTCCAGTGGGTCAACGGAAACCGGGAGGACGGGTACCTCATCGGGCTGGCCTCCCTCACCTCCTCGCTGCACCAGGCCATCACCCTCGCCTCCCAGAGCTGCAGTAGACCCACAGAGAATGCTTGAAGACAGAGTAGGCACCAGGTTCTGGTGGGGGTGTCAATAAGAAATATCGGTTGCTGCTGGCCTTCAACAAAGAACTGAACACCCTTCAACAGACACTGCAACAAGTGGCTCGAACTGAACAGGCTGGGTAACGGGGATGGAGATTTGGTGATTATTATGATTATTCTCCTTGACGCAAAACAATCTACATATAAAAAAAGACAGTTTTTGTTTTCTTTCATGACAAAAATAACTACAGGGCATCTTCTCATTGTATAACTTTATATTATATCATTAGATAGTGTATGTTGTCTTTTTATCTCATTTTATCTCTCAATCTCACACACACACACTATTTCAATATTAATTGAAATCCTAGAACATGCAGTTCATATAATGAGACGCCAGGTGGCGCGCGTCGTAGCGCCTCTCCGGTATATCCTCTGCTTTGAATGTTAGTACTGATAGTGGCACAGAGAGTGAGACGGTTCTACCTTGTAGTTGTCCCGTTTAAAAGTGGTTTAGAATCCACAAACTAACTTGGACTTTGAATTAAAAACGTGTTTGGTTGTTTTTTGGGATGGTGTAGTGGTCTGGTCATGGCTTTTTGTCGAGGCGGCTATCAGAACTTCGCTGTGGTCGCACGTGTTCTGGACGACGGTAGGTGACACTGTCTCCGGGTGTAACACCGCTTCAAGCCACGCGTAGGTTATATATATATATATCTTAACACACTTTAGTTATGTCATGGTTATGTTTGTTAAACTGTAATAGAACTGTAAAATGGAGTTGTGGCTTATGACGCTGTGGGCTTGATGGTGGCACGGAGTAATAAAGTGAGTTTCTCATCGCATGCTGTTGTCATGCTCTCTTCTCACTAAGCAGCGCAGAAATGTGTCGGTGGCGGTCGAATGTAGACTTTTACTGACTATATACTTTATAGCACCATTCAGACACGGCCAATCATAGCGGACAGCGAGAATGAAATACAACAAGGAGTAAAAACAAGTATTGTGTGTCAAATATAACATACAATTACAATATAAGTACAAATATAGCCTGTATTTATGTTGTATGGGGTCAGTTATTTCTTTAACTGACCCCATGGCGGGTTGGAGCAGGAGCCCAGAGGGAAGGTGTGTTTTTGAACACACCTTCCCTCTGGGCTCCGCTGCGCCGGAAGCGGATGTGTAGTCCGGTTGTAGTTCCGTGGCAGCATGGCGCCGAGTGTTTGTAGCTTTCTTGCTCGGTGGCTAATCTGATTGCTATCACGCTGCGATCGTGATCAACATTTCTCTGCTTTATGAGCCCCCGAGAGGCATCGGGACCACTGTAATATAACCAGCCGAGTTCCTTTGTGTTCACTCGGTCCGTGTCCGTGGACCCCCCCCCCCACGGTTACATTGTGAATATGGCGGAGGGCGGACACTACTACAGCGGTGAGTTACTGTGTCTGTACCAACGCGGGTCTCTTTCTCTTCAGATCCCGGGTATTTTTCCGTGAAGAGAGAGGTCACAACAAGCGACGGCTCTACCGTCGTAGGAGGTACACTTCTGTCCTGGCCTCCAGTTTTGCCATTGAGGAATATTATCCACCCTCTTAACACTGTCCTTCAATACCACAGTAGTATTAACCACTGTGGAGATGTATGTATGTATGGAGTTATTAAACAACATACATGTATTGTTACTTCTATTGTGATATAAGATAGAAATGTATTAATCCCGAAGGAAATAGAGAAATCAACAGAATAATAAAAATAAACATTTACAATTGTACATGTGATTGTTTATGACAATATCAATATTTACTGTAATTACAATGAATACGAATATGTAATAACAGAACTATTTCATATATAATAACAATACTCTGAAAAACATAAATATTTTGTATGGTAGTAGAAGTTATTGTTATTGTTCTATCGCAATACAACAACAACTGAAGCTCTAATTGCCTCTCTCAGAGCATGATGACAGGACTGGCGCACCATACCGTGGCCGCAAGGGCCGGGGGTCCCACAGGGCCCGGTCTTACTCAGATGGGCCCCGCAGAGACCGACAAAGGGGTGGTCACTCAAGTAACTTCGGGGGCCCTGGGCCACGATCCAGACTTGACGACACGGATGGGGACGTAACCATGAGCGACAACTCCCAGGATGGCACCTCACAGCGCCGATTGTAAGTGGGTCATTGAATGAAAAAGTCTCGCAAGCCTAATGCCTGAAGCACTGCATGTGTGTTTGACCATTGTCTCCACCCCCCACTTCAGCAACCCATACAGCAGGCCCTATCGCCGAGGAGATGGCCGATTCGACAGAGACCGCCGAGGTGGCAGGGGTGGGGGCGGTGGAAGAGGAGGTGGATATAAAGGAGACAGAGGAGGAGGAGCAGGAGGAAACTCCGGAGGAGGAGGAGGAGGAGGGAAGAGCCGGTCGGGCTGGTACAAAATCACGGTTAGTGTGAACCGGGTTGCCATCTTTGACTTTCCATTGTGCTTCATTTGGGATCAAGCGCAAACATGGTGCTGAGACTTATTTTCTGGTATGACAGATACCACACGGAAGGAAGTACGACAAGAAATGGCTGCTGACGGCACTGCAGAACCTCTGCTCCGTGCCCTTCAACGCTGTCCATGTGAGTCGCTTGATTACTGCTTTGTTCTTATGAGGGAAGGATAAAGAGTTTGTCTGTCATTGTTGGGAGATTCATGATCCTTTATTCACCTCAAATGTAAAAAAAAAAGCAGGTCATCAATCTTTGTTTATATGATTAATAACAATGTATTTTTTGGTTTCTGATATTTTGTGTTTTCCTGCAGTTCAATGTTGACAGCAGCAGGGCCCATTTCTATGTGGATGATGTTGCTACGGCGTCCGCCCTGCACAAATGTTCCCACAAGATCACAGACACAGACGGCTATAAGGTAGGCTGAAGTGATGCAGGGATGGAGACTACAAGTGGATGTTATGTTATTAATAAGCCGTAAACTTGCGGATCCAGTCGTGAATGGGTTGATTTTAAAGGGTTTGGGTGGCTTCAGAGCTGACCTGTGCATCACTGGTAATATACAGTTAACGCGCAGCCAGTTCTGTGCATCAGATTCAAAGTTCAAATGGCAACCTAATTTGTTTATTCTCCTTCAGGTGGAGGTCCATATGAACCCGAGTGGCCCTCCATCCTTCCTGCAGGCGGAGCTGAAACCCGAGCATTT
Source organism: Coryphaenoides rupestris (assembly GCA_002895965.2). Classification (NCBI taxonomy): domain Eukaryota; kingdom Metazoa; phylum Chordata; class Actinopteri; order Gadiformes; family Macrouridae; genus Coryphaenoides; species Coryphaenoides rupestris. The sequence continues at coordinate 587,598 of PIJE02000168.1, read as the reverse complement.
GGAAAATTTAAAGGTGACGCAGGATTTCTAAACAGATGCAAGGATCTTCTAGTTATAATATTATGCACGGTTGTTTTTACTCATTGATAATGTCGTGTTTAATACTTGTTCCATTCTTCAACCAGCAATGCATGGCAAAGCGTTTTGACGGCTCCCAACAAGCACTGGACCTAAACAACTTTCGAACAGACCCTGGTGAGCAGCCACTGTACAGTTGCACAGCTAAATCAATTGTATACATACTTTTTATTATTGTCGTGCCCATGGCAACACTATTGCCATTTTGCTATAAGGTATTCCTGCTAATCAGACTTTGTCATTGTGCTTCTCAGAGTTGGTCTCCCAAAACATTGAAATCACCATGAACAGGAAGAGTCATATGGAAGCTGTAGTCAAGATTATTGAAGAGAACATTCCAGAGGTAAGGACCAATGCAAGGAACCTTCATGTTAATTTCTGTTAATAGTTGATTAAAATAAATGCACCCCCACATCAAAAAAATGTCTCATGGGGTCACCTCTCTTCATTTGTTAGTTGGAGTCCTTAAACCTGAGCAACAACCGGATCCACAAGTTAGATGATCTGACTGACCTGATCGGCAAGGTGCCCAACCTGAAGGCCCTTAATCTGTCCAACAATGACGTGGGTTTGACGGACACACCCGACTATTGCTGTGTTAAACTGGCCCAGTTACACTCTACACTCCACCCCCTTTGTGCAATTTGCAGAGACGCGTGTACGTAGTCTAATGGATGTATGGGTCGTCTTTCAGCTGAAGTCAGACAGGGAGTTGGACAAGCTCAAAGGGCTGAAGCTGGTGGAGCTGTGGCTGGAGCGGAACCCTCTGAGCAGCGCCTACAAGGACCAGACCACCTACATCAGGTCAGTCAGGCATCATACACTGGTCAGGACGGGGCGTCCTGGGGGCCTAATATACATGTATGAAAGTTGAGTGTGGCTGGGCTTGGGGGTGTATGTCGTGATGGGAGACACGGTCCTAACTGCAAACTCTTCGTACACAGCCAGGGATGATCCTGATGACGCACCAGTCGGCATGCCATCAATCCTGTCTTAGCCCTCAGCAAAGGGGCTTTTGCCCATATTTTGTGGGTGTGGGTGTTGGTGTGCTTGTGTGTGGGGGCATGCACCTTTGATGGGAACCCAGTCCCATTTATCACCACCCTTATTCACTGCTGTTGGACCTTACAGGACAAGATCGTGTTGATCACCTAATTTTGCTAACTTGTCCTGTTTGCTAACATTCCTCCATAATAGGTCCTACCAAAAATGTAAGCGACCGGCTGTTACGACTCCTTTTCCCAAGCTCTCTGCACTCTATTCATCTCCTCTGATTGATCCATTTTCCATTTCATTTTTATCAATTTCTTTGAAGCATCGATGTGAAGCGGCTCCCAGCATCCCACGGCTAGGGTACCGACCACACTTATCCCGCCACCACAAATAAAGTTTTGTTTCAATCTTTGCAACATAATTAGAATATTACATTAGGAGCTGTGTATAAGTTATCAATTCTCACCACACATTATCACCAAGGTGAGGGGGGAAAAAGCATGCAGGCTTAGTTGAAAACCATCTCTAGTGGACTTCTTTAAGGGCGAAGAATGTTGATAACCGGACAGAAGGCATACTAGCCAATGGGTCAGAATTGACTACAGTCTGGACCAATCAAACAACACCTCTACTGTAGAGAAGCAGCCACTGACTGTTTCCCCTCCCCTCGTGGCGTGGTCGCCCAATCGGCATCCTGCAACAAGCCAGTATGGAAGGCTGGTTAGCCTATGACGGGTAAGATCCCACCTTGAAACCCCGGGACAACCTAAGGCAGGCACAGTCACGATTACTCGGCCAAGTCACTGTGAGCGCAGACTCACTTGATTATGAAGTGACGAGAAGACATGGAACCATCACAGGAAAAGCCGTTGGGTTGAGAGGTGGAGGAGGGATAAGGGTCAGAATCGGACCAAAAATAACCCCATGATGGGCCAAGAGGCATTCTGCGATCAGTTGGTGCCGTGTGGCTTATACCGAATGACTCTGCAACTCTCTGAACGCAAAGGCATGAGAGAGAGCATTTGTGGCAAATATCCAAACCAAAGAAAAATATTGGAAAATGAAATGGGCGCAGTCTCGCCTCAAACGCCAGCAAATGAAACTAAATGTGCAAATGATGTAATTTAGCCAAGCCCGAAGCCAGTATTGGTTGCACATCCACTAGACAAGGCTAGTCAGTTATAGACAGGGCTAGTCAGTTATAGACAGGGCTAGTCAGTTGTAGACTGATCTAGTCAGTTGTAGACTGAGCTAGTCAGTTGTAGACAGGGCTAGTCAGTTATAGACAGGGCTAGTCAGTTGTAGACAGGGCTAGTCAGTTGTAGACAGGGCTAGTCAGTTGTAGACGAGTCTTCCCTCAGAATTGCCCACCGTCTGTATCTGAGAGGCTTGGGTCCAAAATGAAGTAGGCCTCTGGTAGCCGACGCTTCCTATTTAGCACGGGAGCGGCTGCTAATGATGCACACCAAAAAAGTGGTGTGCGGCCGTATGGTTTTGATAATTCGACCCTCGCAACTGTTGTTGCCCCAAGAGTAAAGTGCTGTGGCGGGGAGCGCTTTGGTACTGGTGGGAGCTGACTCGCCTCGTGACTTCACGTTTCTCCCTCGGAGCTGTTTTGCTTGACGCTCCCAAAGGTCACCTGGAGCCATCCCACATGTTTACCTTAATTTGTCAGTCAGAATGTGTGTGTGTGTGTGTGTGTGTGTGTGTGTGTGTGTGTGTGTGTGTGTGTGTGTGTGTGTGTGTGTGTGTGTGTGTGTGTGTGTGTGTGTGTGTGTGTGTGTGTGTGTGTGTGTGTGTGTGTGTGTGTGTCCTAGAGCCTGTGGTTGTTTGCGGTGACCCAGAGTGGGCTCCTCGCCAACATGTCTGCCCCCTGTAAGGGCGGCCGAGCTACAAGGCGTCTTTAACATCTCTCCCCCTTAGCACTGCACGAGGCAGCTGTACTCGCTAGTTTCCAAGCTCCGTGTGTGCGTGCGTGTATCTGAGTGAGTGTGTTTGCGCGTGCCTGCCTGGTGTTCTGCCTGGTCTGGTAAGGGGTGAGTATATATATACATATATATGTCTGGTAAGTACACATAAGTACACGTGTCGGGCAATGCACGAATGAAATGAAAGACGAGCAAGGCAATTGTGTGCGACCTTTAAATGCGCACTCGTACTTTTACACGTACTGTATAACAATAACCTTTATAAACATTTTGCCATTACATATTTCCACACACGTGTAGCCACCAAATGGCACAGTCCTACGTGGTCGATGATATGTGTAGGATGTCAGCATGTTGAGTAGTACGTCAGCGTGTGTGGCTGAGAATGGTCTGTTACGGTAAGCCTGACCAGGCTGTCACCTCGAGCCTGCTGTAACGCTGCTACTCTGCTCTGTGTGTGTGTGTGTGTGTTCCTGTACCACCAGTGATGTGCGTCAGCGTTTCCCCCGGCTCCTCAAATTGGTAAGCGTGGACGTACAGATTTGTATCATCTAACTTTTCAAGAATTTGTGCAGATAATGCACAAAAAATAATGATGTGTGTATATATATATATTAGGGCTGTCCTCCCCACAATAAGAATGTTGTCATATCGCGGTGGTGACGATAGTTGATGACGTGTTTACATATGCGTTACATATTATTGGCGTGTTGTTGATTTGCTCAGCATCTTTGCACCGCGTCTCACTCACACACACACACACACACACACACACACACACACACACACACACACACACACACACACACACACACAATGGAACTGTCCTAGCCCTCCACTCCGTGCACTCTTCATCAGGGAGGAAGGATAGGATGTCCAAAAGTGATGTATTAAAGCTAACTCTGAAAAGTTAGTATTATCGTGGAGACCCAACTCTTCAAATAAATGATTTGCTAGTAGGGATGCACCTCAATACAAATACTTTATTCGAGAAAGCACAGATTATGCGAGGAAACAGATTCGTCCCGAATATCATTATTCAGTGAAAAAAAAGGACCGTGGATTAATTTGACGGACTGGATTAATCATGTTTTCACATCATTCTGGAGGGCAACAAGATGCAAATATCCATTATGTTTGCAGTGTCTGACTTTGATTTAACCTTGCCTAATTCACACTATGTCTGCAAGTTTTTGGAAGTTGCAGACAAAAGCCCACCATCGTAGCGTGGTCCTGTGAGTGCTGGTTGGGTAATGTGAACCGCTTATGTCGCGATCGAGAGGCTCGCCGATGTGTCGGATGATATCTAAAACGTTAAATATGTGGACCTGTCGGGGAGTCCAACCCGTGTAGAACAACAACAGGCGGTCCTTGCTCCATGCATCTCTAACCATTCCCGCCAGGGGCCATAAGTACAGACGCACCTGGCGGTTAAGGAACAGTTGTGCGGCGCAATGAAAGAGTTAATGTAATATTGTTCAAATGTATATTTGATGCTTTGCGGGGACGACAATTGCATTGCCAACAAATATTAGTTTAGACAAAAAAAAATGTGCCCAATATAATGACTTCCGGTGTAAACCTCACCCACGTCCGGTCAAATAATGTATTGTAATTTATATCGTTATCACAATAAATACCATGAAATATTGTGATATATAGTTTTAAGTCCATAGCGCCCTTCCCTAATATAAATATATATATATATATATATATATATATATATATATATATATATATATACCGTATTTTTCGGACTATAAGGCGCACTTAAAATCCTGTAATTTTCTCAAAAATCGACAGTGCGCCTTATAATCCGGTGCGCCTTATGTATTAACCTCGAACCGATTTTATGTGGTACACGGCGCTCAAAAATCTGTCAAGCCGCACCGCTTGATGGATTGTCGGCGCATTACGGCTACCGCGTAGAGGACTGCGCGGGCCTGGAAAGTAGGCCCTAGCCCGGCCCTGGCCCGAGAGAGTGAGGCCCCAGCCCGGCCCGGCCCGCCACATTATTAGAACTCTCAGGCCCGAATTAAGCCCGACATTTTTTTAACCTCCCATATTTGCGACTAATGTCGCAAACTAGACTTGTTGCCCAGATGCGACAAGTCTAGTTATAGACTTCCGACCTTATTTGAGCACTTTAAATGGCATAAGTGGTTATATTTAGTTTCATTTCAATTTTAAGTTATTTTAGGAAAATGTTTGAAGCATTTTGTAGGCAGTTAAATATTTTTTGGTATTTTCTGAAGTGAGTGACGAGCAGCTGCGCGGCGATTAACAGTTGATCCATTCGCTACATATCAGATCAATGTTGAATAGGCTACTACAAATTATATCCCAGTGAATAGGCTACAAGAAACAACTCAACAGTTAAAGTGTATATCAGTGTTTATTATTAAACGTAGCCTATAAAAACCATTGGAACAATAAGCACACGGAAGTGCGGAGAAACAGTTACGCTATTATTAACAGAGAAAACAGCTTGTCTTACCCGAGTAAGCCTTGACTAAAATAAAATTGACCAAAACAGGCCATTCCAAGAATAATAATAATCAAGGGCGTATTTTTGTTTTGGACATTGGTGGGGACATCACAGATATTGCGTCAAGGATGCGCAATTACGCAACCGTGAGGTGTGGATATTGGTGGGGACATGTCCCCAGCGTCCCCACTAAATTCTACGCCCATGATAATAATAAAAAAACGTCCAATCACACAAAAACAGTCAGCCGCTTAACATGGCAACATGTCTTTTTAAGTCACTTTGCATCATGAAGGAAAAGAATCGCATCCACGGTTTCAGGGGCCAGTCCAGTCCTCCTCTCCTCTATTACTCTTCCAGTGGCGCTGAACGCACGCTCACTGCTGCTGCTGCTGGTAATAAAGCCTCTTTGAATTTAATTTAATTTAATTGAGAGAGAGAGAGAGAGAGAAAAAAAAGCCGCTAATGATGGGATAATTGAGGCCCGACCCTCGGGCTGTCGGGCTTTCGGGCCCCCCGGGGCCTCGGGCTCCATGAAAATAGACCCGTTCATTGACAGTGCGCCTTATAATCCGGTGCGCTTTATAATCCGGTGCGCCTTATGTATGAAAATAGACCCGTTCATTGACAGTGCGCCTTATAATCCGGTGCGCCTTATAGTCCGGAAAATACGGTATATCATTTCTTCTTGCAATGCTAGACACTATTCAGTGCATCATGACAGCAATGTTGCGGTCCTTACTGTGTTGCCTTCAACCAGGTCGCTGCATGCCATGCTCATGTCATGTTTGTTTTCAGGACGGTCATGATCTCCCGCCACCCATTGGATTTGATGTGGAAACGCCCACAGTCATCCCTGCCTGCAAGGTGGGACACCGCACCTGATGTGTGCATATACACATACACATACATGTGCATATGTTATTGAAGGCACCTAGAACCTTCCGGAGAACACGCTGCCAGTTTTTCAGGCTTTTTTTTTACCCTCCAGCAAAGTTGAGGACAATGCTTGTGCTTGTAATGCCCTTGTGATTGAAAATGTGTGTATATAACAAACATGTTTTTACAGGGCAGCTGTTTTGTCTCGGATGACATCAAGGCCATTATTCTATGCTTCCTGCACCAGTGAGTCTGCACCAGTTGGCCTACCTACTTATCACTCTAATCACAATATCAAACTTAATCCAGACCATTATGGTTCTGTCCTCATTGGTCCATGTGTTTGTGTTCCAGATATTACAGCATATATGACTCCGGGGACAGACAGTCCCTTCTGGACGCCTACCACGACAGCGCCTCCTTATCGCTCATGACGCCGTATTCCACTCAAAACCTCTCCAGGTACAAACAACCGGTGACACGCACATACTTTTGCTGATCCTGAAGCTACCGTGTGGGCACCAGAGGGAGAGAGTTGACCGTCTAACCATTTGCACTCTCTACAGGAGCAGTCTGGGAGAGTACCATAAAGACAGCCGCAACCTGAAGAAGGTCCGAGACAACAGTGAGTGTGCCATGTACATGTGACAGTTGCGCTGAAATCACAAGGTTATATTTTTGTGTGTGGTGGTCTACCTATTGTCTGTTCCACATTGGGCCTCATTTCCTCTTTCCTCTTACTTTTGTGCATACATACAACTCGTAGGAGTGTGCCGTCGTCAGAATAAGCAAAAGCACAGAAAAGTAAAAAAATTGTGTGAAAACATGCTAAATCTCACCTGTTTGTAAATGTGCCACGTTCATGAGAATGTGAATCGACGCCCCCAAACTATTGTTGTGTTGAATGAGCGTCATCACATTGGCCAAATACAGCACAAACATGAGTAGCCTGTTCAACTGCACTTCTAGGTTAAAAAGCAGATGGCGCCCTCTAGATGGAAACTACAGTGTAATTGGTCATCTCTAACCCAGAAGCTTATGAGGCACTTTAATATTCTGCTGATTATACTTGTATTGTATATTTAATAGAATTGTATGTGTGCATATTCTATTTTATCTACAAAAATATATTTGATCTTTTTATGCCTTGCTGTATTTTTGTCTTTTAGATTTAATTAGCTTTCTGTTCTTTGTTTTCACCATTATGTTTCTATCTTTGAGCATTGTGCCAGTGAGAGTAACACTGTCCCCTGAGATCACTGAAGCACTAATGACTGTGATAATCTGAATCACCCTTCCTCTCTGCCTGCAGCCATGCGCTTCCGGCTGCTGAAGCACACACGGCTAAACGTGGTGGCGTTTCTCAACGAGTTGCCCAAGACGCAGCACGACACCGCCTCCTTCAACGTGGATGTCAACACCTACACTGTGAGTCCCTCGTCCACTACAAAACATTACCTGGGAGTGGGGTGGAATGAGTTTGAACAACTCTGATGGACACAGTGTTCTACTTTTTTTAATGAATGGCTGGGCCTGCATCTGCCGTAGCCAATCACAGAGAGCCTGCATGCCAATCCTAGTATACTGGAATATGTGTTACCTAATATTCAACATAACCAGTTTTATGAAGAATACAGCTAGTGTTACGATAAGTCTCGCTATCAAAACTTTAATGGTTGCGAGATGAGTGACAATTAATTTTAATTAAGAAATCGGTAAACTGCATTGTGAGCTCTGCCTCTTTCACCAGGTTGTACTTGGAACACAAATGCTCCCTAGTGAAATACCACCTGCTTATTTAAACATCTATAAACCATACTGGGCCCTGGTATAACCTGCACTGGCTCAAATGCTTAAATTACAAGTAGTACATAGGGGTGGCACGGTTCACAAAACCCACGGTTCGGTTCGTATCACTGTTTTAGGGTCACGGTTTTCGGTTCTGTACAGTTCTTGTTGTTATTTTTTCTTTTAATCTTTAACACATTTTGTTATCATTCATCGGATGAATGATAACAAAATGTAGTGGGCACGCTGGGGTCCCCACCAATATCCAGCGATATCCATCCCCCCCCCTCCCAGATCAGAACCGCGAAGTAACGGAGCACCCCCCGCCCCCCCTTTATATGAAGTATACTCTGGATATATTTAGCATTTTTTGTGTAGGTAGATCATCTTGGCTTGGTCATTTTTAAGCCATTTCGAGCGGCTGTTTGCGCAGAGGATACCCGTGCTTTTTTTTTTTTTTGACAGCCCGTTCTGTCTGGTTTTTTCGTGCGTGTGTATGTGATGACGTCATCGTCGACGTTACGTCGACTTTATTGATAGAAAAGTCGACTTGAAAAAATCAGAAGTCGTGCAACCCCTAACACATAGTATACATACTCTACACCTCTTCTTTCACGCGAAAGGGAAACACACTGTCTGAGGTCACATCCGGTCACGAGGCTGCGCATGCCATGAACCGTCGAACCGTACAACGCACACATCCTCCGAACCGAGACAAGCCAACCGAACGGTTTTCGGTTTTTTTCATGAACCGTGCCACCCCTAGTACTACAGTATTTAAATGAGGAGCAAAATGCGAGAATGCATTTGTCAGTGCTTCCAAGCTTGGTTCCTTTAAACATTACTTTCTAATGTTTTCTTCTGCAGAATACCTTGCTGTCGTTCACGGTGAGCGGAGTTTTTAAAGAAGGTCAGTATTTCCTTACCCAAATTTCAAAGTTGTGGTTGCCTGTAATATTATTTTGCGTACATGTTGTCAAAACATTGACTGATCGATCTGATGTCTGTCACAGTGGACGGTAAATCGCGAGACTCCACCATGGCCTTTCTCTCGCGTGTTTGTCACGGTCCCAGCTGGCAATTCAGGGTAAGCCTAACGTTTTGCATTGACTTCATTCCTTCCACGTGCCTTGTGTCTATATTGAATATTGATCTTTTTTTTTTTTTTTCTTCCATAAAGCAAAAAACTAAATGGCCACCCCCTTTCTTAAACAACCTCTGTGACATGTAAATCCATGTATTCACCTCAATGTAAAACATTGAGTCTCCATTAGATGAGTAAAATGTGTCTGTTGTCCCTCCACACAGACTGTGCATAGTGAATGACCAGATGTTCATCCGGATGGCCACGACGGAGGAGATCCGCCGGGCGTTTGTGGCCCCGGCACCCACCCCGTCCTCCAGCCCTGTGCCCACCCTCACCGCCCCCCAGCAGGAGATGCTGTCGGCCTTCTCCCTGAAGTCTGGCATGAACCTCGAGTGGTCCCAGAAGTAAGTAGCACCTTTTTTAGTCTGCAAGACATCCATTGGGTGAATGGCTGCGAAGAGTCTCACTAGATTTTGACTGATGTTAAACACTGTGTTGAATGATCAGAGGTTTGTCTTTTAATTACAGTGTAATGTTAAGGTGCAATTGATAACATAGATAACATTCAGCCACCCTCCCCCCTCCCATTCAATTCCAATGGTTGCCAGTTTATTGTACAACCTGCATATGCGTCATGGTTGAGTCAGGCAGTCTCATGCCATGTCAAGTGATGTATATTTCATGGTAGAGTAATGAATTTATTTAGCAACATATAGCTGTAGATTGAGGTTACTTTGTGCGATGACGTTTCTGAGCACTTGGGATTTGTACCGGAGTGAAGCTGGTCGTTTACCAACCTATTTATTTATTTATTTATTTATTACTTAGACTTTTGGTCGCTTTTATACTATTGGCTCACAAGCCTTGGTAGAAGCGGTAACCAAATGTCAGACATCTTGCACAAATAAACAGATAAGCAAAACATACATTTTGGACTATTAAAAGTGCTAGTTTTATTCCAGACCTTCTAAAAGCTGTCGATACTGTTGTATATGATATTAAAACTATTCGTCTACATGAAAATGGTATCAATTGCACCTTAAGTATATCTGATCAGAACCAACTTTCAAAATATTTCAGATGTCATTTGACTCCATGAAATATGATTGTATTGATATCCTTGACCTCGCCCTGATTGGTACTAAAGCCGTTCAGTTCCTAATTCAAATGCTATGGTGTCTTGTCCTCTGCTGTAGGTGTTTGCAGGACAACGAATGGGATTTCAACAAAGCTGCGCAGATCTTCACCCAGTTGAAGGTATGCTGACAATGCTTGCTTGATGTTGTAATTCTGTGATTTGATTTTGTCCACAAATAGTTAAACATGCTTTGTTTCCTTTTCCTCTTTTTAGGTGGATGGCAAAATCCCAGAAGTTGCCTTCATGAAGTGAATGTTTGTTTTGATTGTAGCCCCATCCTTTTCAGGCTGTTTTATTGACTTATAATAAATTTTTGTTTGTTATTGTTACCTTAGTCTTTCTGTGGTCTTTTGCATACATTTCAATTTAATGGTTTCATAGAAATAAAATTGTGAAATAATGTTGATCTACCTTATTTTTTTTTTTTTATAAAGTTCACATTTTATAGTGCCAGTAAACTGAGCAAAGATCATAGTACATTTTCAACTCCAGTACTGTTATTCAAGGATTTCCTTCAGGATTCATAAAGTTCTATCTTATAAAGTTTTATGTGGTGGGCCTGGTCTTCAAGAACAATGCTGGTGTCTGGACAACGGCAACCCCCTTCAGGATGAATGTGGCTGTGGTTGTCTCCCCAGATACCAGGAGCATGTCAGTATGCACCATGGACTGATGGCTTCACCATCTGGTCTGGGAACAGTCGGTCTACCAAGACTTAGACCCAGGGTGGCTAAATGACAATGCTGCTTCTAGCCTGCTGAATGTTCCCCTATAGAAAACAGAAAACGCTAGTATATATATGAATACACATACAATACAATTATGTATGAAATATATTTATAATAAGGTCTTAGAATAACTGTAGACCAACAACCTTTATTATTGTGGAGTATAGACAGCCACAGTAAAAAAGTAAAGTCAAAGCATGATTACTGTACATGACGGATATAAATACTTTGTATTTTTAATTTAATAAATAATTTTTTAAAAGACCTTACGAAGATGGCGTATTTCTGAGTCTCTTCCGGAAGTCGACACGCTGACGTCAGCACGCACCGTTGTTGATCGTACCTCTAGTTCACGTAGAACAATAAACAACCCAGAAACAAGGGGATACGCGTACCAGGACCTGTCGCTTGAATTCGAGACAAATGTTGAAGAAGAAAATGTCAACTTACACCGCAAATAGCACGCGTGCCATGTTGTAAAAGCCCAGGCTGGCTTCTCCAGGGTCCTGACAAAACAGCATTCTGCGAGTTTGAGTGTCAAGAAAGAACCGGAGTGACGGTCCAGCCCCTTCCTTAGCCCCTCTTCAGCTAGCTGTCTAGCTCACTCTTGGCTTGCACACGTTGCTTTGTTTTTGCTTTGTTATGCAGTTGCCAGAGGACTGTCCTCGCATTTGTTCTCCTCCGCCGCCTCTTTGTTGTTCCCTCGCCCCGCTGTCTCTGGCCCCATGTCTCGCTGGCTCTTCCCCTGGTCGGGCTCCATCAAGAAGCGGGCCTGTCGGTACCTCTTGCAACACTACCTCGGCCACTTCTTGCAAGAGCGACTGAGTTTGGACCAGTTGGGTTTGGACCTGTACAACGGCAGCGGTGTCATCAAGGAGATCCACCTCGACGTCTGGGTGAGTTGGCGTTGAGAGGAGCTGTCAACACTCTCCTTTGAAGCCCCTTGTGGGTTGAATGTATACTTATTTTTTGCCACTGAGCACTCAGCCAGGTATTCTCCTTATATTCATATAAAACAATTGCTTGTGGTGACTCCAAAAAAGAACACGGACATGATTACGGGATGGTTTAAAATGAAATGGGGGACATGGGGGGGATCATGGAACAAAGCTCGCACAAAGTTGTTATTGCTCCCTTATCACTGGCCCACGCAGCACGGACGCGTTGTTGTGGGTTCAGATGGTCTGTCCAATAGACAAGCAACCCGTTCAACAACGTGACATGTTGTTTATATTGTTCGAATCCAACAAAGTATCAAGTTCAGGCCGAGGAAACGCCGTTCATGTTTTGGTCGAACTCGTGTGCACGCTTGACGATGTCGCAATGGTGGAGTGGAGTCAACAACAGTCCTCAGTCCGTCATACGTCTCACTTGGACACACTCTAGGAACAGCACTTAGCCGAATAACAGCATCACAAGTTCTCGAGTTGTTATTGTATGTCCAAATACCATTCCTAACTCCTAGGCTTGTTGTCCAACACCTTGATTTAAAAAAACACATTACATTTACCTAACCCCTCAATGTGTCTAAACGTTCACCTTTCCGGGTTTCTTGTTACTCTCCTAGGCGGTCAATGAGCTCTTGGAATCTCTCGGTGCCCCTCTGGAGATTGTGGACGGATTTGTGAGCAGCATAGCGGTGACCATCCCCTGGCAAGCCCTGGTGACCGATCACTGCACTTTAGAAGTCACTGGACTCCAGATAACATGCCGACCCAAGTATCGGACCAGTAAGTCACCTGGTAACCCACACTGGTTGTGGGTTGCATATCAACATAATGCTCACTAGGGCCAAATCAGAGAGGAACATTTACTCTTAAGCTTCATTTATACTATACTTCATCCAATAGCCATCACGGCTACCACTACATTACTGGCATAGCCAACAGTGGCCACTGTCGACACTTACGTGCAGCTCTCCAAAATAGAACTATGCGTTGGGGACGCAGAAACGTGAATGCAAGCACCTGCGTAGAGACCCGCAACATACGCACAATGATAAACCGCTGAATGCCCTTTGAGAGAGTGTGCCTGTGCTTGTGTTCAGGTGCGAGTTGGGACTCCCAGGGCTGGTCATCGAGCATGACCTCCAGCATGCAGCTGGCTCAGGAGTGTCTGAAGGACCCCCCGGAGGCATCCGAGGAGCCACCGGCACCGCTGGAGGGACTTGAGATGTTTGCACAGACCATTGAGACCGGTTAGTTGTTGTTCCAATGTTCACATGAAGAGTGGCAATGAACGTGCTCATAGGTAGATTGGGAAAACCTGGGTTGATAACCACAGTTGTGACACCGCTTATGCATGATTATGTTTGTTATGTTTAGTGAAGCAAGCTAATTTCAGGCACAGCACCATCTCTGGTGTTTATTGTGCAAAGTCTGGCGTAGTCCCGGCAGTCTTTAGTCAATAACATCTATTTCCTGTACAATTTCTCCCAAACATCATCTGGGATTAGATCACCAAATGTTACTGACAGCCGACCGATAGCTTTGGCTGGCAATATACAGTAGTTTGACATGTATAAAATGGTGCCCACGTTTTGATATAATGTCTTGCTGAGCACTGTTTGCAAACCTTTACTCATCTCTCTCTCTCTCTCTTTCTCTCTCTCTCTCTCTCTTTCTCTCTCTCTCTCTCTCTCTGTGTCTGTGTCTGTGTGCGTGTGCAGTCCTCCGTCGCATCAAGGTCACCTTTGTGGACACCATCGTCCGCATCGAGCACCAACCCCTGGACTTGGAGACGGGTGTAGCCTTAGAGGTGCACATCAAAAGGTACGACCTGCAGTCAAAGTGGGAAGGAGAAATGGTTTTGGTTTCACTATGTACTAGTATGTGGGTTAAGGTTTTGTTTTTGATTCCGACGGTGTGGAATCCATTGGTGCTAGTAGTAACACTGTACTAATGGCTAGCTTATAAAGTTCTTCTTATCTTTGGCCCTGAGTAGAGATGGAGGGATTGCAGCTTTTCATTTTTTTATAGCATAAACTCACTTTTATCAGAAGTGTCACATTGGCCCCAATGTGTGCTTGTGGAAGCATTTCACCCATTAAGGGTTCTGTTATGTTGTAACTCGAAAGAAAGTACTTTTTTATTTTGATTACTCTTTGTTTTTATGCTCTCATATCAAAGTTTGACAGTAAACAGGAAATCTTATGAACAGGCCAGTCATGAAGACAACAATGTCCCTCACTTCCTCTCGAACGGCTCTCTTGTGAGGAAACAAAACTGAAATGGCTCTATGTAGCTTAATTCAGACACTGAGCAAAATAAGTAGGACCAATTACATACTGCTAGCCAGCACAGCTCTGCCAAAGTCTTTGTGTTGCCCTCTCTAAAATATGTCTCTGCCCTATCTCAGCCTTGTTAGATATTAGAGCACACTATGTACAGTTGTGGTCAAAAGTTTACATACACTTGTAAAGAACATGTATGTCATGGCAGTCCAGGGTTTCTAATAATTTCTACAACACTTATTTTTCTGTGATTGGAGCACATACTTCTTTGTCACAAAAAACATTCATGAAGTTTGGTTCTTTTCTGAATTTATTATGGGTCTACTGAAAATGTGACCAAATCTGCTGGGTCAAAAATATACATACAGCAATGCTAATATTTGGTTACATGTCCCTTGGCCATTTTCACCTCAATTAGGCGCTTTTGGTATTCATCCACAAGCTTCTGGCAAGCTTCTGGTTGAATCTTTGACCACTCCTCTTGACAGAATCTGTGCAGTTCAGCTAAATGTGTTGGCTTTCTGACATGGACTTGTTTCTTCAGCACTGTCCACATGTTCTCGATGGGGTTTAAGTCAGGACTTTGGGAAGGCCATTCTAAAACCTTAATTCTAGCCTGATTTAGCCATTCCTTTACCACTTTTGTGTTTGGGGTCATTGTCCTGTTGGAACACCCAACTGCTCCCAAGACCCAACCTTCTGCCTGATGATTTTAGGTTCTCCTGAAGAATTTGGAGGTAATTCTCCTTCTTCATTATTCCATTTACTTTCTGTAAAGCACCAGTTCCATTGGCAGCAAAACAGGCCCAGAGCATAATACGACCACCACCATGCTTGACGGTAGGCATGGTGTTCTTGGGGTTGAAGGCTTCATCTTCTCTCCTCCAAACATATTTCTGGTCATTGTGGCCAAAGAGCTCCATTTTTGTTTCATCTGACCACAGAACTTTCCTCCAGAAGGCCTTTTCTTTGTCCATATGATCAGCAGCAAACTTCAGTCGAGACTTAAGGCTGATACATACTTTGTAAGAACAGAGAAATTTGTTCTCTCTCCCAGGGCTGCGAGAAAAGAATGACGTCATTTTTTTTCTCACAGCCCTGGTTCGGGAGTTCTCGCAGCTTGTTCTCGACACATCATCCGGGCAGAAAATGTTTCTCGTGTCGTGTCCGAGAACTATTGTGTGATTTCACAATTTGAAGTGGCCGTGGTTAATGCGCCTTCCGCCGGCGCAGAAGTTTGTACAGGCGCGCGCGTGTGACGTGTGCTGCTGTGGGCGGGCCCTTTGAGGACTTCCCAGGAGTTCTGCAGTTGAGTTTCTCGTGAAGTATGAAATGTCCTGGTGGCCAGAACAAACTTTGTTCTTGTTCTTGCCACCTCGAGAAAACAAACAAATTTCTCTGTTCTTGCGGAGTATGTATCAGCTTTAAGGTGCGCTTCTGGAGCAAGGGCTTCCTTCTTGCACGGCAGCCTCTCAGCCCATGGCGATGTAAAACACGCTTGATGTGTTCCAGCAGCTTCTAATTCATTGCAGACCTGCTTTTTGGTGGTTCTCGGTTGACTCTTGATCATCCTGACCAATTTTCTCTCAGCAGCAGGTGATATCTTCTGTTTTCTTCCTGATCGTGGCAGTGACACAACTGTTCCATGCACTTTATACTTACGAACAATTGTTTGTACAGTTGATCTTGGGACCTGTAGCTGCTTTGAAATTGCTCCAAGTGACTTTCCTGACTTGTTCAAGTCAATGATCCGCTTTTTCAGATCCGTGTTGAGCTCCTTTGACTTTCCCATTGTAGCGTTTGTGTCTGAGTCTAATGATTGTATCAAATGAGTCATATTTAAATGGGCTCAGATAAGTCACCAGCTGTAGTCAATCATAATCACTCACAAGAAGTTAAGCTAATTTGATTGACACAACTTTCTCACCTAAATTGATAATTCATGTTGCTGTATGCAGTGTTGGGAAAGTTCACTTTCTACATGAACTAGTTCAAAGTTCAGTTCACAAATTTTAAAATGAAGTAGTTCAGTTCAAATAGTTCATAATTCAAAATTTTGAACTAAGTTCACAGTTCCAAAAATGAACTAGTTCATAGTTAATTTTTTCAATATGTTGCTGCAAGCTATTATTTTTCAAAAATTATTGCCACAGCCCATATAGAACCACAGACAGCAATTATTTTATCAGTTTTAACACTGAAACTATGCTTCAGATTTCATCTTCATATCCAATTTTGAATCCTTATCCAACCAGGGTTTACATTAACATTGAGGGGACAGCATTCCCCATTGTTGCTTTAACGCTTTGTTTTGATGACGCATGCGGCAGTGCGACACTGGTGGCTGGTGTTGCCAGATTGGGTGTTTTTTCCGCTACATATTAAGGCCTGTTTACGGTGTGTTTTAGCCGGGTTTTCTCTATAGAAATCTAGCACCCTATTGAACGAAGTTAAACTGAGAGAGCGTGCGTTCACAGACACCAGAATGAACGCGTTCACAGTAACGTTCATCAGGCAGTAATACAGTACGTTCAGTTCACATTTGCCCAAAATATGAACGAGTTCATAAACTATCGTTCAATGAACGCGTTCAGGCACAACACTGGCTGTATGTATATTTTTGACCCAGCAGATTAGGTCACATTTTCAGTAGACCCATAACAAATTCATAAAATAACCAAACTACATGAATGTTTTTTGTGACAAAGAAGTATGTGCTCCAATCACTCTATCACAGAAAAATAAGAGTTGTAGAAATTATTGGAAACTCTGGACTGCCATGACATACATGTTCTTTACAAGTCTATGTCAACTTTTGACCACAACTGTATGTGGGATGATACATATACATTTTATTCCATGGTCTGGGTGAATACTCTTTTCTGATTGGCTGGCAGGTGTACATTAAAAACGTGTATTGCACACGTAGTTCAGCTCAAGTTTAATCAGCTCTAAAATAATCCGCTAGCCAACTAGTAACCATAGCAACATTAAAGAGCACAGCTGTCAAAGCGTACTCGTTATCTACTGCGGCAAGCACTGCCGAGTTATCAACTTGATGGACTAACGACTAGAATCAATTTCTATTTTGAAGAATTGGACGCAGAGTTTGTAAAAGGGACTGGAATTATCCCTCATCATGACAACGGGTAGCCTTTGCTTCACAACCCTTCGATTGTGAGTGCAAAACTTTCACCAATGAACCCTTCAATATAAAACTAGTTCTACTGATACACTTACAGTATAATGCAACCCTCCATTTGATGAAATTCTCGAAAGACCATATAGCAGCAGCAGCAATTATTCACAGATGTCACAGCAAGTGATCCTAGAATCCTAAAATCCTAGAATGGCGGCCGTGTGTCAGATTGTACCATGTATGTACCACCACAGTGTCCTCACCAGTATCCCAACCCTCCTCTGGGCCTGTAATCACATGGCTGGTCATCATGTCATGTTATGGTTTCCTCCTTCTGGTCCACATGTGATTCTAAACTTTTTAGTCTTCCAAACAGCCAAGCAGGATGCAGAGTGGTTTCTCGTTAAACCTGACGAGAAACCACTTAGCCCTTATCTACTTCCCCCCTCCTTCCCCTTAAGAACTATCAAGAAGCTTTATGAGTAATGGCAGGAGGAAGTGGTTGTTAGGAGGTGGGGACTAGTGGCCAGGTGGCCACATAGACTACAGAACATGATTCTTTTGTTTGTGTTTGGAAAAGGCTTTTGAAAAATGTGTAGTTTTCTTTTTGTACTGTAAATATGACCCAGTTCCACTGCTTTGGTGATATGAGGGGAATATAGCTGCATAGCTATATAGCTTAGCTTAAAGTTAGCTTATTTTTATTATTCTGTCCATTTCACTATTGTTGTATTGTACTGTATTGCTATGCAACCTGGCACAAGAATTTCCTTCGGGATTAATAAAGTTCTAAATTTATCATCATATTACGGCCTTCCACAATTTGTTACATGCATGCAGATGGAGGCTACACATACCTCCATAAAACTGCATATCAACATGATATGCATGAAACTAAATACCAATTAATGTGAAGATTATGGCAGTTCAGCTTTCAAATAATGTAAAAGTGTGCATGTGTGTGTGCGTGTGTGTATACGCGCAGGTTGGAGTACTGTGATGAGGCGGTGCGGGAGCCGGCCTCCAGCCAGAACGCCGTGCCTGTGGACATCCACCAGCCCCCGGCCTTCCTGCACAAGATCCTGCAGCTCAGCGCCGTGCAGCTCTTCTACGAGAGCACCGGCACACACCAGGTGGGACAACCTTTCTAGTGTGTGTGTGCGTGTGCGTTCGTTCGTTCGTTCGTTTGTTCGTTCTCTGGGGTTGTGTAAGCAGTCTAGATTCTCTTCCTGAAATGAGATCTTTCTTTCTGTCTGTCTCTGTTTAATTCAATTTATGGATTAACTAACATTGGGTATTGTACTAAGTTCAACATTTCAATACAAATGATTTCTGTTTGGAACTTGGTTCACGTGATAGGTTTAGACATGTTGGACAGAAGACATACAAGTACAAGAAGACAAACCAGTTCATGTTCCGGGCTGCATACCGAGGCTGCATACATCTGGTTGAACACTCCCACTTGTGATGTCAATTCTTTACAATGACAGTTGTAGTCGCATAACAATTTAGAAACGGCTTGTAATGGTGGTATGCTTGGGCCCTTTCAAAACTAGTTTTTCCACTGTGCTTCATGTAAGGTAGTTCATGCAAACTCTAAATTATAGCTGGACACTCTTGACCTATGACCTGTCAAAAGCTGACCTTATACGTTCGTCTCAAAGTAAAGGGACTGAATGGCATCTGATGCTGAAGAGAGCACAGACACACCAACTACAAATAGAAACGTCAAGTGTGTGTGCTTATGCAAATAGCATCATTATATTAGAATAAATATGGTTTATCATACAAAAAAAACTATGACATTCTCTTGATCCCTGTCCACACAGGGTCCTTCAGCCACCATCCCCCCAGGCTCTGCTGTTGCTAGTGAAGAAGAAGAAGAAGAAGAAGAAGAAGAGGAGGAGGAAGATGAGGGGGAAGAAGAAGGAGAGGAATCGCCCCCCACCACCACCTCTCGTCCCGCCCAGCAGCCACTCCTCATAGGAAGCTGCTCAGGCTTCATCGAGACCATGGTCAAAATCAAACAGAATGACATGCTGCCTGGACCAAAGGTGTGTTTGTGTGTGGAGGGTTTGTTGCATTGGAGCCAGCATGTACGTGTAGAGTACATAAGCCACGCCCCTTCCGCTATCC
This sequence comes from Coryphaenoides rupestris, assembly GCA_002895965.2. Classification (NCBI taxonomy): domain Eukaryota; kingdom Metazoa; phylum Chordata; class Actinopteri; order Gadiformes; family Macrouridae; genus Coryphaenoides; species Coryphaenoides rupestris. The sequence continues at coordinate 567,984 of PIJE02000168.1, read as the reverse complement.
ACTATGGGACCTTACTTCGGAATTAATATGTACAGTTGTGGTCAAAAGTTCACATACACGTAAAGAACAGAGTTTCCAATAATTTCTACAACTCTTATTTTTCTGTGATAGAGTGATTGGAGCACATACTTCTTTGTCACAAAAAACATTCATGAAGTTTGGTTATTTTATGAATTTGTTATGGGTCTACTGAAAATGTGACCAAATCTGCTGGGTCAAAAATATACATACAGCAACATGAATGATCAATTTAGGTGATGTAGAAAGTTGTGTCAATCAAATTAGCTTTGTGGCCTCTTAACTTCTTGTGAGTGATTATGATTGACTACAGCTGGTGACTTCTCTGAGCCCATTTAAATATGACTCATTTAATACAATCATTAGACTCAGACACAAATACTACAATGGGAAAGTCGAAGGAGCTCAACACAGATCTGAAAAAGCGAACAAGTTTTTCCTGAACAAGTCAGGAAAGTCACTTGGAGCAATTTCAAAGCAGCTACAGGTCCCGAGATCAACTGTACAAACAATTGTTTAAGTATAAAGTGCATGGAACAGTTGTGTCACTGCCACGATCAGGAAGAAAACACAAGCTAACACCTGCTGCTGAGAGAAAATTGGTCAGGATGGTCAAGAGTCAACCGAGAACCACCAAAAAGCAGGTCTGCAATGAATTAGAAGCTGCTGGAACACAGGTGTTAGTGTCCACAGTCAAGCGTGTTTTACATCGCCATGGGCTGAGAGGCTGCCGTGCAAGAAGGAAGCCCTTGCTCCAGAAGCGGCACCTTAAGGCTCGACTGAAGTTTGCTGCTGATCACATGGACAAAGAAAAGTCCTTCTGGAGGAAAGTTCTGTGGTCAGATGAAACACAAATGGAGCTCTTTGGCCACAATGACCAGAAATATGTTTGGAGGAGAGAAGGTGAGGCCTTCAACCCCAAGAACACCATGCCTACCGTCAAGCATGGTGGTGGTAGTATTATGCTCTGGGCCTGTTTTGCTGCCAATGGAACTGGTGCTTTACAGAAAGTAAATGGAATAATGAAGAAGGAGGATTACCTCCAAATTCTTCAGGAGAACCTAAAATCATCAGCCAGAAGGTTGGGTCTTGGGCACAGTTGGGTGTTCCAGCAGGACAATGACCCCAAACACACATCAAAAGTGGTAAAGGAATGGCTAAATCAGGCTAGAATTAAGGTTTTAGAATGGCCTTCCCAAAGTCCTGACTTAAACCCCATCGGGAACATGTGGACAGTGCTGAAGAAACAAGTCCATGTCAGAAAGCCAACAAATTTAGCTGAACTGCACCGATTTTGTCAAGAGGAGTGGTCAAAGATTCAACCAGAAGCTTGCCAGAAGCTTGTGGATGGCTACCAAAAGCGCGTAATTGAGGTGAAAATGGCCAAGGGACATGGAACCAAATATTAGCATTGCTGTATGTATATTTTTGACCCAGCAGATTTGGTCACATTTTCAGAAGACCCATAATAAATTTATAAAAACCAAAGGTCATGAATGTTTTTTGTGACAAAGTCGTATGTGCTCCAATCACTCTATCACAGAAAAATAAGAGTTGTAGAAATTATTGGAGACTCTGGACTGCCATGACATACATGTTCTTTACAAGTGTATGTAAACTTTTGACCACAACTGTATGGTAGTCAATGGAGGGAGAGAAATTATTTTTTGATAGCGTTTAAATTGTGCCATGAATTATACATGTTTTTTCAGATTGAAGTGAAGAAAGTCGCAGTTTGTCCTAAAAGTGTGTGTGTGTGTGTGTGTGTGTGTGTGTGTGTGTGTGTGTGTGTGTGTGTGTGTGTGTGTGTGTGTGTGTGTGTGTGTGTGTGTGTGTGTGTGTGTGTGTGTGTGTGTGTGTGTGTGTGTGTGTGTGTGTGTGTGTCCATCCACACGTCCATCAGTTGGAGCTGGACGGGAAGGTGGGCAGTCTCCACCTGCTGTTGTCCCCGGATCAAATCATCCACCTGACAGACCTGATGGCTGCTCTCTGCATAGACACCGGTACTGACAACAAAAGACATTATATTGCAATTTTTATATATTCTTAGAGTGAGGTTACCGGCAATGTCATGGATACCATCGTCCTTGTAATAAGTTGTAGGAGTATAAAAGGAAAACTTTTTGGAACTTTTATGCCGAGGAGATATGTACACTATAGCTATAAGGTAAACATAAAATAAGCACACATTGACATCCATCCACGAGCATTTCTTGTTTAATAATTGACAAGAGAATAGTCTGCTTTGACACCCTGGCTCCCAGGCAACTAGTCGGGAACATAAGTTAGCAGTGTTTGCTAACACTTGTTATGGGAAAGTGTATTTAAGTAGTTGTTCCTGTTAGACTTGAGTTAAATCGCATGCATCCGAATGTGCTTCAAGACGCACAGTGACTACTTACTACTGCATACAATATTGCGGGCCCTGTGTTTATAACTCCACCTCCTGCTGAATGTATACATGTATAAAAGTATTCATAGAGCTAGCTAACTAGCACCCTATACATCAGGGGGTTATTTTCTATGATACAGCATCATCTTCTGTTTAGTATTTACACAGGAGTGCTTCGGGTGACACCTTGGTCTACTGATACCCTGCGTGCTTGTGCCGCTGCTTTTGTCACGTCGCACACGTCACATCTCAAAATGTCCGCAAAGCCCTAGGCCTCCTCCGGAAGTCCCCTGGTGAAATCTGCAGTGACTCACACAACCTGTGACCCCCCCGCAGAGCCGGAGAGTAAGGGCACGGGGGTCCACAGCCAGCCCCTGGACCCCGAGGACCTGCGTCTGATCGAGGAGGACCTGGGCAAGCAGCTGGACTCCAGCCCCAGGGACAGGGAGTGGGACGAGGAGCTGGACATGGACCCGTACCTCTACGGCATGGAGAACGGAGGTGGGATGGCACGGCAGGGTTTAGAGTTGGAACTCTAGAATCGGTAGCTCGCTTTCAAGGTCTCATCATCTCGATAAATTCATGGCCCTGTTTACTCATGAGAAGAATATCTAGATTCTACAACCGTTTTAAAAAATATATATATACTGTCAGTGATGGGAAGTAACGAAGTACAAATACTTCGTGACTGTACTTAAGTAGATTTTTCAGGTATCTGTACTTTACTTGAGTATTTATTTTTTTTACAACTTTTTACTTTTACTCCCTACATTTAAACACTAATATCTATACTTTCTACTCGTTACATTTTCAAAACGGGACTCGTTACTTTAGTTTTATTGCATTTGAGGGGAATTGTCAGGTTTTTTTTACATCATTGCACGTCTTCCCAACATCAAGACCGATCTCAACCTAGGAGCTCTGATTTCACGCATGTGACATCAGACGTAACGACACGAAACAGACTTAAAATAAAATACGAGAGGGACACGTGAGTAGCAGGAACTAAACGTGATGAACGAGAAGCCGATATTGAGACTCCGCGTCAGGGCAGCAGCAGCAAGACACCCCCCCACCACACACACACACGCACGTCTTGTGTAACATTTTGTGTGTGTGTGTGTGTGTGTGTGTGTGTGTGTGTGTGTGTGTGTGTGTGTGTGTGTGTGTGTGTGTGTGTGTGTGTGTGTGTGTGTGTGTGTGTGTGTGTGTGTGTGTGTGTGTGTTACAACTATTATGTATAATATGTAAGTAAACATCATCACTATGACAAGAGTCTAAAAGTTTCAAAGTTTCCAGTTCTGTTGCTGGCATTGAAAGCTGATGTTCTGCATTGGAGCCTCACGTTAATATTGGTCCACGTTAAGTTGATTATTTTCAATATATTAAGAATTAAAATGGCAACTTTTTACTTTTGTACTTTGAGTACATTTCAGAGCCTGTACTTTTTACTTTTTACTTGAGTAAAGAAATGTAATCAGTATTTCAACTTTTACCAGAGTCGTATCTGTATCTGTACTTATACTTAAGTAAAGGATGTGTATACATTTGCCACCTCTGAAAATATGCATATTCATTTCCCATGCCATAGTGGATAAATGAAGAGCACAACAGTGACAAAGAGCAATGTAAACAGAATACAGTATCATCGCGATTGGTATTATTTGGGTATTTAGATTTGGGATCTAAATGTATTTACTGTATATCTGAATTATTGTTGTAAATATTGTTTAAGGAAATGTTTATATTTACTGTAGTTTTATGTATAGACTTTACCCCTTGTAATGGTTTGGCCCAAGACTGATTTCCAACAGTATCATTTGTGTGATTTCTTAAGGCCTATGGAGAGGCGAGGTCACCCATCTACTATGTAGGCGACAGGAAATAGAGCTTGTTTTGTCTATCCACTTTGTTTTTGTTGTTCATGCTGAATACTTTCAGAAAGGCAGTAATAGAAGTAGAAATAAAGTTCCTATTCCCTTTTATTATTATATTTATATTAATATGATGTGAGGTTCTGTTAACTTTGAACAAAAACAGCCGAAAAAAGTTACTTTTTACTTTTTACTTTGAGTACATTTCAGAGCCTGTACTTTTTTACTTTTACTTGAGTAAAAAGTTTAATCAGTACTTCTACTTTTATCAAGTATTTTTTTACACAAGTATCTGTACTTTTACTTAAGTACAGAATGTGTGTACTTTTGCCACCTCTGTATACTGTATATATCACCACAACCATCTCGGCCTGTTTACATGCAGATCCACACTTGATACAGGTTTGCATACAGGTTTCAGGTTTGTACCACATCCATGCTGGCCATCATCTTTGTGACTGGGTGGAGATGTAGTGATCGTGGTCTACCATTTGCAAATCATGCTAATCAGGGAAACGACAATATATCGCTGATGGTAAAGTAAGATTTGGATAGAACAAGTTTCAACCATAATTCGTAAAAATCAACTCATAATTGCTAGGTTAATAGAGCAAGATTTATGCACTCATCATTGCTAGGTTAACCCGCTGCTGGCAAACAGTGAGGGCGTGCGACTATTATAAATGCAAGGTCTAGTAGAATCATAAGAAGGCACATTCAGACACATTTGCATATGATTGTGTACACCCCCTTGCTTTTGATTGGTTGACAACCAGTGTCACATGAGCTTGGCGCGTGATTGACAACGCTTCTGTGAGAGATTCGGTATAAACGAGAACACACCTCAACTCTACTCTCACAAAGCTTTTCAATCGGAAGAGAGATTCAAAAATCTGGCATAAACGAGGCCATTTGTATCAACATGTCTCCGTCCCTCTAAACTACTGTGATTTCTGAAGTGCATTCCCAAGTGCTGTGGGATATTTTATGTGTGTGTGTCTGTGTGTGTGCGCGCGTGTGCAGAGATGTTCTACTCCATGGGTCCCGGCGGTGCGATGAGCATCAGTGTAACGTCGGCGCGCTCGGGCAGCGAGCTCTCTGACAGCGACATGGAGTCCTCCACCCTCAGCCTTAGCAGTCTCTCACAGCCTGCCCAGGTGCCTGCCTGTCTCTCTGTCTCTTGTCTCTCTCTTGTCTGTCCTTCTTTTCTATTTGTCTATTGTTGTGTTTGTCTCAATTCATCCGTGGGAAATGCAATTGGCATACCAGAAGTGCAGATATAGAATATTATTTACAGAAAATGCAGTATGTGCTTCAGCATAAGCGATGCTATGAGTTACAATATACATCTAATCGAAAACTCTACAACATCAAGGGTTTACATTTTAAAGGCTAACATTGATTTTGCTCCTCCCCCAGGGAAACTATCCCAGACGTTATCCTGTCGCAGGTTCCCTGTCCAGCTTGTCCCAGGCCAACACCCGGCCCAGAGGTAACTACCTGCCTATATTGGGGGCGGGGGGGGGGGGGGTCTACTTCAGCCATGCGCCCTTCAGTCAGAGCTGAGCTGCGATAATCTTTATGCACTAGTCTGTACAAAATTCTTCCTGTGTTCCCAAGATGATCATAGCTGTATATAGATAACGCTTTGGCATCCTTTCGTTTTTAAAATCACAGTTTGTGCCTAGTCACGTTTTTTTCTTGTTTTTATGAATATTGATCAATCATGTCACACACACACGCAATTATCAAAAGCTGCTCTCCAAGTCTTTGTGTTCATTATATTCCAATCCAGTGTTATAAGGAATTATAGCCCACACTTTAATCAGTTTCATATTATTTATTTTAGCTTTATGCATTTGCGTATATATATTTGTCTCAGCCTTCGCCATTTTGTGCCGTGTATGTTCCTGAGCTGAGCCCTCTGCCGTCCCTCCAGGACGCTCCCACAGCGGCCAGTCTGAAGCTCTGAAGCCGGACGCCTTGCTGCGTCTGTCGCTGGGTGGCCTCACGCTAACCCTGCTGCAGGAGGACCCGCCAACTGAGGCGGACGGAGCCCCGTCATTGGCTCAAGTGTTCTTCCGGGAGTTGGCCTTCTTCAAGGACAGCATGTTCAGCGAGAGGGACTTCCACCAGCTCCGGAGAAGCTTCGCCAGGGCCTGCCCTCACTCCAACATCAGGTGGGTGTGCACCACGCACGCACGCACGCACACGTGCACATGCTCACGCTCACCTACTCCTTTAGTCACTCGCACACTCAATCATACACACTTACACATTAAAAACATTTTTAATTATATTTAATGAGGCTGACATGTCAATGTTAAATGTTGTTATTATTATGATGATGATGATTGTTGTTATTATTATTATCTGTAATATGTCTCTGTCTTTACTACCTGGCAATTACAGGCTGACGGGGGCTGCGGTGCAGGTGGCGTGCGAGACGCGGAGCGGGGGCCGCCACAGTCGGTCGGTGACCTCTGACCTGTCGTTCAGCAGGCTGGAGCTGCTGGAGTGTCTCTGGGGGGACGGCGGGCCACAGTACTGCCAGGTACGAGCACGGCTGCTTCCCACTTCCTGTCTGACCCACCGACCCACCAGTCGCCCAGTACACAAGAATGATATGCAGTCTGTATGCCTGGAGTCTAATAATAATACCTGAATATCTGCACAATGCAATATGTCCGTCTGTCCTACTGTCCACCTTCATCACCGGCCAGACTTAATGACAATTAGATGAGATAAATGTATGTCTTACTGTCGTGTGTGTGTGTGTGTATGTATGTATGTATGTATGTATGTATGTATGTGTGTATGTGTGTGTGTGTGTGTGTGTGTATAGTTGCTCCAGTTCCAGAAAGCAGGTCTGTTCACGTTGGGTGCAGCTGCTCGACCCTGTGCTCAGTTTCACTATGGCCTCACAGAAAAGCAGCAACGCAAGGTATCCCCATACACTCACTCACTCTCACATTCACACACTCACACTCACTCTCACACACACCTGCTAACTCTCACACTCGCTCACCAAATAAAGCATTTTAATTAAAAGTGCTGTTGTTACCATATATGGCTTTGTTCTATCTGTGTTTGTGTGCGTGCGTGTGTGTGTGTGTGTGTGCGCGCAGGGCAGGCAGCGGGTGGTGCGCCGGGACAGCGTGGTGAAGGTGGAGCTGGCGGAGCTGAGCGCAGAGCTCGACCTGGACGTCCTGAGTCGTCTGGGGAACCTGAGCCGGGCCTTCAGCCACTGTCCCACACAGACCCCCCAGCCTGCTAGCACACAGGTCCGGACACACAGAACGACCGCAACCCCTAGTTGTGTTGCCTTTGTGCAAGGCACCTGACAGTTTAAATTGCCAGTTTGTGAGCAGGTTGTGGTTGAATAAAAAAATGAGAGCTTCCCCTACTCTCTCTGTTGCATAGAATAGCTTTTGGGCTGATTTCTCTTATATTTGAGTTGGGTCGGATTTCGTGGAAAAAATTTAACGAAGTGAAATGTAAGCGTGGATAATTAAAAAATATATATATACTTCATAGCTTTTTAAAATGTGTACAAGGTTTAATTGTGATTAGAACTAACATTAGTTTCTGATTGTTATTGTCTCAACCCATGGAGCTCAGAATGCACTTGATTCTTACATATAGTACCTTTTAAGAGGAGCTCTCTACCACTTTGGCTTAAAGCCTTAAACACTATCAACCTAATGACACATCTCCCTTGTTCTCACTCTATGTCTCTCTCTCCCCCGGCCCCCTCCCAGACCCTCAGCAGTGAGCTGTACTCCTCCTTCTCGCTGGCATCGCCGCACGCCGTCCTGCGCCTCCGCTTCCCCGTGCCGGACCTGCGGCCCCCGCCGGCACGGCGCCCGCCTAACCAGAAGGCAGTGCGGCAGGAGACCCTGGTGCTGCAGCTCTCTGAGCTGGAGCTCCGGCACCAGGAGGCTCCAGACCTGCAGGGGGAGCAGCAGCAGCAGCGGACGCAGCCCCAGGGCCAGTGCCGCGCCGAAGCCCCCTGTCTCACCCAGCTGCTGGAGGCCTCCTTCAGCGACCTACAAGGTGAGGGCGCAGAGACACAAGGGGGCATATCCTTCATCATGTTGTACACCCACCAAGCCCACGTGTGTACCAGTATCAGCAGCCATGCCGAGAAATATCTTGAGTGGAACAGAGGAGAAGAATCCGAGTGCACTTTAAAATGTCTCTCTCCACGAATATTTAATGATATTTTAGTATTTTATTTTTATCCCGCTTTTGAGAAAATAGTCATTTTGCAGGTGAATTTTAGATACATGTCAATAAGGCGCAGGCCGGTGTCTTGTTCAAGAATGCCTACAGGTGGGTATTGGGGACTGAACCCAGAATTGGGAGTCAAAGGCATAACCACTATATTATCCTGCAAATACAACAGCAATTTTTGTACAGGTCAGCCTTTAATTTTGCATGTTAAATCCCTGTAATTACTTTCTTCCTCTCCCAGGGTCCTATGAAGGCTGGGAGGGAGACTCCTTTCCCTGTATCAGGGTGAAGAAGAACGGGGACTCACTTCCCAGGTGAGCCACTCTAGGACACAGCCCTCCCAGAGGGAAATGCAGTCCTAAAACTAACTTAGGACACAGCCCTCCCAGGGGGAAATACAGTCCTAAAACTAACTTAGGACACAACCCTCCCAGAGGGGGAAACAGTCCTAAAACTAACTTAGGACACAATCCTAAAACTAACTAACTAAGTTTTAGGAGTATCTCCCAGAGGTTGACATAGTTGTAAAACCAGGCTCTCATTTGAACTGAATTTTCCACACACAATTTCTCAATGCTAATCTTCACTTTGAACAAGCGAGTGTGAATTCAGTTTTAGCCCGGTTTAGCTCTCTCACTCTCCCTCCGTCCCTCCCTCCCTCTCTCCCTTGCTCTTACCTCCCCTGTCAGGATATGGGTGCGTGTGAGTGGAGGGGATGCCCCCTCGGGCTCCGGGCCCGGCGCCGGCCTGGCCTCTCTGGCCCGGGACTTGGCCACCATGTCCTTCGAGAGTCCCTGTGAGATCCGCGACAAGACCAGCTCTCCCTTCTCCTCCAACCGCACCATGTTCGAGACGGAGGAGGTGAGCCGCCTCGCGCCCACCGCCAGCACACAGGGTGCACACACACACACAGGCTAAAGCATCCATCTTGCAGTCACACAGGCACAGATGTATGTACTCCTTTATCACACACGAGGTCCACATGCAGACAAATAGTACAGACATCCAGAACCCATCCACAAACTGACTTTAACTTGTTGCATGTTTATTCCTATTTCTATAACCCATTAACCTCTTAATTTGTCTTATGCCACCCCTTGTCCATGTCTCTTATTGAATCATTACATTATCTTTCTATCCTCCTTTTTCTCTTCTCTCTCTTCTCTCTCCCCCCTCTCCCTCTTCTCTCTCTTCTCTCTCCCCCCTCTGCCTCTGGTCGGGGGGTGCAGATGGTGATTCCTGCTGACCCAGAGGAGATGCGCCAGTTCCAGGCCCACTGTGTGGCCCACTGCCAGTGTGCCATGGACATCAGCCTGCCCCTCGCCTACATCCTGCTGCCCAGCAAGCAGGCCTTCCAGAGCATCTACAACAGGTAGCGTCCCCCATACACGCACGCATTCACGCACGCACACAAAACGCTTCACAAACGATATTTTTCATTCTCTTATCAACCCCCAGGATCAACAATGACCTCTTAATGTGGGAGCCTCCTCCCCCACCCCCGCCCAGCTCTGACACCCACCACCCCAGCTCCGCCCACCTCAACCATCGTCACCAGGACGACGAGTTCCAGCTGTGCAAGTCTGCCTTTAGGCTCGGTGAGTGTGTGTGTGACCGCTGTAGGTTATCAATATTGAAAGCAATATTGAATACACGTATCCTTGTTGCCATAGGTCCGAGTTGAGATATTTTCTGACTGCTACGTGTAATTTAAACGTCAATTCATTCAAAGAACCCACTGAATATCATCAAGTGTTGCTGTGCATGTAGACATTTACTCCCAAGATGATGCTTTCTGGTAATGTTTGCATGTTTCTAAGCTGTTATACACTTACACATTTGCTTTTTAGATTCTGATTCGGAAGAGGAGGAGCCTCACTACGCGGCCAACAATTCAGCAGAGAGGAGAGCATTGGAGCCCCACCCAAACCACAACCTCAGCCTCCTCAGCCTCACTGTGGTCATCGGCAAGGGCCGCCTCCAGGCCAGGACGGACAAGAAGGTCAGCCAACCTGCCCTTACATTCAGTTACCAGGAATATAATGGTTTTGACGAGGACACTGGATTGTCACAGAAAATATGTTAATTTGGATTTTGGTCTTTTAATTTGGGATTAGATTCATCTATGCAGTTAACCTTTTTATACTCTCTGCTAAAAGGACCACAATCATGGCGAGCTTGTGTTGGACCTGGAAGGGGGGAAGATATTTAGCGTTGCGCAGCACCAGAACAACCCCAATCTCAACTTCCTGTGTGTGGAGAGCAGGAGAGTGGACCTTTATCATCGACGTGAGTTTTATGTGACTACCCCCCACCTCCCTCCCTCCCCCAATACAAACTTACTTAAGAAATATTAAATTGATCACAATATTTTTACAATATACATTGGTGCTGGAAGGAAATGTATTAATTTGTACTTTTCCCTCTAACAGCTGTAGTGGAAGACTCCCCCATCCCAGACCGGTTGGAAATGCCCAACTTCACTGCTCCAAAGCACCTGGACCCTACCATTTACCAGACGGAGGTGGGGGTGAGCAGTGTGAGTGGCAGGGAGAGCGGGCTCCAGATGCTGTCCACGGCTATCAAAATCACCCTGGACCCCAAGAGGAATGTCAAGGTGGGCCTTTCCCTATTAGCATGTACCAACCCACACCCTATAGAAGCCCATTCAATGTCTCCACACTAAACTAATTGTAAACACACGTCCCTGTTTCTAATGACTGATATTCTTCTAATGAACATGTCGACATCCATTCACGAGTAGTTTTTCATTATGTTCATGTTTTACTTTGTATTTTGCTTTAGTTTACAAATGAAAGAAGTAGAATTTGCCAGTTTCATGTCGAACTCGAGAATGCATTTCATTGCGTGGCACATACGTGACAATAACATTTGGTTGTCACTAGTGTTGCATTGATACTTATTCTACGATATCATAAATGGATGGTGGCAACCCTATAACAACAGCCAACAAGCTGTCTTAACTGTTACCGCAGACATCCATCACAGACAGACGCGATCGCAATAATCAGCCTCTCAGCCCACTTAGTACCTAGCTCTAGTGGTACGGTGGGTACTGCGCCGGGCTTTATTACACCAATATAGCATCAAACTAACGTTTGCAGACGTTTGCCTCTCCCTGACTTTGCTTCTCCCTGAGAAAACCGTACTACTATGTGGACTTAAATGCGCAGCAAAAATAAATGGGTCTTTGTTTCCAACATTAGACATTTGAAATGAACTAATTGGTAAATAAAGGGCAACCAATTCAATCCAATCCATTCGTTCCAATGTTCTCGTGTTTTCATAGGAGTTCCTGGTTGCCGTGCGACTGCAGGGGGCGACCATGCGTCATTACGTTGCCCAGAGTGGCCACAGTTGGCACGAGCAGGTAGGGAGACGGTCCAGGTGTCCGTCTAATGAAGTGCATGTCTCTATGCATGTCTATGTCTATTCTTCAAATCAACCTGATCTACCCTGTTCTTGCGCTTAAAAGTAATAGCTATAACATAGTCCTATTGATTATGTTAAATCTTGTTTTGTCGCAGCTGGTTGAGTTTCTGGACGTCATCGATGACCCCATTCTGGGGTACACGGCGCCTGCTGTGATCACCGTTCTCCACACACAGCTGGCTACCTGTGCCGTGGACTACAGGTCTGTACAAACACACGCGCTCATACACACACACACACGCACACTCTTGAATCTTGACTGCAGGAGGGATGCCAGGAGCATGCATGTCATGGTAGCACAAACCTTCTATCAGCCATTTTGTTCTCTGTGTCTCCGCCCAGGCCTCTGTACCTGCCACTAAGAATCATCTTCACTGCAGAGTCCTTCTCCCTGTCCAGCAACATCATCGTAGACACAGCCACCTTCCACCTCAGGTAAGACACCACACACACACACACACACACACACACACACACACACACACACACACACACACACACACACACACATACACACACACTGCTGTCTAAAACCAAAACGCTTTCGTTTTTTTGGGGTTTTTTTAAACTTGGGTCACGTAAACGGGTGAAATGCTAAGATCACCATGTCCATGTCCAGAGCTGTGCTCACAAAGTAATGACAAAAACGTGAACAGATTAGACTACCTTTTCCAACAACAAAAAAAGCAATCAAATACATGAACCTGTGACACCCTGCCTCCTTGTGAGGTGAGTGTTGACCCATCTGTAATTCTTGGTGAGCTGAGCTCTGTGTGACTAGATGTGTGGGGTGTGTGTGTCTCTCTCTCTCTCTCGCTCTCGCTCGCTCTCTCTCTCGCTGTGTTTAGATTCATCCTGGATGACTCCGCCCTCTACCTCTCGGACAAGTGTGAGAGTGACACTGTAGACCTGAGGAGAGGTAGTGTGTTTATCGTCGGCCAAAGTAGTGTGTGCGTGTGCAGTCATCACAGTCTGTCACTTAAAAATAGTACCTAGTACTTTGTAGCATCTTATAAATGCTAGGTAGACCCATGCTGGTAAACAGCAAGATAGCTAGGATTAGTGCTTGAAACTTGTTCTAGTAACCTAGCAATTATGAGTGCTTGTTCTATTCAAATCTTACTGTACCGTCGGTTTTACTCTTTTCACAATTTTACTTGTATGTCGCTTACAACAAAAGCGTCTGCTACATGCTACTAAATGTCATCACCTGCACTCTTATTAGCCATTCATGATTTTGTCTGTATGTATGTATGTATGTATGTATGTATGTATGTATGTATGTATGTATGTATGTATGTATGTACACATGCTCTACCTTCTCTCGCCACAGACTATGTGTGTGTGCTGGACATTGATCTGCTGGAGCTGGCCATCACCACGTGGAAAGGCAGTGAGGCAAGCAAACTGGTGAGAGAGAGATAGAGAGAGTCTGCGTCTCCCTCGTCTCAGCCACAGTGGTGGAGACCCAGAGAGCCACCCTCCCACTAACGTACAAACTTATTATTAAGCATGGTTGGCAGGCACATGGGTTAGCAACCGCTAACATAGGGCTGACCAGAACACATATAATGTATATGCTGTTTGTAAACTTTCACTTACTGTAAATTTGTAACTGTTATTTTATAAAAAAATTATTACTTTTATTATTCTATTGTTTATTTCTCTTGTTTATTATTCTATTGCTATGCAACTTCTGGCACAAGAATTTCCTTCGGGATCAATAAAGTTTTATCTTATCTTATATTATCTTATCTTAACTAGTTGCTCATTTTTCACCACACACTGTTACAGACATATTCACTCGAAAGAAGAAAACATTTTATTACAATTTTACAATTACCCTAACCCTCCATTTAATAGTTTTAATCTCTGATCTAGAAAGGAAAAAGTGTGCTTTTTCATATTAATCATTTACAGATTAATACTTTTTTATACCATCTTTTATTTACACTTTCCTGCAACGACATTGCACTGAAGCTCTCCCATTGTCTCACTCTCTCCCCCCTCCCTCTCTCCTCTCCCACGCCTCCTCCCCCAGACCCAGCCTCTCTTCGAACTGCGCTGCTCCAACAACGTGGTCCACATGCACACGTGCGCCGACTCGTGCGCGGCCCTCGTCAACCTCCTGCAGTACCTGGTCTCCCAGGGCGACCTGCACCCCCCACCGCGCCACATCTCCCCCACTGAGATCGCCGGGCAGAAGTTGCCGGTAAGACCCGGGTAGAAAGTCACATTCTCAAGTTTCAAGTTTCAAGTATTTTATTGTCACTTTACAGTTTACACGTGAGTATAAGCAGTGAGTGAAAAACCTTGTGTGCAAAAATGCCAGACAGCCGACAGTAATTATAAAAGAATACGAAATAGAAATAGAACTAACAAAATAGAAGTAGAACTAACAAAATATGAATAGAACTATACAAAATAGAGATAGAACTATACAAAATAGAAATAAAACTATAATATAAATTCTGTGTAAAATAAAAATAGAATAAAATGAAATATACAACAAAATATCCAGGTGAGCAGTACACATATAAATCAATGTACTAAAATATACATTGTTATATGCTGACATTCACAGAATGTCACAGAATACCTTCTCAGACAGTCAACACAACACCAGCACCAGCAATTAGCACCAGGACTAGCACTAACACCAGTACTAGTAGTAACACTAGCACTAGCACTAGCACTTAACACTACTACCAGCACTAGCACCAGCAGTAACACTAGCACTTAGCACCAGGACTAGCACTAGCACTAGCAGTAACACTTAGCACTAGCACTTAGCTCTTAACATTGATGCCGAACTTGTTCAGCAGCCTGATGGCCTGACTGTGGAAGCTGTCTCTGAGTCTGCTCGTCATTTGATACTGTGGTATCGCCTGCCTGACGGTAGGAGTGTGTACAGTTCGTGGCTGGGGTGGTTATTGTCTTTAATAATCCGTTTGGCCTTGGCCACGCACCGCCTGGTGTATATATCCAGGAGGGAGGGAAGCTCACCTCCAACGATGTACTGGGCCGTCCGCACCACCCTCTGTAGTGTTCTACGCTCCAGTGCGGTGCAGTTCCCGTACCAGACGGTGATGCATCCTGTAAGAACACTCTCGATGGTACAGGAGTAGAATGTTCTGAGGATGCGGGGGCACATGTTGAATTTCCTCAGTTGCCTGAGGAAATACAGGCGTTGTTGGGCCTTTTTCACCACGTGTGTGGTGTGCGTGGTCCATGTGAGGTCCTCGGAGATGTGCACGCCGAGGAACTTGAAGCTGCTGACCCTCTCTACTGCAGCACCGTCGATGGAGATGGGGGCGTGCTCTCCTCTCCGCTTCCTGTAGTTCAACTTTGCACGGAGGCTCTTTGTGTCGTATGAGCCCATTATCAGATGGAACATCAATACTTGATCTGGTCATCCCATGCGTCCTTGTGCCCCTTGTGTGTCCCAGCTGTCAGAAAGTCCCGCCTGCCCACCGCCCTGTCACCCCGCCGAGACGGCAGAGATCAACCAGTACGATCTGGCCGACGCCTTGATTGACACAGAGAGGAATCAACGGGAGGAAGGACCAGAGTCAGGTAATGAAGCTTAATCGTCATGATAATAGTGGCATGAGCGGTCTTTATCGCATTATACAACAACAACAACTAATGTAAAAATAGTTACATTACATTTGAATTTATGCATACCACCTGCTGTTTCGTTTTATATGCTAAATATTTCGATGCAATGTCATTTTTTATATGCAATATATTATGAAGTGGACCATCAAAACTTAATTTCTTTATTTACATTTAATAAAGAAAAGGCTACTTCCTTCTGGAGGGCCAAGATCAGCCCTTTCGGGTAGAGTTTGAACTGTTCCCTCAGGTGTTTGAGGTTGAGGGTACCTGTTATGAGGACCAACAGATTGTCAGGTTTCGTCTGTCCCTGCTGCTATTCAAATGTTAAATGGTAGATTGTATTCTTGTTGGTGTCCACCATGACTTGACTGAAAAAGATCCTGAAAAAGATGGCTTTGCCTTAATATTTCGTCAAAGAAGCTACAATGCCAGCCTCATTTCTTACGACTACTTTCTCACTACTTCTTCTTGTAGATGTAGCGGATGATTTGACTGTGGGAACAGAGCACAGCTTGGCTCTTCCACGTCAGCATGTCTCTGTGGTCAGGTTTAGGGTCTGGGTTCCTCCGTCCATCACCAATGTAAGCTCCCCCACCCCCCAGGTTCTCCTGCGGTGCCGCGGGGCGACCCCGTCTCTGTCTACCTCTTCCCTGGCGAGGCCCCCAAGCACCGGCCCTCTTTCCTGCCGGTGGACGGTGACGAGGAAGAGGAGGAAGAGGAGGAAGGGGAGGAGGAGGAGGACCCGGACATGGAGCTGGACAGGCTGGTTGCAACGGCGACGGAGGCTCAGGCCGACATGTTGTCCCAGGAGGGGTCTGAGGGCTCCACGGACAACGACGACTTCTGCATCCTGGAGGCCCCCGGCATGGGCATACCGGTCAGGATGCCTGGCCTCTATTTTATTCTTTCGTGTGTAGATCTGGTGTTATCGCCTGGTTCCGCAACACATTTTAGTTATTAATAGTATTGATATTCGATTTTTTTTTCACTCTTTTATTTTATTGCCATTGTGAAGCGTCTTTGGGTCTCTGGAAAAGCTATTTGAAGGTAGATAGAGTCTACCATGCACCCAACAATACGTGTATATACTGTATGTATGTATGTATATAGTATACATACTACTAACTAACTACACATACCACTAACGTACGGTTGTGTCTGTGTGACCGTAAACATAGCCAGCCATGCATCTAGTTAATGTTGACAATTACATTGGTGTCTTGCACGCATCTTGTGCTCGTGTTTGCTCGGTGTCCTCAACCTGGCAACACACTTGAGCTTCGAGTCTGAAGAGGAGGAGTCCAACATTGTGACTACTGGACTGCAGTGCCCATTTTAAACGCTCGGTGTCATATAGCACCTTTTAAAGTTAGTGTCTACATGACAGAATGTGTTTTAGAGCGCACTTCAAAGAATAAAATGTTGCATAATACCTTTTTTTAAATTCAAATGTATTATTATTATTAGTGGTAGTAGCGGTGGATTATATGTGTCTTCATGGAGCCCCGCTCTCCTCTCTCTTAGCCCAGGGATGGTGAGCCCGTGGTGACGGTGCTGGCCCCGGGGCCCATCATGGTGAAGGACGGCCACTTCTCCAGGCCGCGGGGGAGCGCCGACCTGCTGCGGGCCCCCAGCCGTTTCCCGGTGCCCGAGAACCGCGTGGTGCTGCGCGAGGTGTCCGTCGTCTGGCACCTCTACGGGGGCAAGGACTTCGGGGGCAGACCCCTGTCCGTACACGGCACCCAGGCTAATAGGTAACGCGTGCGTGTGTGCGCACGCACACACACATGCACGCACACACATTTCATTTCCTGAGATGCATAGGCCAAAGATCCATGCACACAAGACAATGCTGATACAAAGGAGACTAAATTGTTGAATTTCAATTTATTGTATTTGTACAGCTGTAGTGAACACAGTGTTCTCTTCATAATGTCAACCACAAAGCTGTCCTTCACCATATTGCCACATATGTATTTATTGTGACTACCTGTGATACCAATGGAGGTTTATCAGAATCAGAATCAGAATTGCTTTATTCGCCAAGTAGTTTTCACATACGAGGAATTTGCTGTGGTTGTTGGTGCATACAGACAACATAAGAATAATAATAATAAGAGTTAAAAAGCAAGTAGTGCAAAAACGACAAGAAGCATAAATATAAAATAAAGTAGAATAGTATGAATGGGTGTATACAATACAGAATGATTTCTGAATGATGAGATATTTACAATACAGAATGATGAGATATTTACAATACAAAATGATTTTTCAGAATATGGAACGGGTGTGGGTTGTGCGTTAATTATGAATACAAAGAAACTTTCCAATTTTTCCAACTTTCCAATTCACACACTCCGTATTCAGAGTTTGCAGTAAACCAATGCTGGTCGTTCTTTCCCCTTCTTCCTTCTCTCTCCCCCCCTGCCTCCACCCTCCTGCCTCCACCCCCCCCCGCCTCCACCCTCCTGCCTCCACCCCCCTGCCTCCACCCAGGGGTCGATCCGCGCCGCTTGGCGTGCGCAGCTCCCCGTCCCGCTCGGCAGGAGCCTCCCGACCTCAGAACTCCTGGCGCTGGGCGGGGGGCAGCGGGCGCCAGCATGCCCTGCTCATGGAGATCCAGCTCACCAAGGTGTGTGTCGTGTGTAACAGTGAAGCAAATAGCCACGTAGGCCTACACAGCACAGTGGAGAGCTACCAGCACACAGGGTTAAACGGGAATAATACATAGTTAATACATGACACAACTCCCAGCGCTTCTCAACATTGACCTCTGAATTTCTATAAACTAAACTGTAGCAGTAGCTGCTGCTACACACTATCTAAGTGGCTTTTCTGGGGCTCCTCCACTCCAAGGACATAGGCAGTTGATGTTGAATAATCCTGCAATAAAACTGTTTATTGCAGTTTTGCAGAATGAATGAATGAATGAATGAATGAATGACTGAATGAGCAGATGGTTCCTGATAGCATGCTAATGCTCTGTGTGTGTGTGTTGATGGCTAGTTTAACCTGTGTGCCCTGATTAGTTAATGCACGTCAGGTGTTCAGCCTCACCCAGCCCCAGACTAATCAGCCTGACTCAGGCCAGGTGAGGCTGCGTAAACCAGCCACCAACCACACACGCGCCACATAAACATTGCACTACTTTTTGTTTGTTTATGTGTGTTTTGTTTCGACACCCAGGTGTCCTTCCAACATGAGTCGTACGCGGCGGAGACAGCGGGGCCGGAAGGCGAGGGGCCGGCTGTGGGCCCCTGCGCCGGCGGGGAGCAGCCCCTCTCCAGGCAGGTGTTCATCGTCCAGGAGCTGGAGGTCCGGGATCGCCTGGCCTCCTCCCAGCTCAACAAATTCCTCTACCTCTACACCAGCGAGAGCATGCCCCGCCGGGCCCACTCTAACATGGTGAGGGGGAGGGGACCATCAGAGATGGAGGAGTGAGAGGGATGGGAGAGTGAGAGGGATGGGAGAGTGAGAGGGATGAGAGAGTGAGAGA
Source organism: Coryphaenoides rupestris (assembly GCA_002895965.2). Taxonomy (NCBI): domain Eukaryota; kingdom Metazoa; phylum Chordata; class Actinopteri; order Gadiformes; family Macrouridae; genus Coryphaenoides; species Coryphaenoides rupestris. The sequence goes on along the minus strand of PIJE02000168.1, from coordinate 548,894 downwards.
GATGGGAGAGTGAGAGAATTGGGAGATTGAGATGCTTTTGCTGTGTGACCTCAGTCTGAACTTATCAAAACTTTTACGTCACTCGAGAGCCACAATTCTGCACTGGCCAGAGTCACTTGTGAATATAAACATGGAAGATGGAGGTTATAGTGGAGAGACGGTGATCAAATCTGTTTCATCCGACCCCATCTCCCACACCTCCGTACAGAAGTAGCAACCATTGCCACACAAAAAGCCTTGGCTCTCTTCATCCTCGTCCTCCTTATCATCTGCTCACAAATTTGCTGGTTTCACTGCACTTCAACACATGAATCAAACCTTAAACGCTGACTTCAGTGGCCTCCATGTTTACTTCCACACGACTGTGTGCAACATACTTGTTATGGTTCTTTTGCACATGCAGGTCCAGTTCAGGACTGTGACCAGTTCACACTGCAATCTGATAATGGTCACATTAAACAAATTATGTGAACAGCCAAAAAACTATTGGATCAGAGTAATAAATCTAATATGAACACTGAGGCTTGCAGTGTGAACAGAGACTGAGAGAGTGGGGGAGACTGAGAGAGTAGGGGAGACAGAGAGAGTGGGGGAGACGAAGAGAGTGGGAGACGGGGAGAGAGTGGGAGACTGAGAGAGTATGAGGGAGAGTGGCAGGTTATTGTGGGTCTTGTGTGTGATCTTGACACAAGATCCTTGTGTTGTTGCAGCTGACGGTAAAGGCGCTGCAGGTGCGGCCAGAGTCTGGGCTGGGGGGTCCCGAGTGCTGCCTGCGGGTCAGCCTGCTGCCCCTCCGCCTCAACATCGACCAGGTCAGCGCAACCTCCATGATGCAAAACACAACACAACTGTTCCATCCTTACTGGTCTTATCCTAGCAATTTTGAGCACTTGAAACTTGTTGTATTAACCTAGCAATTGTGAATGCCAATGACAATGTTCTTGTTCGCTTTGGATAAAAGCATCTGCCAAATGCCCTCAATGTAAATGTTAAGTGAGTCCAAACCGTTTCTTCTGAAGGGAAAAATGCATTTCGTGAGCTGTGATCAGTGGCTCTGCTCTGTCCAAATGTAATAACACTCTGCACAATGTTGAATCTAGTCTCGTCTAGGTCATTCCTCACTCTTCACTATACTTAGCGTTGACATGGCTGCTCTACTGACAGGAGTGCATGAGTTTATTGTGGCTTAACTGTCTTAAGTCTCTTCCTCTCCCAGGATGCTCTGTTCTTCCTCAAAGACTTCTTCAGTAATCTGGCCTCCCTGGTTAACCCCTACCTGCCTGTAGACCCCGCAGCTGAAGGTCTCATCATGGTTATTTACACATGGCTAACTTCATCATTTTAAGTGGATAATAAGTGCAAAACCAAGCTCAATATTTCTAATATGATTATTTTTTTTTTTCTTCGTCTCTTAGTGAAGGCAGACTCTGGCCAGAAGCCCGATGAGGAGGCGGAGTCAGGTGCCGGTCTGGGTCCAGACCTCGCCGCTTCTGTGGAAACCACCTATAGTGAGCAGAGCTCCTCATCGGCCGGATCCACATCCTCCTCTGATCAGCCAATCTACTTCCGGTATCCACCCATTTTATACCATGCTTTGTGGAAGCCATTTTCTAGGATGATTGATGTTGATCAAGAAGTCCCCATTTCCTTGATTTCACATCGATTAGTATTCATATTCATATTTTTGCTTTTTAATGCATAAGTATGCATTGATAAATCCATTGAAACGTCATCTCCATGCGCACTATTTGTTCTGCAGGGAGTTCCGTTTTACGTCTGAAGTGCCCATCTGGTTGGACTACCACGGAAAACACGTCGTCATAGAACAGGTGGAGACCAAGACGGAGCACAGAACCACATCAGAACCCATCTTCTCTCTCTAGTGATTGAGGAGGGCTCATCTTAAGTTTGAATGCACTTCTGTTCTCTTCAGGGAACGTTTGCGGGGATCCTGATTGGCCTGGCCCAGCTCAACTGCTCTGAGCTGAAGCTGAAGCAACTGTGCTGTAGACATGGGTACCACCCCCCCACCCCCCCCCCCTTCTTCTGTCACTAAATATACTCTTCTATTAGATCAGCTGTGTGTGTGTGTGTGTGTGTGTGTGTGCGTGCGTGTGTCAGTGTTAATTTTGGCAGCTATTTTAGATTTAGTCTTAGTCTTTAGACGAAAATGCATATTAGTTTCATATTTAGTCATTTTTATCCTTCTTAGTTTTAGTCTAGTTTTAGTCACATTTTAAAAATAAGATGACCGGAACTGCTGTGAACAACAGACCGGGTATCCTTCTAATGATGTATTGCATTGATCGACATACTGCGCGACGATTTGATGCATTCATCTGATTGATAAAAACCCGACAATGCGCGCCTGCCCCCCCCCCCTCCTTCCCCCCCCCCCCCCCCCCCCGGACCTTATTAACTGTTATAAAGACGCAGAAGCGCCTGGTCCTGTTCAACTTTACTTGAATGAGCGTAGAAAGACTGGACGTTTTGATCAAGATCACCAGCAATGAGCTGATCACCGTGACTACAGTCCGTCTTCTTGGTGCGTGCGTGTGTGTGCAACAAATCGCCGGCAACACACACACCAAGAAGACGGACGCTTCTGCGTCTTAATAAGGTCGAGCGACCACCGCCAGAATGTCGCATTTTCTTCACATTCTCCCGTCTATGATGATCTTTTGATGGTTTGTTTTTTTCCCCACTGTAGAAACAACCACCGGCTCCTCTGTTCCATCAAAGTTATTCATTATTTCATTCAATGAATAATTTCGCTTAAAATCTCTTACGATATGTGTGTGTGTGTGTGTGTGTGTGTGGTTGTCTCTGACAGGACTTTGACAGCTGTCACTAGGCTAGTTAAGTCACGGGAATGGCGCGCTGTGATTGGCCGAGCGGAGTCTGCTGAAAATCTGGTGGCGAGAACTCGATTTTTTTTTTAAATGGCGCTTATCGCGTTTTGGAACCAAACTCTTTAATAATTCATTCAATTTTGAATGTCCGTTAGTCCACCTTTCGTCTCGTCTCGTCAACGAAAGTAAAAATAGATTTAGTCACAGTTTTTATTTTCAAAGATCCGTTTTCGTCACGTCAACGTCACGTCTTAGTCATGGGAAAAAGGTTGTTAACGCATATTTTTCGTCAAACATTTCGTTAACGAAATGAACACGTGTGTGTGTGTGTGTGTGTGTGTGTGTGTGTGTGTGTGTGTGTGTGTGTGTGTGTGTGTGTGTGTGTGTGTGTGTGTGTGTGTGTGTGTGTGTGTGTGTGTGTGTGTGTGTGTGTGTGCACACACTTTCATTTAAACATTGAAATTGCTGCTAAATATGTGAATTATTAAAATCCTTCTTTAGTAAAAATCATTAACTCTCCGCTTGCGACAACCTAATAATTTACTCTGTATTCGGGAAGCCAGGTTCCCAGTGCATTTATCATAGAATGCTATATTTTAGTTTTCTGATTGATTCCTGTTTGATTGCTGATTATCAATGTTAACATTCGGAATAGTTGCAGTTGAATCGGCGTATTAACATTGATTCATCAATGCACAATCACGTTCTCTGCAGTTCTTCGTTTTTTCTTATTGGCCATTTTGTTTTCTCACCCTGCTAACCAACACCCACCCCAGCCTGCTGGGCGTGGACAAGGTGATCCAGTACGCCGTCAGTGAGTGGCTGACCGACATCCGCAAGAACCAGCTGCCGGGAATCCTGGGAGGCGTAGGCCCAATGCACTCTGTAGTCCAGCTGTGTACGTACCTTTTCACCTCACTTCCTCGACACACCCACGGTACCAAAAAAACTCCCGTCATCTGACTGACCTCTTTCCCCCCACTGCTATCTGTGCTCTGTTCTAGTCCACGGCGTGAGAGACCTGTTCTGGATGCCCATCGAGCAGTACAGGAAGGATGGACGCATCATCCGCGGCCTCCAGAGGGGGGCAGCGTCCTTCGGCACTTCCACCGCCTCCGCTGCACTGGAGCTCAGCAACAGGCTGGTGCAGGCCATACAGGTACCCTGACCTCCGGACCTCAGTGTGCACTAAACTGAAGACTTGAGTGCTAGTCATGCTAGTCCCTGTTGACTCCATGTGTGTGTTCCAGAAGAACACTGAAATATGGTTGTAGATGGTGGGAAAAAGGTTTATTTAAAGCAAATATTTAATCAGCATTTGTAACATATGTATATAAAAATATTAGGGCTGTCAAAGTTAACGCGTTATTAACGCGTCAACGCATTAACACGTTATTAACGCGTTAACGTGTTAACCTCACTAATCTTTTTGACGCCATAAACGCAATTACGTAGTTTAACCTTTTGATTCGTTTATCACCGAAGTACTTCAAGCAAGGACGTGTTGTTGTTTAGGACATTGGTGGACATCACAGATATTGCGCCAAGGATGCGTAATGACGCTACCGTGAGGCGCGCAACGGTCTCCGAGTCAGCGTCTCTGGGGGGGGGGGGGGGGGTCCGTTAATTTGCGGATCTGATGGGGGGGGGGGGAGGATCCGGTTAATTTGCGGATCTGATGGGGGGGGGAGGGTCCGTTAATTCGCGGACGATGGGGGTGGGAGGTTCGTTAATTCGCGGATCTGATGGGGGGGGGGGGGAGGGTCCGTTAATTCGCGGATCTGATGGGGGGTGTCCGTTAATTCGGCGGTTCTTGATGGGAGGGGGGGTCCGTAATTCGCGGTTCTGCGGGCCGGGGGGGTACCGGCCGTTCGCGTTCTGATGGGGGGGGGTGCTCCGTTGAATTCGGAGCGCCCCCCCAATTTAACTAGAATAAGACTATGAAAATGTTATTGCCCCTGGCAGTGGCTACAAAATATTTATGCGTTTTATATTGGATTTTGTTATTGTAATAAAAAAATACATTTGGATGCTGCTCATGATTTTCCATTCATAGGGCTACAAACCAATACACTGGCTTTTCACTTGGAAAAAATCATTCAAGTTTGAGCCAATAAAAAAGTTGGGATTAATCGCGATCTAACTACACAAAATCATGCGATTAATCGCCGATTAATAATTTGTTATCGTTTGACCACGCTCTAAAAAATATGTATCATATTTAAATCAGATGGTTTCTGTTTCCTATAACGAACGATGATTATGACTTCATACAATGAACGAGGGAGGTGGAATGTGTGACGCTAACTCTATCTCTGGTCTGCAGGCTACAGCGGAGACCGTGTACGACATCCTGTCCCCCACCCCCCCGCTGACCCGCTACACCATCACAGAGGGTCGGCCCCGCCCGCGGGCGGCCCCGTCGGGCCCCGCAGCCGGCCGACCTGAGGGAAGGCGTGGCCAAGGCCTACGACACCGTCAGAGAGGTGAGTCCCTTCACCTTCATCACACACATTATGACTCAGATTACAAGCAAGATTTATTATCGATGAATTCACTTCTATCTACAACCATGTCATCCTGTGTTGACTCCCACAGCCTCTAGATTCACACACACTCTCTCTCTTTCTCTCTCTTCTCTGTGTCTCTCCCTCTTCTCTCGCTCTCTCTTTTCCAGGGGGTGATTGACACGGGCGCAGACCCTCTGCGACGTGGCGTCGCGCGGCCACGAGCAGAAGGGTCTCCCCGGGGCGGTGGGCGGCATCCTGCGGCAGATCCCGCCCCACCGTGGTCCGTCCCCTGATAGTGGCCTCTGAGGCCACCTCCAACCTGCTGGGCGGCATGCGCAACCAGATCAAACCAGACGCACGCAAGGAGGACTTCTTCAAGTGGCGCACAGAGGATGGCCAAGAGTGAAGCCGTGTGTGTGTGTGTGTGTGTGTGTGTGTGTGTGTGTGTGTGTGTGTGTGTGTGTGTGTGTGTGTGTGTGTGTGTGTGTGTGTGTGTGTGTGTGTGTGTGTGTGTGTGTGTGTGTGTGTGTGTGTGTGTGTGTGTGTGTACACATGATGGCGTTTGAGGAATCGCTGAAGGGAGTGAGCGGATGCATGTGTTTTATGTTTTACAGAGAACCTGAAACTTTGTCCTGATGCAAAACAACAACAAAACCCCACAGAATGACAACTACTCTTCGAATGACTTATGTCCAGTATTTGAAACAGCTCTCTTCCTGACACAAACTTTTTTTCCGCTCTCTCCCCCTCCCCCACCTTCCAAGGAGCCCATCATATGCCCCCCCCCCCCCCCCCCGCCCCCACCCACCAGTTAGTACACCAATATACTAGGCTCTTTCTCTTTTGGTGAATTATGCAAACATATCAACGCCACACTCACCCGGCTTCAAAGTTGACACCTTAAAGGGCTCCTATTATTGCACCAGGTGTGAGTGTGACAGCACAGCCATTGCAAGCCATTTCAGAATCTCTGGCTTATTACGTCATAAGTGGGAGTGTCCACCCACCCAGATGTATGCTTAATAGATCAGCCTACCAGCCTACCCAGTGGACTGGGTAGGTGGACTTCTAGTTCTAGGTGGACACTCCCACTTGGGACATTATAAGCCGGAGATTCCTGAAACCGCTTGGAATGGCTCACTTCTGGTGAGATAATAGGAGCACTTTAAAGTTTTCACGTCAGCTTTTGGTATCACCTCAGCTTGATTGGAACCAAGACAGAGGGGGTACAAAGGTATCGGTACCAAACAGCAGGTACTATGCAGTGGAAAAGCGCCCCTTACAGTGGGTCGGATGTGCCCTCTCTGAACTTTTCCCCTCCCCTCCTCATGTCACACTTATATTTCAACTCATTCAGCCGGCGCTTGATGCGGAACGGAGATGTTCTCGTAGCAAAAGCATTTCCTGTCCGTGAGTATTTAGATTGTTAGTGGTTCTGGCGGCGGGGCAAGTATGGTGAATTTAAATACGTCTTCTCCCCAGTGTTCTGTGCCATAAAAGCTTGCTAAGTGCTCTTTTATAATAAAAGGAAAGGAAATGTGGTCCTCGGATACATTTTCTATCATCCTGATCCCCTCTGACTTGTATTCGTACCCATCACTAGATAATGACTGGGGTTGTATTCTATTGCACATTAATGGTGCCGTCAAGGCCAAGTGGATTCATATTGTGTGTGTGTGAAACAGGGCTGTGTGTCACGCTAGCGCTTCTGTTCTCATCAAGACCCGATGGGCATTGAGAGCTCAGTCTAGTCTCGCTTTAAAAGCTTTTAGTTGCCTTTCTTCTCTCGTTTTTATTTTTATTTGGCTTTGAATTGTTCTTTGGATTATTGTCTGGTGTAAGTATCTAGACCTCAAAAACTGTAAGGGTGACCAATTCCATATTTGGCAGGCTCAAAGTTTACTTCTGCAACTAAAACCCACTTCATGTTTTGGTGACGACGTTCTTCGTCCACTCTCCAATTCCAACCAACTCTCCTTTTTAAATATTTTAAAACTGTTCTGTCAATGTTCAATGATTAAGTACAGGCGTCAACAAATTGGGTATACCTAGCCGAACAAAGTCAGTTTATGTTTTTGATAGTCCATACTATTTCCCAGTTTTGGCAGGGGCCAGGGCCTGTTGTACATAACCTGCTCTATATCTTATGAACATGACCTACTGCAACCAAATCCCATAAAGATGCACTGTTCAACTCGTAGTGTTCTGCCGCCTTTTACCAATAGGTGGCACTGTAGCATCGTCGTGTCCCTTAATTGCCAATTTGCTCTTAATGGCTTACTCCTTGTCGCATCTCTCTGGCTACAACAATGTCCTGCGTGCCACCTGCGCACTGGTGTAATGGGATCTGGGTATTTAGCACGCCAAGAATGGTCCGATAAAAGTCTGTAGACGCAAAGGGTGGACATTTCTATTACATTCTCTCTTGCCCCTGAAACCCACTGTCATGACGGAGCGTCCGTGGCGGTGTGGTGGGTCTCATGTCCTCGGACCCACCCGGGTGGCTCTGTGGTGCCTGGAACCCTTAGTGGCTGCAAGGTTTTACTTATGTTTTGCTATTGTATTCTTTTGTCAAGCATTCGTATTAATTGTCATTTTCATAATGGCACTGTGGAAATCTAAGTCTGCTGGTAGTGAACGGAAACCTATTTGGAAGCTGTGGTTTAAAAAAAAAAAAAAAAAAAGGTTTAACATTTGTATCATTTATTTTCTGTGTGTGTGTGTGTGTGTGTGTGTGTGTGTGTGTGCACTTGTTGGTGCGCCAGAGCGATGCATGTTCATGAGGGCAGCGGGTTAACTAGACCTGCTCCAACTCTCGTGTGTATTTACTATATCATACGCTGTATGAATGACCTGTATAATACAAACAGATGATACGTATACAAAATAATACATGAATAAAAAAAAGATTATAAATGGGTTGTTTTTTTAAACTGATGAACTGGTGCTATTTATCTCGCGAGTAAATATGCCCACTCCAGCTCAAAACACATTGTAAATTAATTGCCATCAGTAGTCAACAGGAACCTTTGTTTTTTTTAAGGAAATGTTTCCCCGGAACATTAGATGGGTGCACCGTGGAAACTTCCGGTTCACACGTGATGTTTTTATTGTGAGCTGTTTGAAACAACGTGACAGACACGAAGCATCAGTGTGTGAGCCAGTCGATACACTTACAACATGAAACTACTCACGCACAACATGCTGACGTCTCACGTTAAAGGAGTGACCAAAGGATACCCGCTGCTCATCAAGGTACGATCATGTCTGCTTCTCACCTCGCGATTCTAAGAAAGTTGATCTGAGGACGGTGACTTGTTTCATTCTCATGTAGCTGATGGGAATGAGTGATGTTGCTGCTCCGTCGTCAAATAATACATAATACAAGAAAAAAAGATTTAAAAAAAACCAACTATTGACTTGCAAAGTCAGCTTCCAGCTAATACACAACTGCACACTTCAATCTGATTTGCTACAATGTGGAAGTCAACTGATTGTAGGCTTGTATGCGTCTCCCCTTCTTGTTCACAGGCCACCGAGGTCAAAGTCAACGAGGTGGAGTTCAACTCCCAGTTTGTGTGCCGAATGATCCCCAAGCTTGAGTGGAGTGCTCTGGTGCAAGCTGCTGAAGGGGTGAGCAAGACGTCCCGAGGTGTCCCTGCCCAGCATGGCTTTCCATCTGACCACAGACCACCGACGACTTTCAACACGTCAAGCCATACACCACAAAGTCTATTGGTGCACAGCCAAGCAAGAGAAGAAAAATAATGTGCCTTTTAAAGGGGCCCTATTATACCACCAGGTGTGAGCGTGATTCACCGGCAGAGGCTACAAGTTGGCAAATGGTCATGTGACTGAAATCCTCATTGTGACATCACAAGTGGGACTGTCCACCTAGATGTACGCTGACTAGATCAGTTGTCCAGTTGGTACAGTCCGCTGGGTGGGCTGGTAGTCTGATCGGCGCTGCGTTTCATTAATAGTTCCACTTCACCTCGTTTAGATAAATCATTAAATACTTGACTACTCGTTTCAGTGAGGCGAAGGGAAGGCGTGTTCTGTAGAGAATTGCTATAGGTCGTGACCTGGTAATACGCCGCATCGGTTTCTGATATCAAAAAAATGCAATTAAGTATTGATTGATCGCCCCTTGCTCAATGTATTTATCTTCTCTTTCTTCGGTGGTAAACATTACTGCCACCTAACCATGGATATATATTCTTGCACCAAATGCATAACTGCGGTCCATCATACACGTCTGAAGTGACCATCGTTGCTGACTGGCTCCCTCAGCCCGCCGAGGGTCCGTCTCACCAAGAGCACTTCAGTTTTCCAGACAAACGGAACTACACTTATGATGGTGGCGGGGTAGTCCATGAGGGCATGTTGAATGCCGAATGAAACTCAGCCCTATTCGGCATACATCTAGGTTGACACTCCCACTTGTGATGTCACTTCGTCACAATGGCACTTTTATTCATGCTTCTAATGGCTAATAATCACGCTCACACCTGCTGGAATAATAGGGCCCCTTTAAATCATCCCCGAACCCTCTGTCAGACAAGAATGAGCATTACTTTTTTTTTTTTAAATGCACATATTATTTTTACTTGGCATTTATCCTTCCATCTGCAGCCCGGAAGGACATGTACATGTACACACACATAATATAATAATAAGCGTTGTTCGCTCACATGTCATTCCTCCCCCCAACACAAACACACACACACAGCTGGGCCACCTAGAAGACCTTCCGGCAGAGCTGGAGTCAGACTACCAGAACAATGAAGAGTTTCTGAAAAAGGTTCACAAAGTCCTGCTTGAGGTACACTTCTGTTATGTTTAATATTTGTGTGGTATACATGTGTGTAGAGTTACGTTTATTTTCATTATCCACAACATTATAGTGACTGTTCAGATGCACATACTGTATGTGGATACCTCCGAACAACATTTCAATTTACATGGAGATGTCTCAATGGTTACATAAGCTCATTATTGTGACTGGTCATGTGCCCGTTGGACTGCGTGGTCTCTGGTATTGCTGCTTGCAGCTCACCCCAACAACTTTACACCTGACACTGCACTTCCTTGGCTCCTCTACAAAATACCAGCCAGTGAAATGAACAGTGCCTGTTCCGTGCCTTTTTCGGAATGGGGTGGTTTCTGGCAGCTTTCATGAAAACGACTTTACACTCGACGCTGCACTTCCTTGGGTCCTCAGCAGGAGTGTCAGTTTGGTTTGGAAAACCCCAAACCTTTTTTTTTTTAACTAAAGGCTTTCAAAAAGTGGTGGGGACGACGTGGGCCACGGCCAGAAGTGGTGGGGACATGTCCCCAGCGTAACTGACGCCTATGGTCTTCGGCAATAAACCTGCCAAGTGTGAAGTCGGTCTGATGAAGGGTTGTTGAGAAAATCGAATTCCAGACATGCACACATAGTATACATACAGATCCTTTTTCCATTATAGTTAGATTCCCACAGTAATCTGTATACCCACACATGTAACCTGTTTGCTGTTGTTGCCATCACAGGTGGAGGTGGTTGAAGGGAGCCTACAGTGTCCGGAGTCCGGCCGCGAGTTCCCCATCTCTCGTGGGGTCCCCAATATGCTACTGAACGAAGACGAGGTTTAACTGCGGGACCCCGGCCCATAAAGGATCCAGTGTGTGTGTGTGTGTGTTCCCAAAGAACAAGAAAATCTGCACTGTGGTTGGCCCTGGTATACATTTGGGCCGTGTGGTAGTTCCATTATTGTTTGGCTATCTTTTTAATTGGATTAAGTGTCCCACACACTATTTTCAGCCAGGGGAGCAGTTTCAGGTGTATTTATTTCTACAATTGTTATAAGGTTTGTTTTTGTTTTGTTTTTGTTATTTTTCTCAATAAAACGATTATTCCTGATTTACATGTGTGGTTTAATCCTGACCCTTTAGGCCTCATGGAGAACGGCCTGCCTTGCGCCAGTCTTTACATAAGCACAGCCAGAGGAGTGTTTTGCTGAATGAAAACAGACCCTCACAGAGCCCTGCATCTACACCTACCAGCTCTCTCTTCTGCTCTGGGTTCACAAAGTACTGAGGGGCATGACGTGGCAGCGGCTATATTAGTCTTTGAGGAAAGAAGCAGTAAAAGCAGCCGTTTTTAAGGATTTTCTTCGCCCTTTTTCTTTCAAAAAACGAAAGCTAGAAGATGCAGTATCCCCAAGTGACCGACAGGCTTGTCTTTGATCATGTCTTTTGATCTGCGCTGTGCCCACAGTCTTGCGGTGGTGAGACCTATTCACCGTCGACTGTTTAGCGCCACGTAGACAAATTAAGTACGAGTCTGTTGACATCACTTCAGCAGCGGCGGCTGTCTGCCCCTCAGCCGTCAAGTTGGAACAAGCTCCTATTTGTTTCCATATGCAGCGTGTTATCATTTGCGGAGGAGAGATGGGAGATAGACAGCAATGCCCACACCTTCTCGTCTCCCGTCTCCTTCTCTTTTCATGCCCCCCCCCCCCCCCTTTCTTTCTTTCTCCTCTACCTTTCCCTTCTACTTAGGGCAATTACAGGGCTTTGCCCGCAACTATAATAACAGTATAATGGGATGGCAGCAAAGCGGCAATAAAAACCTCCTCTGACAGATTAACGGTCTCTTCCAACTCCCCAGCTGTAATTAACAGTAAGACCAGGAGGGGAAAATAATAGATGGGTAGCTGGATATAGATATAGAACAGAGATGTGCAACTTAATAATAAAGCCCAGATACGCCTTGACTAACGTTCCTTTTGAAATGATTACAATTTGGGCACACTGTTCAGAGGTTCAGAGGCAATTGTTATTTAGCCTGAGGTCTTGGAGAGTAATCCTTGCTTGATTGGAATGGAAAGTCTGCCTTTCCTGGATTAATGAAGTGGTGCCATGAAGAAATATTTACCTGTGATGTAAGAGAGAGAGAGAGAGGGGGGGGGGGGGTTGCAAACGTTTTGTGGACACTAACGTTCTTTTTTGGAGATGCCTAACTTGCATAATCATAGGCCTTACGCTGCTCCCCCGTCAGTTTCTGCCCTCATTCCCCTCCCTTCCCTCCTCTCTCTCCTCTCTCTCCTCTCGCACACTGTAGGGTTGGCTTTGGTGGAGCCTGAGGTCCCTGCAGTCTCTTCTACCAGACTGACTTTGGACTCCCCGGAGTATAGAGTCATTACGCTGTCCACCCCCCCCACCCACACACACACACACACACACACACACGCACAAAGCTGCCCCCCCCAATGGGCCACTTGGACCTAGGAGAGGGTGGATCGCTGAACTGAAGCGCAGTTCACCTGAGTCGGCCTATATGTGTTTTTTATTGAGACGTTGCTCAAGGGGGGCTGCCAGGGTGGCACAAAGGCGCCCTTTCACGGAGAGATTTTATTTTTGCGACCTGCCTTTTTTTATTTTTTATGTGTAGCAGCAGCAGCAGCAGCAGCAGCAGCAGCATAGCATCACTTTTACTGCATTGGGTGTTTGCGAGGTCTTGTGAGACATGAGCCGCCGTGGCTTTTCCGATATCGGTTGACATTCTTTCAATATTTGGATGGGTTTTTTTACTTATCACGGGCAATGGGAGGATCTGCGGAGACCTGTAACTCGACTGGGTTGACTTTTGAACGGGTATGGACTTGATCCCTTTGAGATGCTCCTCCTGGTTGGCTGTGTGGAAGAAGATCCACATCATATTGTACTTTTGGACATTTCTGCGACATGGGCTGAGCTCCGTGTGAGTCGCTCGTGGTGGTGAGTCTTTTTTGTTGCCAGCTATTACGATCTTCCTCTTCGATGAAGACGATGACTGTTGGAAGCCCGTGAGTGATAGTTGGTATTTGGAGACATTGTTGCGCACGGACCGCGGGGGGCGCACGGCGCACCGAGGACGCTTGGTGCGCCACTCGGATGCCATTTACTTTGGCGACACAAGTTGGCTGTCCCCATCCCTCCCCCCTCCTCCCCCCCACCACCACCACCACCAGCACCAGTGGACAATGTATCTCACCCAATTCGTGTTGCTGCTGCTGAGGCTGGCCGTCACCGTGGACGGGCTCAACACCTGCCAATTCTTCAACCTGGACGAGCAGAAGTCCAAACGCATCGAGGCGGTGCGCGGGCAGATCCTGAGCAAGCTGCGCATCAGGAGCCCCCCGGACCGTGAGGGGCCGCCCCCGCCGAGCGACGCGGTGCCCCCCGAGGTCATGCTGCTCTACAACAGCACCAGGGAGCTGCTCAAAGAGCGCGCAGGTCTCGCTGATTCCGCCTGCGACCGCGAGAGCAGCGAGGAGGACTATTACGCAAAGGAGGTGCAACGCATTGACATGTTGCCGCCGCCGACAGACACAAGTGAGTCACCCTCATCCGCCTCATAGCCTCCTCCGACGCTCAAAGGTCATGCGTGCTTTGACCCGAGGCCCTGACCCTTTAATGAGCACCACGTGATGCAATCGAACCTGTTTTAAACGGTTTATAGTTAGGTTTATAACCTTTTATCATCAACCATAATGTCTCTGTGATGATGATGATGGTGATGATGCGTTACATCTATCCTGTGCGGGTGTCCAGATGCGGTGAACCCGGTGCCACCCAGTCCGCACTACAGGACGGTGCACTTCGACGTCAGCGACGTGGAGCTGACCAACAGCACCCTGGTGAAGGCCGAGTTCAGGATCTTCCGAGCCCCCAACCCGCTGGCCCGCGCCGCCGAACAGAGAGTAGAGATCTACCAGGTATGATGAACGGCTCACCCTACGTCCAGCGTCCCCAATGCTCCCAATCAGTATTATCAGCATGATTGCTGATACTGTGTACTGTATCTTTACTGATAATATGTGGTGGAACTCAATATATACTGTATATGAAAGCGCCAGACAATCAAGTCACATGTTTCTCTTCTCCTCTGCTTCTCTTTGTAATATAACTATTATGTTGTACCTGCCATTAACTCTTTACCCATCCATATCAACCCAGTGGAATACTTTGTGTACTATATCTAACAGCGTGTTCCTGTGTGTGTGTGTGTGTGTGTGTGTGTGTGTGTGTGTGTGTGTGTGTGTGTGTGTGTTCTTCAGCTGCTGCTGCCCGATGAGGAGAGCATCTCGACTCAGCGCTACGTGGACTCGCGCACCGTGCAGCCCCGGGCCAAGGGCAGCTGGGTCTCCGTTGAGGTCACCGAGACAGTGAAGGACTGGCTGGGAGACACGGGTCAGCCGAGAACACCCCTCCACCTCCACCCCACCTCCACCCACCCCTACCTCACCTCCACCCTCAACCCACCTCCACCCACCCCTACCCCACCTCCTCACCTGTCCTGCTCGCACTCCACCTCAAATGGTTTTGACACGGGAATCAAACACAGTAATATTACAGTTTGTGATTGGCTGAATTGTTTGGTGCCAGGTGATGTCATCGAACATTCAATGGAAGGCATGTGACATCACTGGGCACCAAATTCAGCCAATCAGGGTGGAGCAAAGTTGTATTAGCGGTTTTATACTGTGTGAGACATACAGTATATGACACTGAAATGAGATTCAGACTTTTAAATGACACAAAATCACTGTGTAGATATTTAAACTCGTGGTAATGTGTTACATTTAGTTGCTTTTGTGTTTTTTTTAATTTATCATATTTTGGTGTCTTAGTAGATTTAATTGACACTAATCTACCTTTCCTCTGCTTTTAGTCTTTATACTTTCCACATTGCCTTTTTTCATCCATTCTAATATGTCTCTCTCTTCCATCCATCCCTGCCTCCCCACCTCCCATCACCATGGCGACCAGAGAAGAACCTGGGCCTGAAGCTGGGCGTCCACTGTCCCTGCTGCACCTTCATCCCGTCTACCAACAACATCCTGCCCAACAAGAGTGAAGAGCTGGAGGCACTCTTTGCAGGTGTGTGACACACACACACACACACACACATGCACACACACACACACACACACACGCACACACACGCACGCACGCACGCACACACACACACCAGCCTGTTGGATTAGTTGCTGTATGATGCCTGAATTTGTTGGAAATCCTCGGAGCAAAACCCCACAACTCTCCAATCCCGGATTGAAAACCGGATCAAAAGATCATCTGAAATGTATGTTTTAGTTTTAGTTTGTTAGTGTGTGTAGGGATGGAGCAACAGTGTTTGGAGCCATTGATAGACCATGAAGATATAATGAATTTGAGAGACTCGCACATCCAAACTAGTGCGTTGGAGTGTGCTAATGCTTGTATTGATTGAACTCTCACATCCTGCATTAAGCAGCTTACAATGCAAGACCTTGTTTAGTTAACTGTTTGATAGATATCATCATGAAGAATCTCTTTACTTTTGTGGCAGTGTTCTGATTTATAATACTTGGTTTTGTATTTGGCCATTTCTGTTCATTTTCCCTGAATAAAAATTTAAAGACCTGCAAGTAAAGAGTATCTCTACTAATCTCTCCTAAGGCAGCTGCCCATTGGCAGCTTTTTATATCTCATTGTGATACAATGTAATGAAACATGGCATCTGAGTATGATGCTGATGTCAGAGGACACCACCACCACCATCACCACCACCACCACCATCATCATCACCACCACCACCGTCACCACCACCACCATCACCACCACAACCACCACCACCACCACCACCACGTCCCACCCTCAGGCCCACACCTCTGCTCTGCTTCCCAGGCGTGGACGACGAGCAGCTCCGGCAGATGCGACGGCCGGGCCTGACCAAGGGCCACTTCAGCACCAAGACGCCTCACCTCATCCTCACCCTGCTGCCCAGTGACCGCGTGGACAACCCCACCAAGAAGAGCCGCAAGAGGAGGGCGGCCGCCGTCGACTCCTCCACCTGCTCCCGGTAATGCCGAAACACTCCCAGAATGCTCTTGTGCAATAGACTAGAATGTCCCGTGCTTCAAAAGCTAGCAAGACAGGGTGACATAAATGGATGTATTGTTTTGCCGCCGCTCGTGACCCGGTAACCTTTTTGTGGGCTATTGTGTGACAAAACAAACAATCCTGGTTCCCTTGTTTAGACTGCCAAGCGCGCGGTCGGCAGTTGTTTTAATTTAGCCGACCTCGGTGCGGAGGAAGAGACCTGGCAGTCCGCACCCGTCATTAACTCCGGCAGTTACTCCACAACCCCGCGTCGACCCATTTTAATTTTCCCATGACCGAAACCACGCCCCCTCCACCACCACCACCACCACCACCACCTCCATCACCCATATCCCCTTCAAAATCAATGTCATAGAATAAAGGGTAATTATTTTAAACTTAAATTGTTCTCAAAACAACCTCTTATTGACGTAGGAACTCCGAACAAGGCTGCTGTCTGCGCTCGCTGTACATCGACTTCCGGCGCGACCTCAACTGGAAGTGGATCCACGAACCCAAAGGCTACAAGGCTAACTTCTGCGCGGGCAGCTGCCCCTATCTCTGGAGCGCCGACAACCACTACAACATGGTGAGCATGGATTGGACTTGGCATGTTGTCTGAGTACGAGGGAATTTCTTCACATATACTTTTTTGTTTGTTTGTACAATACAAAACATCATTGCCAAGTTGTAGGCGAATACTGTGAAACCACCGTGATTGCTTGATTCAAGTTTTAAAGTTTGAAGCAGCTCTCCAGATGAGCTGTTGTTGGCAGATTCAGGACTACATTCACTTATCGTAAGGTAGAAGAGTAAGCCAACCATGAAGCCAGTAGCCCCCCTCGCCATAGAGAGCTTCATGTGATTATAGCTGCTGTAACACCGTGGTTAACTCTACACTCATAAATGTAATGTCACCACGGTAATCGAGACCCCTGTTAACACCGACGGCGGCAAAACCTACAGGGTTATATTATAGCAGGTATAGCCCGCCTTGCGTCAGAGTTGCACATGTTGTTCAATCTAGGATAGATGTAGGCTATGGATCTGTTTCCCATCTTGATGTGATGGTGGGAGAGCATTTCTAAAGAGGTTATATATATATATATATATATATTGTATATATATATGGGTATACCTGCATATAGGGCTGGGCGATCTGGCAAAAAATATAATCACGATTTTATTTCCCATATTGAGTTTTATAACAATATATAATTTGATAATGATGCCAGTTTGAAGAGTATCCTGATTATGACAAATGAAGACACCAGAGGGTTCATTAGTTAAACTTTAGAACAGTTTATTAACAAAAATAATGTAAATATTAAACACTGCAAACATGCTGTAATAGCCTTAATAAAACACACCTTTCATATTATTTAAATGTAAATAAAACTGAAAGCTGGGCAGCAAACATCTCACATGTTTTCCGAGGTAGACAAGAATAGTAAAACGTGGCTCAAATGCCCTGTGCAACTTTAAGATAAAATAAAGTACAAAATATGAATTATGAAGTGGTTAAATCAGAGGTGGGCAAACTACGACCCGTTGCGTTGTTTAATCCGGCCCATCGGGCATTCAAATTAACAACAGACCTATAATAGGACTCAACTTAACAACTTCATAATGTGGTGTCTCGAAGGTACAGCGGCTAGAGTTCTTGGTTGTCAGTTCTGCGGTTGTGTGTTCAAGTCCTGCTTGGAGTGTGACTAGAACCCAGGACTGCAGAGCTGAAGGTAAGAACTCTCTCAGCTGTGCCATCAGACAGCACACTATGAAGTGGTACTTTTAAGTCAACGCCCTAACACTAACACTAACCCTAAGTCCTGTTGATCATAATGTCATGTCCTGATGGTGCAGTGGAGAGAGTGCATTGTTATCAACTCCAAGGTCATGTGTTCAAGTCACGATGGCAAACTCTTGTCCTTTTCCAACTTAACAATGCAGCATAAGTGTAATGTCAAATGCCACCTCCAACCACTTCATAGAGTGGTGTCTCGGTGGCACAGTGTGAGAGTTCCTGGGTTCAAATCCTGTGGAAAGCCTTCTCTAATGTCTAAGTCCCGTGAACGGTAAAGTTAAATACACCCGGAGACCATGCCCAAGTAGGCATCTTGGTGGTGCTGCGGTCTGTGCTGGAGGTTAGCACTCTGGAGACTCAGGTTTGAGTCAGCGCACATACGGCCACCAAGAAGTGAATGCCAGCGAAACCCCCCCATCCCTAAAGGGCTCTTGCTTTTTTTTTTTTTAAGCATGAATCATTAAAAGTGACTTGACTGACTTGACTTTCTTAAAGTAGTTGGTTTCTTTTTAGTTGGTTCCTAAACCCCGCCCCCCCCCCCCCCCCCCCCCCCCCATGTATCACTGTTAATTAATTTAATTAATTTAATTAATTTAATTAATTTACCCCCCCCCCCAGGCAAATAAAACACTTGAGCATAAAGGTACAGAGTCGTAATTACTTCAAGGACATTTTTAAACTCTGATATGAGCTCCATCTATCTTTGTTATTTCATATTACATCGAACGTGAACTTCAATATAATTCTTGTGTGTTTGCAATTCCTCATGCGAGTGCTTCGACAAACACTCGAGAAATAAGATTCTAGATAATATTTTCTGTTACTTACAGAATACATACAGGTACATGTGTTATTTACTGCGTTAATAAAGGCCTTCCTACGGTAAGGGCTGAACAGAATGAGAATTGAACATGTTATTTAGAAACTAATTTATATGCAACTTATCCACACTTCAGTTAGTAACATCTCTTATGCATTACACCTCAAGCGTTCGCCCTACCAACGTTAAAACATCAGATTTTCAGATCCAAATTATTTCAGGTGCTTCAACAGGTCGCTCTCCTGTCTTGGTCGACACGTCCGACGACATGGAGACGCAGACGCTCGTTTTCTGCGCCTTGTCGTTTTTAAAGTAACCAAACCAGTTCCATATCTTAGACTTTGCAAAACGCTTTTTGTCTGCAATTTGTTCACTTTGGAACTCGCGTTCCTCGCCGGTGTCACTCATGCTGTTGTCCTTTCTTTGCGTCGCTGTTGGTAAACAACGCCTCGTGCCGTGGTATAAATGGGCGTGTCGAGCCAAAACACTGCAGACTGATTGACTGTTGTCGCGTTTATTTCCGGTGCGTCATGACGCTGCTGTCAGATCTATCCAGATCTAAAAAAATCGCAAAGGCTGATAGATCGAGATCGACAAAAGATGTATTGCAATCTCAATTCGAGATTGATTAATCGCCCAGCCCTACCTGCATATAGACTCTAGTAAATGCACCCATCTCGGTAGCTCGGGTCACTGCAGCAATCACTTTAAATGTCATATTTGTAGGTTTTGAAAGTGTGGTGGGGTGGAGGGAGGGAAAATTGGGAGGAAAAAAACAAGCTTTTCGGTTGTGGTTTCTTGTTTTATTTGCATAGAGCTTGTTTTCATAGGTGGTCGTATAGTGGAGGTATTTATATCTATGTGTTACCTTTTCATCAGGCCCCAATGCAGCCAGATGGGCCAATGGCCTCTTCCTGCAAATTACAAAATAAAAGTCCCTTCTGACTACGGGATGTTAACAGTATAAATAGTGATATACTAATAGAAGCAAGGCTTCTAGAAATATACGTAAACGTATATATATATTGTTATCGCCGTTGGAATATCTTATCTAGCCTACATATTTGTATATTTTAACTGTAAATTGTAAATCCGTTAGTTTATTTTTATCATTCTGTTTTCCATATTGTTTTTATTGTACTGTATCGCTATGTAACCTGGCACAATAATTTCCTTTGGGATAAATAAAGTTCTATTCTATTCTATTCTATATTTAAAAGGTATATAGAAATATACATAAACATATACTGTCTATAAACTATAGATACGCTATGTGATACGCTGGGAGGACACAAAACTTTTGGGGATGATATTTGAGTTTTCTTTTTTATTCTAAATCAGAGAAAACATACACACACACACACACATCTTAACTCAACTCACCTCAATCTTACCTCAATCTCAATTCACCTTAGCTGAAGCAACATTTTTATTTACACACAAGACTCAGCAACACAACTCCACATTTAGTTTCATCTGAGACTTTCTCTGGTCAGTTTGCATGATGGAAATCTCCATTTCCCCTTCGATTCAATCATCCTTTTTGAATCTAAGGAAGTTAAGGGTAAAATGTTTCCCCTGCCCCCCTAGATCCTCCCTCTGTACAACAAGATGAACCCCGAGGCGTCGGCATCGCCCTGCTGCGTCCCCCAGGACCTGGAGCCCCTCACCATCGTGTACTTCATGGGCCGCACGCCCCGCGTCGAACAGCTCTCCAACATGGTGGTCCGCTCCTGCAAGTGCCGCTGAACGCCCTGGACGTCCTGGGGGAGGGAGGGAGGGAGGGAGGGGAGGGGGGGGTGGTTTACAGGAGGGAGGGAGGGTGAAGGGGTTTACGGGAGGGAGGGAGGGAAGTGATATTTGGCGGAGGAGATGGGAAGGAAGGAAGCGACCGGAAGGAAGCAAACAGAAGGTAGCAAACAGAAGGTAGTGACCAGAAGGAGGAGGAGGAGAGGAGGAGGAGGAGGGTTGAGTTAAGGTGGGCGAGCAGGAGCGTGCATGTGACAACTTGCTTCAGGAGCTCTAAAACAACACAAGACACGTGTCATAGAGGGCGGGTGGGTCAGTTATCTGTAGCAATTTTTCCAGGAAATATTCAGTTTTGATGTTGCTGACTGTATATATATATATATACAGTATATATATGCTATATACTGTATATATGCTATATATATATATATATTAGGGCTGTCAAACGATTAAAATTATTAATCGCATGATTTTGTGTAGTTAATCGCGATTAATCCCAAGTTTTTTATTGGCTCAAACTTGAATGATTTTTCCAAGTGAAAAGCAGTGTATTGTGTTGTAGCCATATGAATGGAAAATATAAGCACCATCCAAATGTATTTTTTATTACAATAAAAAAATCCAATATAAAACCAAAAATATTTGTAGCCACTGCCAGGGCAATAACATTTTCATAATCTTATCTAGTTAATTGGGGGGTGCTCCGAATTAACGGACCGCCCCAAAAAAATGTGTCGCGTTAATGCGTTAAGCGTTAATAACGCGTTAACTTTGACAGCCCTAATATATATATATACAGTGTGTGTATATATATACTGTATATACTATACTATACAGGCTACATTTATGTCTCTCAGCAACAATCATAAACTTCAGGGACCTGTGTGTTGTTTTTCTCTGGGCATTTCATTACAGCTGTGTGTGGGTGTGGGTATGTTGGTACATACGCATACGCCGCACACTGCATATATTGGTGTCTTCTAATTTTCCTTCTGTCTTTAGGTGGAAAGTGATGATAGATGGGACTCAGAACAGGGCAGAGAAGGTTTGTAAAAGCTTGGGAACTTAAGATGGAGCGAGAGAGACAGAGAGAGAAAGAGAGAGACAGAGAGCGAGACAGCCAGACAGACAGACAGACAGACAGACAGACAGAGAGAGAGAGAGCGGGGGCCATGCCAGCTCTCTGTGGCAGGAGGCTGAAATTGACGCCGGCGTAAACAGGATGTGAAAGATTTCCAGACACCGACCTGACCACTCACGGAACGCTGGATTTAAATGCTCCCCTCATTCTCTCTCTCTCTCTCTCTCTCCCTCCCACTCTCTCTCTGCCTCCTTCTGCCACAACTCAGAAAAAGGGAAAAGGGAGGACAGAGAGAGAGGGAGACAGGGGTTGGTGTGGGGGGTGGAGGCTTTGAAAATGAAACTTGGGATGATAGGGCTGGATTTGGAATGCCAGTACGTTTGGGTTAAGGAGGTATTTTGCAGCCGTGGCAAATTTGTAACTATTTGGGTCTGGCTCAACGTTTCCATAATCACACTCTCCTGCTTGTTTCCTGGATGTGCGTTCATTATCTGATGTTAAAGAGCTGTTGACTCTGTGCTATTCCTACGCTGTCATTATACTCTGTCGTACCTATGTTTACCATCGGTCGCACAGATCCACACGCAAGCAATCGCATGCATGCAGCACACACACGCATGGACACACACGCACACACACAGTCTCACACAGTCTCTCTCTCTCTCTCTCCACCCCAGTATCCCCACAGTAACCACTTTTGATAGAATGTTGAAATGCTG
This sequence comes from Coryphaenoides rupestris, assembly GCA_002895965.2. Lineage (NCBI taxonomy): Eukaryota > Metazoa > Chordata > Actinopteri > Gadiformes > Macrouridae > Coryphaenoides > Coryphaenoides rupestris. Next base: position 526,466 of record PIJE02000168.1, on the reverse strand, counting down.
AAAATAAAATACAAATCCCTGGGGCTCATTTTAAATATAGACCTTCTGGTATGTCGGTGGTTTTGTGTGTGTCTGTGTTGAGTGGGTTCACTCATCTGTATGTGTGTGCTTATGTGTATGTACTGTATGTGAGAAAGTCAGAAATGTGTGTGTGTTGCGCCAAACAATCCTACCTGCCCTTTTTTGTAGAGAATTTTATTTTATTCATCATCTGTATTCACTACATCCCAAAAACCTGTTCTATATGATGTCACCCTACTGAAGGTCAGATTGAGATGTCTATATTCTGGTGTGTGTGTTTTGGTTGTTTTCTGTAAATAACTGGCTGACAATAAAGTTTGAACAACAAAAACATCAGAGAAATGGGTGAACTCAGATTGGCACACTTTAAGACTTACTGACTGACTGACTAATCTGCAGTGAAGTATGAACTTTTTTTCATGTGATTGAATGAAGTAAGAGCCATCTGTCCAATCTGCCATTAAATAATCTCCATACGCTCAGCAGTTCTATTTGGGGAGAGAGAGCGAGAGAGAAAGAGAGAGAGAGAGTGGGTGTTTTGGGGTGCTGGGTCTGGCACGGTGTGGTGAGCACCCCAAGTAAACCAGGCTCTGCATCTGTTAGTCTTTTGCACTTAACTACCGCTTGCTATATCCAACCTGTACTTATCCCCTCTCTCTCTCTTTCTCTCTCTCTCTCTCTCTCACACACACACACACACACACACACACACACACACACACACACACAGGGAGCCTCTGTCCTAAGGATGGAGTGGGCGGGAAAGTCCATTCAAACATACACACACACACACACACACACATAGAATACATGCAGTTGTATGTATGCATACATACTTACTGTACATGCGTACATAAAAATAATTCTATATGTGTGTGTGTGTGTGTGTGTGTGTGCGTGTGTGAGTCTTGACATGGTATGTGCATACTTGTGTACAGCAAAACACCACCCACACACCCCAGCCTCTGCTGGCTGCCTGTCCATCCGGTGGAGCAGCAGATCTGAACACGCCCCTACCTCTGCATACAGCACCATTTGATAAGCTCCTGCAAACCTCGAACCAAATGACCAAATGAAATCAGACGCACACACACTTTTCTCTCTTGACTGGTCTTTATTCCTCTTTACACTTCTTTCTTTCTTTCTTTCTTTCTTTTCCTTTCTTTCCCTGTCTCCCCACCTCCTTCTTACTAGTGTTATAAAACTAATGAATGAACTACATTTTAATTTATCTGGGATTAAAAGGTAAAAAATTATCTTGTCTGGGATTAATACAGTATACAGTATACAGGCATACATTTTACTTGAGTACTTGAGTAAATGTAGGCATACTTAGTTACTTTCCTGTACGCCAAACCCTCACACTGTCCAGACAGCGACCAGCCTTTATTGCTGCCATCAAGTACATGTGCTCTGAACTTATATCTAACTTGTTCTATCATTTTATATCATTTTATATCATGTCTTCATATTATTAAGATGTTATACTGCCACCTACTGGCTTCACAGTCTCTCAACCGCAAATAGATGTCTCCTGTAAGCAGACCCACAACATGTGTCTATTGGTGTTAATTTGTGCATTTCTTATTGTGCCATCAGAGCTATGGGCTATAACTTAATAAAGAAACAGCATTCAAAGATGGTGACAGCAGTGTTATTTTTGTGCATTTGCATTTCAATTCTGAAATCCAAGGGTGGGGGGGTTTGCTTCATTACCAAAAGTAGTGCAACCCAAAGGATATTAACACTCTTTCTCACTCCTGCTCACCGAACCTGGAGCATCTGACGATCTCTTGCCGTCCACTCCCCCGGGAGTTCGGCACATCTACATCCATCTACACACCGACATGGCACTATCGGACCTACATGATGTGAAGTCAGTACCAGACCCAACATCCTGACACGGCTGTAGTGGTGGCAGGGGACTTTAATAGGGCCAACTTAAACAAAGTCATGCCGAACATCCATCAGCACATTACACTTGAATACGTTAACCCAGGGTTAACGTTAACCCTGGGTTATAATAACCCTGGGTTAATTTTCTGACGTTTCACACTAGTTTTCTTTAACCCTGGGTTAACGTTTCACACTGTGAGCTTGTAGACCCCGGGTTAACGTTCTCATTTGCATATTTACTGGGTTATCGAACATGATTGGCCCGGCCCAGCACGTGACCTTTGTTTACATTTTAGCCGGCTTAGCTGTCAAAATGACGTCATCACGCCGCTGTGATGCGATAGTAATTAAACACACAAACAAAAGAGCGAGAGAGCGACGAGAGAGAATAACAATTAAACTGGAGTAGAGAAGAGTATATGAGGAGGTTTTCGATTTTATTTTAAGTACAGAGAAATTAATTAATTAAAATTTTAATTTCAAGTTCGCCTTCACAGATGCGCGTGCGATTAATATGTAAATGAGGTGAGGTTGCGGTCTGTGATTGGATGGATAGTCGTTGATATCGCTGTTACCTTCTAACCCCACATTCATTTCACACTAGTGTTCTTGGCCCCGCAATTGCGGTGCTAACCCTGCTTCGTACCAGGGTTAGTTAACCCAGGGTTAGTTAACCCAGGGTTAGTTAACCCAGGGTTAGTTAACCCAGGGTTAGTTAACCCAGGGTTAGTTAACCCAGGGTTAGTTAACCCAGGGTTAGTTAACCCAGGGTTAGTTAACCCAGGGTTAGTTAACCCAGGGTTAGTTAACCCAGGGTTAGTTAACCCAGGGTTAAAAGCGGTGCTAACCCACTTTCAAAAATGCAAGTGTGAAACGCTGCTTAACCCCGGGTTAAGTGTTGTGTGAAAAGCATATACGTGCACTACCAGAGGAGAAAGAACTTTGGACCACTGCTATACCCCATTCAAGAGAGGCTACAAGGCTGCCTCTCTTCCCCTGTTCGGCAAGTCAGGCCATGCAGCCATTTTCCTGCTGCCAGAGTATAAATAAAGGTACGGAGGCGGAAGTAACGAGGGCCGTAAATCAGAGGCCGATCTTGCCCTGAGTGACGTTGACTGGGACATGTTCCGATCCAGTTCCAGTGATGTCAGCGAGTTTACGGACGTAGTGACGAGCTTTTTGTACCTGTGATGTATAGCCAATCCAATAATGCTGCCGGCAGGACATTGAGCCAGAGAGAGGCGACTGCATCAGAGCCGCCTGCAAGGAGTGCATTTTGCCGAAGGAGCGCATTTTAATTTTTTTTCATTTAGTCGGCAATCAGATCATATTAAATAACGATTCCAATAATAGGAAAAATTATGAATATCAGATCCGATTATCGGCCGATTATCGACCCCTAATTACTAATAATCGGTGTCGGTATCGCCCAGAAAAAACCCATATCGGTCGACCCCTAATGCTGTCTCCCAGGTACTGCACAGCTCCCACTCTCATCTTGACAGTCGGAAGGGGGGCTCTCTGAGACTGCTTTTCATTGACTATAGTTCAGCTTTCAACACCATAGTCCCCACCAGACTGGCTGGCAAGTTGATTGAGCTGGGTCTGAACACCCCTCTGTGCGCCTGGATGCTGGACCTCCTGACCGCCAGGCCTCAGGTGGTCAGGGTGAGCAGACTCACCTCCAAACTCCTCACCCTGAACACAGGATCCCCCCAGGGTTGCGTCCTCAGTCCCCTACTGTACTGCCAGGTTCAGCTCCAACACCATTGTCAAGTTTGCGGACAACATCAAAGGACTTACACACCACTGGGGATTAATGGGACTGCTGTGGAGAGGGTGAGCAGCTTTAGGTACCTGGGAGTCCACATCACAGAGGACCTGACTTGGACTACACACATTGACCTTCGACGCTGCTTTTACATTTTAATAATTTGTGGTTTTTGCTTGAATATTGTGTTGAAGCCAGCCTCTGTCGCATAGAGAACTCCGAATTCTTCAATGTATGTTAACTATTAATGGTAACTTTGATTGTAATTCTGAATTAATTATGAATCATAGTCCCAGTTTAGTTTAGTACCTTTTAGACTTAATCCACTATCCGGTCCCTGATTTCAGGGTGGTGCCCCGTTATTAATAATTCAGATGAATAATAACATGATGATTATTATTATTATTAGCCTATTATTATTATTATTATTATTATTATTATTAATAATAATAATAATAATTATACGCTAATAACCGATCGTAGGACCCACACTATCTCATAATCTAAACTTTTTCTTTATCACTGAGTCATGGCTCATGACCCCATTTTCAAAAAAGGGGACCGGAGGGTGTGCTCCAACTATCGGGGTATCACACTGCTCAGCCTCCCCGGGAAAGTTTATTCCAGGGTGCTGGAGAGGAGGCTCCGGCCGATTGTCGAACCTCAGCTCCAGGAGGAACAATGCAGATTCCGTCCTGGCCGTGGAACAGTGGACCAGCTCTTTACCCTCGCAGGGTTGTTGGGGGGGCATGGGAGTTTGCCCATCCAGTCTACATGTGCTTTGTGGACTTGGAGAAGGCCTATGACCGTTTCCCCCGGGGAATCCTGTGGGGGGTACTACAGGAGTATGGGGTACCGGGGCCGTTGGTACGTGCCATTCGGTCCCTGTACGAACAAAGTGCGAGCTGTGTCCGTATTCTCGGCACAAAGTCAAGCACGTTCTCAGTGGGTGTTGGACTCCGCCAAGGTTGTCCCTTGTCACCGGTTCTGTTCGTGATCTTCATGGACAGAATCTCAAGGCGCAGCCGAGGTGAGGAGAGTGTCCGGTTTGGGGACCTCAGAATTGCATCTCTGCTCTTTGCAGATGATGTGGTTCTGTTGGCTATATCAGACCGTGACCTCCAGCATGCACTGGGACGGTTTGCAGCCGAGTGTGAAGCGGTCGGGATGAGAGTCAGCACCTCCAAGTCTGAGGCCATGGTTCTCTGCTGGAAAACGGTGGAGTGTTCCCTCCGGGTTGGGAGTGAGTTGCTGCCTCAAGCGAAGGAGTTCAAGTATCTCGGGGTCTTGTTCACGAGTGAGGGCAAAATGGAGCGGGAGATGGACAGACGGATTGGTGCAGCGTCTGCAGTGATGCGGGCGCTGTACCGGTCCGTTGTGGTGAAGAGGGAGCTGAGCCGGAAGGCGAAGCTTTCGATTTACAGGTCCATCTACGTTCCAACCCTCACCTATGGTCACGAGCTTTGGGTAGTGACCGAAAGAATGAGATTGCGGATACAAGCGGCCGAAATGAGTTTCCTCCGCAGGGTGGCTGGGCTCAGCCTTAGAGATAGGGTGAGGAGCACAGACATCCGGAGGGAGCTCGGAGTAGAGCCGCTGCTCCTCCGCATCGAAAGGAGTCAGCTGAGGTGGTTCGGCCATCTGATTAGGATGCCCCCCGGGCGCCTCCCTTTGGAGGTTTTCCGGGCACGTCCAACTGGGAGGAGACCCCGGGGTAGACCCAGAACCCGCTGGAGAGATGATATATCTCGTCTGGCCTGGGAACGCCTCGGGATCCCCCAGGAGGAACGTGGCTGGGGAGAAGGAAGCCTGGATGGCCCTGCTTAGCCGGCTGCCACTGCGACCCGGCCCCGGATAAGCGGACGCAAATGGATGGATGGATGGATGAGTCATGGCTCACCCCAGACGAACCCTCCCCTCTCATTGAATCCACTCCTTCAGGCTACTCTCACTTTCATCATCCCAGGTCACATCCACGACGTGGTGGGGTTGCCGAAATTCCCTCAAGTGCTCCATTATCTCCATAGGCCCCTTATCATGTTTTGAATTCCTAGCTTTTGTGATAGATGCCTCCCTGCCAATTTTCTGCCTGCTAGTAGACAGACCAGCCCAAGCCCAATATTGATTTTATCAATTAATTCTCTGATCTCCTCTCCCATATTGCTCTGAAATATGACACAATTCTCATTCCTTGAGATTTCAACATCCACATTTGCTGTCCCCCTGAAGCCATGACCCGTGATTTTATACATTGACTTGATTCTTTTAGTCTTAAACAATCTGTGGCCCAACCCATGTTAAAGTCCACACCCTAGACTTAGTTCTCTCCTCGGGCCTTTCGATTTCCAAACTGTGATTTTCACCTATCTGATCACAGGGCAATCATTTTTTACCTTGACTTGCCGTGTGCTTCTCCTGTCCGCCCTGCTGAAAACTAATAAACCTAAGTCTCTGGCCTCGCCGTGGCTTAATAACAGTAACATTAGAGAAATAAGGAGAGCATGCAGGAGGGCAGAGCGGAGGTGGAAGCGAGATAAATTACAGATCTCATTTCAAATTCTGAAAGATCTCTTCAATAAATAGCTGTTAAGAATGCCAATGCCAATACTTTTCATCATCATCCCAGGTTACTTTTTAGTGTGTTAAACTGTCACCTCCTCCACCCCCACCCTCTGCTTAGAAGTATCTGTCTCTAAATGTGAGGATTTCCTAAACATTTCTAGAGACGAAGTACTTGACATCAGAGCTAGTATTAATCCATCTGTAAATAGCCTATCAATTTCCTTTGCGAACACTGCAGCTCTGAGCATCCTAAATCCCATCACTCTACCAGAACTTCATCATATTATCTCTTCTATGAAAACCTCCACCTGTTCTCTTGACATTATTCCAACTAAACTCTTCAAAGAAGATATTGACACAATTGGCCCCAGTATTGTCTCAATTATCAATAGCTCGCCATGTTCCCCAATCTTTCAAACATCCTTCAGTCCTCAATAATTACAGACCAATCTCCAAACTCCCCTTTCTTTCTAAAATCTTGGAAAAAGTAGTTTTTAACCAACTGTTGTCGCACCTGGCTCAAAATTGCATTTTTGATCAATTCCAATCTGGTTTCAGAGCTCTTCACAGTACTGAGTCTGCATTAGTGAGAATAACTAATGACCTCCTAGCTGCTGACTCAGGTAACTGCTTCGTCCTCTTGCTCCTAGATTTAACTTCAGCCTTAGACACAGACACAATCAGTCCATTCGAATGTCCCAGGAAGCAAAAAAGTGGCCAGAAAGACCAATATCAGGAACTACAATCTACAATCAAAGAAAATTGCTGAGTATTTCGGTGGCCTGTTAATGGTTAATAGTGAAACACGAGAAAAACGAGCGCTTAGGATCATTCCTGTTTTCTAGGGTCAATACCAACCATCTTTCAGGGTCACTGAAAGATGGTTGGTTACTGAGGGCTGCAGAAGACTGCTCAAAGCACACACAAAGTCATGTTATACAAGTACTGAAGTGGTAATAAAATGCAGGGATATATTAATGACTTATCTTGATCCATGACCTTCTAATCAAGGTGCATGATCAGATTTAATGGCACACATTGCAGTACTCCTTTCTGAACAGGTGAGGGCAGCATTTCTTCCCTTATGGGGGAGACCGGACTAGATGGCTTCAGTCTAATGCTATTATAAGTGAAGAAGCAGCCTGGCTGCTATGGAATTTCTTCTTGAAAGGACTGGCTTTTGGCATGAATGATAGATATCAACTTAAAAAAAAAAATCATTGATTGACGAAGGGTGTACGTGTAAATCCCCGGAAATTGAAGCCATTGAATCTTGAACTTGATCTTGAATCTTGAACCATTGTTGATATAAATTGCAAAAAGGAGATGCAAGAGTTATACATTAGAAAAAGAAAACATTAGACCTTCAACAAACATTGCAAATATTGGTAATTTCTTTATGTGTTTATTTATTTTTTGTTCAATTGTTAACATACAGTATCTTTGTCAGCCACACCTTTCACCTCCTTTAAGACTAGATAGAGACAAAGTAGTAGTAGAAACCCTTTTAGTGCTTTGATCTAGAAGGATTGTGTAGTTGATTACATTTGATTAAAATCAATTGGATTTTGGCAGTCACATGGTTTTTCACACACTGATAAATCACTGATAAACAACTTAATCCTGAACAACAAGATACAACCAGGTATACTGTATATAGCTTCCCTAATTTGGCCCCTGATGACAAAAAGGCATCTGACGAATGGCGAAAACAAAAGTAGTTCGTTTTTTCAAGTCTACGGTGGCCTTCTGAGTCCTTCTTGCACAACAGAACAACAAGTGTGTGTCGACGTGCATCGCTGTCTCCCTGCTGTCAGAGCGGGGGAGGTGTGGGCGGGTTGGACGGTGGTTGTATGTCACTACCGTGCCTCTTCCTCACCACCAGGGGGCTCAGCTTGTAGGGCAGGTGCCTCCTCACGCTCCTCTTCCTCTTGGGCTTGCGCGGCCTCCGCCAGCTGCTCTCCTCCTCCTCCTCCTCCTCCCCCTCCCCCACGGCCTCCTGCTGGGCACGGTCGCTGAGCGTGTCCGACGACTCGTCGATGTACGCCAGGTTCTCCCCGAAGAAGTCCAGCAGCTGGCAGTCGGGCCGCATCGGCGGCGGGGAAGGAGGAGATGGTGGAGGGGAGGGGCCCAGCGAGGGGGAAGGGGGAGGAGGCGAGGAGGAGGAGGAGGAAGAGGAGGAAGAGGAGGAGGGAGACGGCATTTGCCCGGGCCCGTCGGCTTCCGCGAACATGAGCAGCTCCAGTAGCTCGGTCGCAGAGTCTGGCTCCGGGGGCCGGTGGCAGTCCTGGGAGCCAGGGGCCCACACCGGCACCTCCTCCTGCTGGCACGGCTGAAAGCCGTGGAGCCCCGAGGAGCAGGAGGAGGAGCCGGATCTGGAGTCAAACTCGGAGCCCGGGATACCCGGCCCCATCATCATCATGTGAGGCTGCAGTAAGTCCAGCCTCAAGTCGGAGCGGGCCACGGGCAGAGAGAGGGAGCGAGCGAACGACCTGGCCCCGGGGTGCACCCCCATCCCGACCCCAACCCAGGGCACCGTCGCAACCTCCGAGCCGCCCCCTCCACTCGGGACCATGGCCCTGGGCCCGGCGCCCGGCGGAGGAGGGCGGTTCTCCAGCCAGACCGTGGAGCCCCCCGAGAGGCCCTGCCAGCGGTTACCCAGGTGACCGTTCTCCGAGCCGCTGCGGACCAGGTACCCCAGGGTGCCCTGGGCCCCCCGGCGGACACGCCGGCGCTCGCTGCGCTTCCAGCGTCGCCGCTGCAGGAGGAAGGGGTCATTGAACTCCAGGGGGTTGGGGATGCGGAAGTCCATGTTCTGGATGTTCTGCGTCCAGTCGGTAGCATGGGCTCGAAGCTCCTCCATCTGACAGCGCCGTGGACATGGGTGGAGGCAGAAAGAGAGTGAGCGATGGCGAATGGTAATGATATGTTATCGGAGAACCCAAGCCAAGCACCACTTGTAGATGGGTTTCAATTGCAGATGACTCCCTCTCGAGGTTAAACACATGATGCACATGTGACTGCATGCATAGCCTTTCATTGGCTGATATGTGGCTGCTAATTAAGTTGATGTGACACACGTCCGCTTATTGAAAGTTAATTGAAGGGGGCGGGGAGTTTAGAGGGGAGAAGGCAGCCCTGCACCCATAGAACAAAAAAACAAAAAAACTGAAAGCATGTCTTACAGATAGGGTCAGAGGGGACATACTGTAAGTGTTGTTGTAACGGCTCACCTCGGCTCGGGTCCTCTTGGACAGCACCCGCAGCCAGTTACCAATCATGGTGAGGATGGAGGCGAAGTAGGCCAGGCCGAACACGATCCACAGCCACACCAGGGGCTTCAGGATGAAGTCGCCGTCGCGGCCCGAGCCTGTGTGCAGTAGAAACCACATCAACACTCAATCAATCACAAAGACCTGAGTGGATGCCAAGGGTCTATTGAGTTGGAAAGTTGTTTTCTAAAAACATGCTAGACTGACCTTGGTGCTTTAAATGATACAATGGTTGATGCTTTTGATTATTTCCATACTTTTAGTTGTGTTACACTGATACTAGATGGAAGTGTAACAGTCGCCTGTCGGAAAAGCTATGATGGTGGACTCCTCCCAATACAAATGAATGTTCACATCTGCCTGGGTCAGCATTTATTTGTCTTTGCATGTTCAGTGTGTCTTCCAATCCAAGACAAACCTGGCACAAAGTCTCCGAAGCCAACGGTGGTGAGCGTGATGACCACAAAATAGAAGGACTCCAGGAAGGTCCACTGCTCCACTTCCTGGAAGACCAAAGTCGGCACCACCAGGAAGATCAGGCAGCCAATCAGGATGGAGAACACGGCCGAATTCACGCGAACAATGGTGGGACTGACCATGCGCTTCTGCCACCATAAAAACAAAAAGGGGTTTTTATGCATCGGTGGTGTGGAGTGCTTTCACCAGAGCAAGCTCACATCAGAGCTTGCTCTGGTATCAGAAGCAACTAACGGCATCCGCAGGATTTAGTTGCATTGCAGTCATCACTACAGTATCTGGTTAAAAAAAAAAATTCTGTATTAGTTTACTCTACAGATCAGAGACCCAAAAATGATGGGTCTTTAAAACATTAATTATCTATCGTCTTGTTATGGAAGATGTTGAAAATATGTGAAGATGTGCAATGCAGCAATGTAAAGTGAGTGCAGTTGCGTTGCCCTGACCAGGCACCGACCATTCTCACCAGGAAAACGGTCTCAATCTTGGCCACGGCCCTCCGTAATACGGTGCCCATGTGGTCACTAACCCCGGCGAGCAGGATGCCGAACATCGGGATGCCCACCAGGGCGTAGCAAACGCAGAACAGCTGGCCGAACCATGTGCGAGGGGACACGTTTCCGAAGCCTGCAACAGACACCAAGGGGTGATACTTTAATAAAGCGAAAAGTTCTGAAGAGTAGTGAACAATTCTAGGAGTCTTACTACTTCAATGCCTGGGTGGAGCGGTTGGTTCCAAACCTGGAATCGTCCACCTCTGGGAGTCTCCAGGGCTGGAACTCTAAGATATAATCACAGACTTATCTAGAGGGAGCAGGCCCCATGCCACCTACCGATTGTGGTGATGATGGTCCCACAGAAGAAGAAGGCGGAGGATATGTCCCAGTGGCTGGTGAAGTTAGGCAAACTGCTGCTCAGATCTAGCCCTGCCTCCACAGCCGACACCATGCCCTGCAAGCACAACATAGGGTTCCCACAGCTTCTTAAAGTGTAAATGAGCCCTCTGTTTCAGCGGATTTTGTGTTCACTTACACTTGAAACATCAAATTCAAGGACTTTTGAAGGACTTTCCAGGCTGAATTACCACAAACCCAGGGCACTAGCCACTTTCAACAATGGGAAAACTTGCAGGTTTAATCTTAACAAACTAAACCTAGCCTATACCAAGATGATTTGATGCGGTCATTTTGGGGGGGGGGGGGGGACATGGTGGGGCATGGGGGCGTTTTTAAACGAATACCGTCAACCTCACATCTCCTAACCGAGCTCTTGTATTGGCTCAGAGGTCTGGGAGAATTCCCCTAGCAGCACGTTCACCATAGCGACGCGTGATTGTATAATTATTAAGTGCCTGGAAGTAGGGTTAATTGGTATGTCATTGAGTATGTGTGAGTTAATTTCTACACAGGGAGCATAGAGGCAGCTTCAGCCATGCCGTGACACCCCAGTGGTTGGTTCAGAACAGCACTCAGAATAAGCACGCAAACGTTCACATGTGACCGTTATTAGGAAGCAATTGTACTTCAGACGGACCAATGACAAACGGCACTTCAGAATGATGCAACCAATCGTACCATAAAGCCAGTGAAGGCAGAGCAGAGAGAGATATGTAGAGCAGTGGTATCTGACCTACGCGGGGCTCGAAGAAAGAGAGACCGCATCTGTAGTGAAAGAGCAATTATAGACCTCATTCACCAGACGCAGCGGCTCTGTAATGATTTTTCTTTTTTATATAAGCAGGTTATGACTCATTGAGATTTAAAATGTCTTTTTCAAGAGAGACCTGGCCAAGACGGCAGCATAACAACACAGTTACAATTAGGTTTCAGACAAACACATAAAGATCAAACACAAACAAAATGCAGTTTTAGGATTACACAGATTAGTAACAGAGACAATGTCCAAAAATTCCCTGTTCTTAAAGATTGAGCCAAGGGCATCAAATGAAACCGGGCAGTTTTCAGTAATTCTGGAGAGTGATCCCGACAAAGGGGGTGGCATATTTAAAAGCCGTATTACTAGACTACTATACCATATGCACACATAAGCACTCATAGCTAGACGTACCTAGCCATTGAAGCCTTGTGTGAAGGCTGGTCGCTGACACAGTGCGAGTGGTTGCGGAGGAACCTCTCGCGGACGTCGAGCAGGCGGGTGTAGGCCTGGCTCTCCTGTGGGGCCTCCAGGGTGAGGAACACCAACGCCCCCATCACCAGGTACAGCATGACCCCCACCAGCAGGGCCAACAGGGTGAGACGTCGCATCCTCTCATCCGATCCCTCCCTCCACCACCATAACCCCCCACCACTCCCTTCCTCCTCTCGCAACCGCTCCTCTTCCTACTCCTCCTCCACCTCCTCCCGGGGTCAGGTGTCAGGGGCCACCGTGTGATGAAAGGGGGCCCCTGCGGTCAGGATACGGTGTGAGGTGGCCTTGGATCGGAGGTGGCAGCAGCAGCAGCCGTCTATACAAACAGGAAGTTCCTCTTAGAGATATTCATCATCATGGTTGCGTAAGAGTGTGACGCCGGTGCATGCAGGGAAACAAAACAAAAGCAAAGGTAAGCAAAGGCAAGGCAGGATCCAATAGATCCTGCCTTGCCTGGCCCGATGGACACAAGGCCTTTAGGGAAACAGGTGAGAACTTCATCACACACGGTTCATCAAACTGCTCTCTCATGTACATTGTGAAGTTCAGGACAATTGTTCATCATCCGACTCTTAAATGTGAGACCTTTTTTGTATTCGTAGATATTGCAGATCTAGAAGGTCCTTGCAGCCCAGTGACACATCGCATCTTGGATGTTGTAGTTCTCAGCTTTCTGCAATTCTCTGTGTGTCGGTGAAGTTAATCACCACGTAAACAACACCAAATTATGCACAATTTCATAATTTGTGGCAGCCACTCTAGTGTAGTGCCTACTGATTAGATGCTTTATAGGTTCCCATGATGACCTCAGGGAAGCCAACCTGTTCTCACTGCTTAAACACCACAATAGTGTGAAGTTGAGACTCTCTCTCTCTCTCGCTGTCTCTCTCTCTCGCTCTCACAAATAAGAGTCCTAACATTGGAAAACAAAGCAACGCTTCCAAACAGACAAGCCGGCCAACCGTGTCCATTCTAATAGATGAATCCAAGAAGCTGCCTCACTTGGCTGCTGGCTCATTTTTCCTAGCAACCCACAGGGTGCATTGAGAGAAAGTGACATCACGTCTATCAGGGGTGAACATCAAGGGGCATTTTGTCATAATAAGCTAGACAGAGAGAGGCAAACAGAAGAGACACACACGGCCGGTTGCCTGGATGCTGACCTGTCTGGGAGCCGTGCCAACCACCAGCGCCGCTTCTGCCTCGTGCTTCTGCCTCTGAGCGATGTCTGTAACGCCGTCTCAAGGTTCATCAACAGCAAGATGCATTTTTTCTTGGACATCCAACAGATGATTTCTTACCAGTCAACCCCCGCCCCACATCCCCTCAACTAATCTAAAAATGAGGGGATTGAGGGGCTTTTTCTGCTGGGGGTTTCAGCTCAGTGTCCTGTAATGTGTTTCTAAGGAACCTCAGCACTTGACAGTGTTCTGAGACTTTCCAGAAGACAGACAGACTGTTAGGATCCTGGAGCAAATGGAGTTTGGTGTTGTGTAAGTATGGACGAGTCTCGTTCCCTTCTCAACCAGCGGCTCCTAAAGCTGGAAGGCTTTGCTCAGTTATCGTTGGCTAATCCTCCTCCCCTGGCAATATTTTGATATTTTCGTTCCGATAGCGGCGGAAGGAGGAAAAGCGCAAATGCACAGGGCCCACGTTTGAAGTGCTGTGAGCTAATCTCAACATAAACAGTGTGACACAAGAGAGCAGTAAATCATACGGTTTCCAAGGAGAACAGAAGTTGGCTGAGAGAAGGCCGGAACCACAGCTCAAAGAGAGAGAGAGAGAGAGAGAGAGAGAGAGAGGAGAGAGAGAGAGAGAGAGAGAGAGAGAGAGAGAGTTGTATGACCCATCCAACTCTCTGATCAAATATACTTTATTTATAGTTAGGAAGTGTCTAGTTCCTCATAAATATTGAAACAACTTGAACAGTAGCTTACTGTAATACAATGTATTCATGTATATGGTATATGTACTGAGTTGTGTAGTACTGTGTAGCGTGTAGTACATTAAACTAATTGCTCTCTCATGACAAATAACCATAAACTTCCGGTTTAAATGTTGCTGAAGCTTAGCTGGCGACACCTGTGTGTGTGTGTGTGTTACACTCTACATTTAATGTAGAGTAACCAGTAGCTTGCAGTGAATCTCACATTGCACTGGTCTACAGTCTATTGAATCACCTCTAAGTGTTTTTACCATTGTGTCAGCCGTTGGTCATGCTATATGGACAGATCTATGTTAAAGTATATACAGTTTGCTACAAGTCTAAATAAGCCTTGCCCATTAATCTGTGATGTCATACCTCACAAGAGGAAGCCTCCTGTGATTGCAATATAAAAATATTGACATACTTTACAGAATAATAGGTGGTGTTAATCATATCAATACAAGCCATCTTTGCCAATAGAAATGGCACCATCTCCTGAATTAAAACATTGACTGAATGTGCATTTTAATAAATACATTTGATGCCATCCAAAAAAACTTTACTTTATGGTTTATCTAAATGTATTCTCTCACTAAGATAATTTTAGTTACCATCATCTAAATATTGGGAAGGAGCCATAGATAACGTCCAACAAAGACATTAACATCTGGGAATTGGCAATATTTTCTGACCCTTGTCTGATGTTTTTGGCACCAGATTCACGCTGGTATTCCAGAGATTGGCATATGAAGCATGTAATTAACCCTTTATAATAATAATAATAATAATAATAATAAGAAGAAGAAGAAGAATAAGAATAATAGGAAATAAGAGTAACGAGCTGTCATACTGGGTGCATGTAGATTTAAACGATAGTGATGTGTAGGCTGACTTCAAGTGTAAAAACTAGTTGAACTAGTTAAACTATGGCATTGCACTGTTTCAGCTATCAAGATTAAAAACCCAATGAGAACAGCAAGTTGATAATGAAGACTACCGGGATAAGTTTCAACTAAAACAAAGCTGTATGAAGGGGAAATCAAAGAATTCACATTTAAGATGAAGAAGATGCATACGGTCTAAATTAAATCTTATCCTATGGCTTCAAGTTCATCCACTAAAAAAAAACCAAGAGTGACTGAGCGCCACTTGTTGCTTACCGTGAATGTTTCTCTGGAGCGGAGCTATCCGAGCGTGAGCACCGCGCCTCTCAGCCGCCAGCACTCCCCCAGCAGCAGACCATGCTTATGTGTGTGTGTGTGAGAAGGTGTTTCCCCATTCTCTGCACCGTACATCACCCTCTGACAGCTGAGAGGGCGCTGTGGGAGAAGAAGGGGACTGCGCACGTTGTGTGTGTGTGTGTGTGTGTGTGTGTGTGGCCATTACGTCTTGGTCATGACAAAGTGCAATCAACAGCAAGGAAGGAGGGGGACTGGGGTTCCATGTGTTTCCTGAGGAGGGGGTGTGAGTGTGTATGTGTATGCGCGTGTGTGTGTGTGTGTGTGTGTGTGTGTGTGTGTGTGTGTGTGTGTGTGTGTTCTACAGCTACAACCCCAGCATATAGACTTGAGAAAAAAAAAAAGTGTTAAGCCTTTCTGTTGGAATAACCCAAAGCAAGAGTAATGCAGTCCACTCAAAGTGTCTCTCTCACCTGAGGGGACCGTAGACAGGTGGTGGGGGAAATAGAAAGCAGATGTGGCTGTCGGAGCTCTGGGAGCTCACTCGTCTACCGGCCACATCTGTCTTGCAGCAGATTGCCTAGAATAAGCAAGTCATAAGATGCTAGTGCGACGCTAGTTGAACACTTCCCGGGACATCAGCCTACGCTGCACGGTAAAGTACACTAGAGCAATGTTTCCCAAACTATGGGTCCGTTGGGAGTGGGTCGCCAATTTAGATGTCATGGCATACGCATTATGTATTTTTATATGTTTGGGTCCCAGGGAGACACCAAATATATCTTTTGGGTCCCAAGATGCAAAGGTTTGGGAACCCCTGCACTAGAGTAAGAGAACTACACTTTTTGTTACCCACATACCCAACAGCCAAATGTACAGTATATAACAAACAAGTATACGCTTTAGCAGCGTTGTTTTATTCTACGTGCTGACAGCAATACATTCACATACAACAGTCTCACTCTGACAGGTGAGAGTTTCACAGTCCTATGAGTGCCCTCTAAACAGTTTAACGAGCACTGCTAAATTTATTATAATATTACAAAAAGACTACAGATCCCAGAGATATTAAGGCAGTGGGGTGTGTGCTGGCAAGAAGGCCCATGTTAAAGAACAGTCCCTTATGGTCAACATAGCCATGCCATACCAAGGCCAGACTATAGTGCAGAATGCCTCTTTGTCCTAACAAAACACGTACATCAAGAAGTACCACATTCAACACGAGTAACAGATCTCAAAAACAGATCCCTATCCTACGCTTTAGTCAAACTAGTGTTTGCGCTGGCGCACATGAAGTGGAATAGGAACAGTGTGTCGCCGGTACACCTGGTGCATAGCAACAAACTACACACAGTTCTTAATCCAAACAGCTCCTGGCCGGTATACCTGGTGCATAGCAACAAACTATATCCTCCTTTAAAGTGGTCTACGTGTACGCATCACAAAAACACAACATAAATATACAGTTAAGTGGGAAAAAAATGTACATCAATCAAATATATTATATTTGATGAATTCTAGAAGGAAAATAAATCGGGGTGGGGGGGGGGGGGGGTTGGGTACAAAACTAAAATGATGACTATATCCTGTGCAGCAACACTTGAGGAGGAGCAGGTATTTGTCAGTAACTGAGGAGATGAACGGAGGAGAGCACCAGGAGCCCGGGGGAGGGGGGCTTCACACAGTGCATCACCATACATGGAGCGGAAAGCTGCCAGGTCCATCTGTGAGTCATACACTCACGCTCTCCAAGTCTCCTTCTCTGTGCGCACGCACGCACGCACACACACACACACACACACACACACACAACAGTAACGTTGAGATGACGACACTCAAATAATAAACCCATCTCACAGAAGGCAGTGGTGAACAAACTTTCACTTGCTCTGTGCACGCACACGCACACGCACACGCACACACACTATAAACGTCAAGTCATATGCCTCACAAAAACATACCCAAGTGTTGTTTCTCTTGAAAAAGTAAAACCCAGCATTTCCAGTAGTAGATTCTCCCCACCTTTGGAAAATATAGCTCTATTAAACTAAACAAACACTCAAGGAGCTGGCAAATAATAATAAGAATATGAATAAAAAATTAAGATAAAAATCTATTTGGTCCAAACAACAAGTGTGTCAGGCTAATAATACGCTGGTGCACAGGAGTCTGTCCCTTTGGGTTTGCGGTTCATCTGTGCAGGATGACATCCATGTACCGCTAACAGGAGGCTCCCAACACGGGGGCCGCAAGGCGTTTACATGTGGCGGACATGTCCACCTCCCTGAATGTCCTGTAGATGCAGCCGGGCCCACCGTCACATGCCTGACAGGGGGCGGGTTTGGAGTTGCTGGTAGCTGTGAGGGTGCTGGGTGATGCTGGTGAATGGGGTGCTCTTGTTGACGATGCCAATGGTGCAGCTTCCCTTTGGTTTTGCCCTGAGAAAAATGAGTGAGGAAAGACCATGAGAAAACGAATGAACACACACGCAAACAATCATCATTTATTTTATTTAAATCCTCGGAAAACACATGAGAACCCTAATTTTCAAACTCTGCTGAGGTACATACAACAAACGCAAACACAACTAAAATCAAACAGCAATAAAAGACAAATACATGTATATATTAATAAAACAAATACATTAAAAACAATACAAAATATTATGAATAAGAACAATGAAAAAATTACAAGCAATGTCAAAATCAATAAGTTTAGAAATTAAAACTCAATTGTCTCAGCGGCACTAATGAGAATAGATTTAAGATACGTTTAAGCACATTCAAAGTATGAGGGTTGCTAACCCTGTGCATATTTTTGGGACCTGCAGACACACACGGACACGGACACGGACACGGACGCGCACGCACACGCACACACACACACACACTTTATTCTACACATGATATTGAATGGTAGGCGTCGTGCCTGGTGTTACCTGGAGCCGGCGTCTAGTCAGTCTCTTCCCTGGGGGGCGTGTCCGTCTGTGGGAGGGGCACAGCAGGCGTGCCCAGCAGTCCGCGTCTCACGATGTAGGGACACGACGGACCGCTGGGAATGTCCGCAAACCCTGGTGGGAGGAAAGTAGTATTATTATAACCAGGGTCCCCACACCTTCTTAGGCATCAAACTCAAGATGATGCCTAAGAACTTTTTTAAGGACTTTCCAGGCCCAATTCCCTCAAATCCAACAGGGCATAGTTTGACACATGGATCAAGGTTGACTACTGTTACAACACTGATCATTTACAGTATATAATGAGAACTAGCAGGCTTGAATGTGTGAACACTTCTCAACTGTGCTGTAGCCTACCAACATCAAGTAAAATATTAAAATAAATTCCATTTCTATTCTTGCACAAAATAAAACATTCAAGCACATTCAATTAAGTCTATTTTCAAGGCCTTGATTCCCCACCCCCCAGCCACCCTTGAATTCAGAAACGTTCAAGGATTTCCAGGACCCGGGAACCCAGTAGAGCACCCAGGCATCACTGCCACCACTAGCAGCAGAGGTTTGCTGCACCACACATTCACTTGTAGAGCATGGCGGCGTTCTCCACTTGCCTTTCATGACCACCTCGGGGAGGCCGTAGGGCTCGTACTCGGTGTCATCGAAGGCGGCTGACAGCTGGCTGCGGTTGTGGCGGATGCGCTCGGCCAGGCGGGCGGGGTCGGCCGGGAGGGGGAAGGACCCGGAGAATACCATCCCGCGGCTGCGACCCGAGGTGGGTGGGGCTGCGGCGGCTGCCGCTTCCCCTGCCTCCTCCGCCACCATGACCTCCACCTCCTGGGTCTGAGTGCAGGCGTTGGTGCGCGGGGGCGTGGCCAAGACACCGGTGGCTGCTGGGGAGTCGTGGGTTTGAGTGGCGGCGCTCCGCATGGACGGCCGTTCATGCGCTTCTCGCTCCGTTGCCACGGTAGCGTTGGTGGCCGCTTGGTCTTGGGTGCGCTGCGGTGCTTTGGTGTGCGGTGGTACTCGCGCCGTATCTTTGGGGACACGCCGCTGTTCGCTGGGTGCTCTGTGCAAGGCCCCCGGCGGCAACGGTGGAGGTTTGGTTGTAGCGACTTGAGAGTGGTCCGTTTCCATGTTTTCTTTGTCAGAACCCTAGAACATGGTGTACAAAACGTAAGAACCTCCACACAGCAGAGACACCAGGAGGTTGAACTAGTTGGCCAGAGGCTTTTACACGAGTTCACATTGGTGAGACAGGTTCTGCATTTCTGGTCGGCCAGATTAGATCAAGTGGTCAAATATGCCAAGCTGTCAAGAAATTAATCAAAAATAACCGAATGAGTGATGACAACCAGAGAAGGCTGGCTGAAGTACAACTATACAGTTCAACAAGATGACAACATATCTAGAGCACACCCGTTTTAAGAACTGGTTTAAAGAGTTTTAAGGAGAGGGATGGCGACCTCATCATCGATGAGGTCCTGAGATACGTAGGTCTTCTCAGCATCCAACACGGTCTTTGGGTCGATCAGGTCACTCTGCTGCAGTCTGGCAGGGAAAGGAAAGGGCGCACAGGTGACATTAGATATGAAACATGCCCAAAACACAATCTCTGAGAATAATGTCTGTTGTACTGTTCATGACACCAGCTAGCGAGAGAGAGCGAGAGTGTTACCTTAAAAGTCAAAGTGTTTTATTTGTCACATGTACATCACAACCCAGGGCCATTCTGTACAGTGAAACTCTTGTGATGACAGTATGTAGCAGTACTTACCTGCAGGTTAGCATGGAGCTTTGCAATTTCCTAGAGGCGCAGGACAAGAACACCTGGTCCTCTCTGATCACTGTCAGAGTGCCTCTGTCCTGGTTAACCTCTGGCTCCTCAGGGCCCAGAGTGGAGGCCTGGGGCCCCTCCTTCATCTCCACGGCCCCTCCAGGAGCCTGGCAGCTCTCTGGCAGAGTTTGGTCATTGGGGCTGTGTGGCTGAAGGCCAGAGGCTGGAGGGGGCAGGGAGGCCATCCTCCACAGGACCAGCTCCTCAGCTTGCTTCTCCTTCTCCGCACGCACGGCCCTGAGCTCTGCCTGCAGCGCCGCCAACTAGCAGGGAGGTAGATGACAAGCAGATGGAAGAAAAACTAAAATAATAATAGTCCTAATAATAATGCAGAATGTTATGTGATAATTTCCCCAGTTGCTCTTTTTAGGAATAGTGGTATTTCATCTCATCATCCTCATCGCACAGTCCTACATATGCTATTAGAAGCATGATAAATGCAAAATAAATAAGTCTACACAAGAGCTGTAGGCCCACCTGGTGCTCCCAGTGGTTGACTTCAACCACAGATTCTTGCCACTTCTCCTCTCCAGTATCTCCTCTGTTCACACCTTCATCCCTGCTGAGCCTTACATCCTGCAGTCCCTCGCTGCTGCCACCAGGTGGCAGCACCGCCACCGTTGAGTGTGGTTCCTGCTCCTCTTCAGGTGACTGGGACCGGGCAGTGGGCTTCTCCTCCTCCACAGACCTACCGCTCACCGGCATCGTCTGCGGCCGGGCAGAGGGAGTCTGTGCTGCAGTGCCGTCTTCCCCCTCGCTGCCTTCTCCTTGTTCACTAAGGATTAGCGGTGGGTGTGCAGGAGGCAGGGTGTCCGCAGAGTGGACGATGGCGCTTAGCGACGGTGCTTCTGCCGGACTGTCGAGTCTTGGGCCAGGCGCTGCTGCGTGACCGTCTACAGAGGATGGAGAGGCTGCAGCATGGAGGTCGGAGCTCCTGTCTGCACCTGGATCCACCGTGACCACCGTAGCGGCCCGCTCCTCCCCGGGAGCCGCCCCGGCCGTGAGCAGGGCCAGCTCCTGCCTGCAGCACTGCAGCTCTCCTCCCTGCCTGAGGAGGGCGCTCTCCTTCTCCTGCAGCTCCGCCAGCAGGCCTGTGATGTGCTGGCTCTGCAGGTCAAAGGCCATGGTCAGCTGCTGCGTCTGACAGGACACCTGAAGAGTGAAGGGGTGGACAGAAAGCGAAAGAGAGAAAGCTATTGGTTAGCAATATATATTACTTTCATGTTTATTGTGTTGACTAAAGTACTAGCAATGCATAAGATAGAACTTTATTCCAATATGCCAATATGGAATAAATTGGCAATATGCAAACATGTATTTTTATTTATTATTTTTATTTATCTATTTTTACTCAGGCAGAGAGGGGCCAATTTCTCTCTTTTTCTATTATTTTGTATAAAGGTGGTTTTCATTCCTTTTGTAAGGGTGGAATGATTTTCCAATTGTTCAAAACAAATCTTAAAACATAATGTTATTTGTTCATGTTTAAAGTATCCCCTGCAGACCTTCAAAGTACCCCTAGGGTAGACGTACCCCCATTTGAGAAACACTGATCGTTAGGTGCTGAAACACAGCAAAAACATTGACTCCATCCTAATCTGGTCCATTACTCTTACAGCATCAACCTGTTAGAGACATTTGGGCTCACAATAATGATTGGCATGTAGTTCAAGCAATAGGGAAGGGTCTACAAGCATCTCTGTCTCCACCTGGGACTGCAGGGCCTCCAGTTTAGCCTGGCACTGCTCAGCACGCCGGGCCTCCCGTGCTTTCTCCTCCCGCAGGCGCTCCACCTCCCAGGCCAAGTCTGGGGGGGCAGGGTTGGGGATCCCAGTACAGGCAGGGGTTCCGCTGAGGTCCACCTCCCCAGTCAGGTCAGGGCTGCCTCCCTCCATGGAGCTCTGCCCATCGGTGGCGGCATCCGACGGGGGCGGGAGCTTGAGGAGTTCGGCCCTCCGGTCACCTTCTTGGAGGATGAGCTCGGCGCCGGTGGTCTGGGAGACGGCCGCATTGAGCCGGTTGGCGGCGTGGCAGAGGAGGCGGTTGCACTCGGGCGAGGGCAGGAGCGGCTGGTTGTCGTCGAGGCCCGGGCAGAGGGCGGCGATGTTGGCGTTGAGCTTGTCATCGTCGTCATGGTGATGGAGCGTCAGGTACGTCAGCGGGATGTCAGCCTCGGGCGGCGAGTCCTTGTTTCCACGCCTCTTCAGCTCCTCCAGCTCAGCCTGTAGCTCCGCCAGCCTGATGCTCAGCTCCGCCTTCTCCTCCACGCCAGTCACCTCACCCTTCCTCCTCTCCTCCTCGCTCTCCTCCTCCGCCTTCCTCCTCTCCTCCTCCCTTAGCCGCTCCTCTCGCTCCAGGGCCAGCTGGGCCCGGGCCTCCGACAGCTGTGTCTTCATCTGGATGTTCAGCTCCATCAGCTCCTGCTCCCGGTCCTCGTGCCCCTGCTCCGCCTGCGCCTCCTCCTCCTCCTTCACACCCTTGCTCACCTGAGCTTGCAGGGAGGCCAGGGCCTTCCTCAGTCTCTCCGCCTCAGAGCGCTCTTGCTCCAGCTCCGCCTTCCTCCCCCGTTCCTGCTCCTCCACCTCTGCCTCCCGGCCCGCACGCTTCTTGCTCAGCTGCTTCAGCCGGGTTCGGGCCTCCGCCTCCGCCCGCCGCTGGACCTCCAGGTCCTCCAGGCGCCTCTGCAGCTCCTCGCGCACCTCCAGCAGCTCCGAGCTCAGCAGCGCGTTCTCCTTGCGGAGGGCGGCTGTGTCCACCTCCTGCTCCCTGGGAGGGAAGTGTGCCTCAACGACCGCCTCGGACCGCGAGGGGGGCGTGGCATGGATCTTTGGCGACCCGGAACAGTCGACAGCGGTTGGGTTATCGTCCCTGGGTTTCCGGCCCCGCTGCGGGCCCTCGGAGTCCGGGCCCATGCCTCTGATGTGCTCCGAGTCGATGCCTTCGCCCGGCTCTCTGTCGGTGGGGTACTTGGGGGCTGCCGCCTGGCGCCCTCTGGCCTGCTCTCCCCGGCGTTCTACGGGAGGCTTCTTGCTGGGGCCGGAAGGCCGGGGCTCTGCGGGAGAGAAGCTCTGAGCCAGGGAGCAGGGCTGCAGGGGGGCTACGGGGACCGCCAGGGCTGCATTTTGCTCTGGGGGAGGGAAAGATCAGTAAATAACAAACACACCCTCATCACAGTGGAATGTGGAATCTAAAATGTTGATTACACTGACTGCGCCCTTGTGAATAAGTACACATAATTGGCCAGCAGAGGGCAGCTGTGAGTAAGAATTGGGATGATGTGAGAAGGGCAGATGTCACCATGTCTGCAAGCTTAAGGATCATTGTTCCAGGCACTTAATATTGTTCCTAGGCAACAGATGACAATCACTCCTCCAGCAGAAGTTCAAGCCTCCTCCCCCCAGCCCTCTCCTTACCCTTCAGCTCCTTGATGAGGAGCAGGGCGTCATCCCGCTCCTGCGTCAGTCGCCTCCCCTCCTCCTCCAGGGACTTTCCTCTCCTGGTGCTCTGCTCCAGGCTGGCCGCCACGCCCTGTGCCTCGCACAGCGCCTCCTAGTGCGGGGTGTGTGGGACAGTCACAGATTAAGAAACAAAGACACCCGGAAATACACGTTGCATGGTGAACCGAGCAGTTAAATTGGAAGGAAAACCGTGCCAATCAACCAGGGACCAAGGATTTACAGCAACCTAAGGATGTACATTTTTCTTATTTCTTTCTGGGGTTCATGAAAAGTGTTCTCTAATCTAATCTAATTTGGGATTTAACTACTTTTAACTACCAACTACTATTCCAATCTGAAACATGAAGCACACATTTTCCATATCCCCGCTTGGGCATTGAGCACTAGTGTATTACCTGACTGTGACTATTGTCATGGCAGACTCCAGGTTTTAATGTGGTTTCCTCTTTGGCAACATGCAAAGGGAGTAGAGGCAGATAAACAGCCGAGTCTAAGCCACAGATTCAACAGCAGTTGCATTGTTGTTCCTCTGACACAACAGTTGCGGTGCCTGAAGTATCTGTATAGCTCATCATCCCAGCCATCATTAAAACTGAGCAACATTTGACTCCTGACATATGGCTGATGCTGCTTAAAAATCGTCCGTATGTACTTGCTGCTAAGGGGATGAATAATAGATGAAGCCGTATATGTAGAAACCCTGCCGTGTGTGTGTGTGTGTGTGTGTGTGTGTGTGTGTGTGTGTGTGTGTGTGTGTGTGTGTGTGTGTGTGTGTGTGTGTGTGTGTGTTACCGTCAGCTTGGCTTGTGTCTGAGCCTCCTTCTTCTGGCTGTCCTGCAGCTGTCCCTCTGTCCACTTCAGCTTGGCTTTCAGTGTCTCCACCTCCTGTTCCAATGCCTGCTTCTGGAGGGACAACTAGTAGGGAGACAGACAGGGAGAGAGAGGGTGAGAGAGAGAACACATAAGACACCCAGAAAAACTGAATGGACCAACATGGAGGTGCCAGTTTCAATCTGAAAAAATAACAAATGAAGAAAGAGAAGAGAGGTTTAGGGTTAGGAAGGAAGCAAGGAGATACTTATAGCTAGGGTTGGGTACCAAAACCCAGATAATGGTCACTACCAGACAGAATCACAACACACATTTCGGTATTTAGTAACTGAGTTTGGTTTAAGGTTTAAAGTGACAACAGAAGTCGGTGGGAACAAGGTTAGGCGACAGCACAGCTGAATAAACAGCCTTTTGGACACAGGAAGTACACACTACACAAAACAGCAATACACTCAGAAACTATAATTGAGTTTATTGTTTTAGATTAGTTTCAAATATACTCAAATATACTAAATATATATTTTCTGGATACGATATTTGGTAGGTCAAGATTCAAGATAAAAAATTCCTTTATTGCCATATTAAATAAGTACAATAGACTTCACTCCTGCAGTATTCTTCGAAACATAAATTCTAAAAGAATTCTAAACAAGACTAGACAAGGTCAGATACATCCCCATGTTATGGTCTAGTTACATTTTTTTAGATCTTGTTGTCCATCACTTTAATGCTAAATGTAAAAAGTTATGCAAGAAAACACATACTTGTTAAGTTTTCGATTGTTAGTGTCTAGTGTTTTCTATTCAACTATAATTATATATAATTAACAGATTAGAAAATCTGAATATTTCATCTTTTCAGCTACAATTTCTAGTTACTGCTAAGGTCTAATGCCAAGTTCTGTACTCTACTTTGGTAGAGGGGAGAGAGGAGAGACCTCTGGAAGGCTAGCTAGCACACTTATGCCACACCATCTCATCTAACTCAAACTGTAGTTTATGTTGACCAAGAATCAGAAGGACATTCAGGCTTCTTGACCAAACAAATGCTGCTATTGTACTGCTGCGCACTCTGTAAGTGTGTATACATTGTTACATTATCAGAACAACCTTATCATGGCTAAACACTCTACTTGAGATAAGCTGTAGGCGGGTAACGACACTGCTGGGTAGCAGATGGCTTTCAGACTCTGGTTTCCTTTGGCTTCTCTGTGTTGAAACAGAAACCATGGAAACATTGGAAACGGGACTGCCACAATTGGTGTGATACTGCTGATTTGCGCAAAGACACATGATGCGCACACACACACACACAAAGCTGAGTAATGCCACCACAGCATCTCCCCATGCAGGCGGCGATGGTTTCACCTTTCTTTACTCAAAAAAGCCTGCTCCTCATGCGTATACACGTGCATGCCTTTCTGCAATGTGTGTGTGTGTGTGTGTGTGTGTGTGTGTGTGTGTGTATACACGTGCATACCCTTCTGCAACGTGCGTGTGTATACACACACACACGCACGCACGCACGCACGCACGCACGCACGCACGCACGCACGCACGCACGCACGCACGCACGCACGCACGCACGCACGCACGCACGCACGCACGCACGCACGCACGCACACGCACACGCACACACACGCACGCACGATGGAAACACTAAAATTGCACGCACACACCCATGCGTCATATGACCATGATTTCACTTTCCCACGGCACACAGATTACTCCCACACACAGACACACACGGTTGATATTCCAACAGTTAGTGGACTCTCCCACAAGCCTGGCGCTGAGCAGTTTGTTTTACCTTGGAGCCGTCCTGCGCCTCCACTGAGGACATAAGCCCAGAGCAGAGTGGGAGGAGGGGGGAGACCAGGAAGAAACACGAGACACAAGGTGTTTTTAGAAAGGTGGGTGGTGGTGGTGGGAGGACACAAGTGGTGGTGGTGTCAGATTGGTGACAGGCAAAAAGAGTGGGGAAAAAGATACAGGAAAAGAGAGAGAGAGAGAGGAGGGGGGAAGGGCACAGGCAGACAGGAAGTAGTGAGGAAAACAAATCTGGAGAGCGATGTCCACAATATGTTTATCAATACCAGCTGTTTCCTGTATTGGAATACTGGAATACCAAAGCCAAAGGCTTTATCTAGGACAGTTGATTTTGTATTGACACCGTGTGTGTCGTGGGTGTGTGTTCCCTGCAGGGTTATGTTTTTATGATCATGTGAAAGTATACATGTATGTGTGTGTTTGAGTGTGCAAATTCACTCCTCCACCAGGTAAACAAAAATACATTTGCAGATTGTTATTGATTAGCATGTGTACGTTGTGTACCTTCTCGGCCTGGGCCTGCAGGGTGTTGTGCACGACTCTGGCCTGTTGCAGCTCCTGGTTCAGCTTGGTCACCTCCTGCTGGTGCTGCCGCTCCAGGCTCTGCCTTGCCTTCTGGAGCTCCGATACGTCCTGGTTTGGGGACACAGACATACATGGGCACACACACAGACACACACAGACACACAGTAAATCTTAAAGCAGAGATCAGATTCCCCTTTGCCTACTTCAATGACTGTTGGTTTTGTTAACAAGTTTTTAAGAACATTTTGTATTTGTTTTATGTGATCATGCTCAGTTCCTGTCCAACTTATTTAAAAATTACGATATGGGGGCCCAAGAATAACTGTTGACAGTTTAGTTCAAGGAAAGTAATTGATGACTATATCTTGGCATGCTGGTGACAGCTCGAGTTAAGGCCACCTTAACACACCACGCCACTGTCATGTTGACTTTTCGCCATTACAGAGAGCTCCATGTCTGTAATGCATCGGTGTGCACCGTCTATCAGCAATCCCCCAACTTTTCACATCGATAAACATGTACAATGTAAAGATGTACCGTTTACCTGCCTTGACTTGATTCATTAATTTGCATTTCTATTGACCAATAAGTCTCTGTAGCGTCCAATGAGCCGGCTACATGAGACTCGGCGATCACTTCATCCATCAATCACCCTCAGGTGTTTTGGGGTTCTTGGGTGTTTTTCCTGCAGCACGTCTTCATCATTCATCCCCTCCCTCTCCCCCCTCACCATCTGGTGCTGCTTCTCAAGCTCCTTGGTGCGCTGCTGGTGCTGCAGCCGGACGCTGTCCGCGTTCTGCCGCTGACACTGCAGCTCCTCCTGCAGCTTCTTCACCTTTTGCTCCGCCCCCGATGCCTGGCACACGCACACACAGACACACACACTTAAGTCCGTCAGTCCATCTTGAGGAGGTAGACGGAACTTGCTTGGGTGAATTCATTGCCGTTGATGTCTACATTAGACGTGGTTTGCATGCGTTACCCGCTCACTCTCCTGCGTGGTGCGCATCTGCGCCAGGCTAATCTGATTGCGGCTCTTCTGCAGGTCGCCCTCGGTAGCGGCCAGCTCCTTCTGGCTCCGCCCCAGCTGCTCTTGGCTGGCCTTCAGCCGGTCTGCCTCGGCGCGGAGCTCCGTCTCCAGGGCGCCAACGCGGCCCCGCAGCACGGTCAGGCATGCTGGAGCACACGGCAGGGTCAGAGTGTCAGTGAGCCTCTCCACTTCAGCTCTTTGGTTATGGAGGAGAGTTCTAGGGGGGGGGGGGGGGGGGGGCGGGTGTCCCTGCCATGTTGGATAAATGTTCTAGTCACTGCCATGTTATGTAAACAGGTTTTACCCCCACTATTTGAAGCCGTATTTTGTGTGTGTATTCTGAATATTTTGAAGCAAGTTTCAGTGGCATCCGTTTATCTCTCTAAGAAAACTTGGCTCAGAGATGTAAGAACTGGTGTCTCATGAAAAGGATTCTGGCCAAATGTGGTAAAAGACAAGAGAGGACAGAAACAGAATAGATAAATTGTGACATGTCTTAGATGACTAACTTGGTGATAAAGATTGCGGGGCTGAACTCCGGTTCATGGTTTACGCAACGCTAGTATAACACCGACCCTTCACAACAGGGTCAATCCATACAGACTGCAGAGCTGGAAGCAAGGCACCACAAGCCAGAGAACAACCATCATCTATACTACACTGAATACTCCCTCCATCACGTTACACCACTGATCTGATGACTGATCATTGCTATTGATCTACTGGCAAGAGGCAAGCAGTAGCATAGGGCTGGACCGCAAGATGGAAATTAGTCAAATTAGTTTTCATTGAGTCGAATCAAACTCTTGCAGTCAAAAATTCTGCGTACTATAATAACCAAATAAAACAGGATATAGAGGTTGCCGTAGGCAATATTTGAGAGTTGGAAAGAGAGCAAGAAGTCCTTGAAAATAAAATGCCCTCAAAAAAACACTCCTTCCCTCGCCAAGATTCTCTGCCAATGAAGAGTGTTGCATTCATGCACCTGAGGTGGAGCTTAGCTATATGTGATGACAGGCAAGGTGGATTCCCCAAACCAATCAGAGAAGAGATTCCCTGATTGGTCAGAAGTTAGGCGGGAGTGGTCTAACAGCTTAATTGTCTCATACAGTCGAGTGAAACTAGAAACTACAGTCAACTCGGTACTTGTAGTGCATTTTCCCTATTCTGTTAAACTGAATGGTGCCACAATTGTTCTATATGCCTATACGCATCATTCACACGTAGCTTACTTTTTAACCAGTCAAATGTTTCTAGATTCTCTTTATCGATGGGGGTTTTTGTCATGATCAGATGTGAATACTTTGACTTCATAGATGCGGGCCAATTATATTCATTCTGATATATTATATTAGCCTATCATTTCTGCCAAATTTAATACAGACGCTGACATGAACAGCACACATTGTCGCCATATGGTGAAAAGTTCATTTGTTTGACAAGGTGATCTAGCGAAACCCTGACACAGGGCTTCACAGACCAACATTCAAATGAGCTGACCACAGCCCCTCCCTTTCAGTTCATACAACACACTGGGGCAAAAAACCAGAGGGAAAACCCCCACGGGAATATACACATGACATGGATCCATCTTTGAGCATGTACTGTACTACCATGTACTGGTAGTACAATGCGTGTTAGGAAGGGCAAACATGATAGGATCGGAGAGTAGGGGCTAGTGGATTTGCAATGGAAACTGTTTCTATTCTTGCTGCATTTAAAAGGTCCTGTATGTAAGAATAACGAATCCATTCAGGGACTATATGTAGGATTTTACAGCACAAATCGCTTTAAATCACCAGTTTGTGAGCAGGTTGTGGTTGAAGTAAAAAAAAATGAAAGCTTCCCCAACTCGCTCTGTTGTGTAGAACAGCTCTTGGGCTGATTTCTCTTATATTTGAGACGGGTCGGATTTTGTGGGAAAAATGGAACGAAGTGACATGTAAGCGTGGATAATTACACTAAATATATATATTTCATAGCTTTTTAAAATGTGTACAAGGCTCAATTGTGATTAGAACTAACATTAGTTTCTGATTGTTATTGTCGCAACCCACGCAGAACACAATGTACTTGATTCTTACATATAAAACCTTTAAGAATATCTGACTTTGGATAACTTGTAGAACAAAAACTAAACCTAGTAGTATAAACTAGAAAGACCACAAAAGGTACAAAACAATACCATCTGGCTTAAACCAGCCTGTCTACATTCTGTCTGTCTGCTGCCGTTGTCAATACAGTGCGAAAGCCATTGCATGTTAACACTAGTGCTCGGTTCAACACACACACACACACACACACACACACACACACACACACACACACACACACACACACACACACACACACACACACACACACACACACACACACACACACACACACACACACACACACACACACACCGTCCGACTCTTGACTGGGGTTTTCCGTCCTTCCACGATCCCCGTGCCCATGCTGGCTGTTGTGTGCCGGGGGATCAGCGGAGGGCATCTGGGGGGTTGGGGCCTGGCAGCGGCCTCGGCTGGCGGGCTTTGAGTCGTCCCGCTCCCACGGAAATGCCACCATGGGAGTGGAGAAGGTTTCCGATTGGTCAGAGGAGTGGCGTTGGTGGGGCGCGCTTCTGTTGCCATGCCGGGGTAACGAGCCTGTGGTGGGTGTGTCGGAGAACTGCAGCTGCTGCTGGAAAGGGAAAGATGGGGAATTAAAAATAACCTACACAGGGGATTAGAAAAAAAACATAATATGGAAGAATTCCAAAAACCAATCATGCACTTCAAGTCTTTTCTACTTGGTTTTAACGTGGGTGGCATTAGCGACAATAACCAGTTATTAGAGTTTTGGTAAAGTAAGCGTTGATTGGTTAAAGTAAGTGTCTGTGTGCTGAACTTACTCGGACATGTAGTGCCCGGCTATCTCCATCCCTTCTCTGGCCCACCCGGTCCTCGTGTTTCCCCGCTGAACGACCAAAACAAAACATGACAGAAGACGATGAAAAAGATAACACTAAAAAAGTGCCATCCACACAAGTAGAGGCTGCAAGTGAACTGCGTCAGTAGAGCGGACTGTATCCACGACCGGGACAAAAGGACCCAGCGATAAGCAGTGTGACAGCCCACCGGCCTATCAGAGCCTGTTGTACGTGTGTGTGTGCGTGTGTGTGTGTGTGTGTGTCTGTGTGCATTTCCCTGTCCCTGTTTTTTTTCTGTTTGTCTTCCATGTTTAACTCCGCCTGGTAGGCGGAGTTAAACATTAATACCCCGGGGGGGGGGGGGGGGCACCCGGCCAATATCCCCAGGGTGTTTAAACTCGGACCGTTCCCCAGAGTGTAGAGAGTTTCTCCCTGATGCAGCATGTTTAGTTTTGGGTTGGCGCTGACGTTTTGGTTAACTTATTGTACACATCACACTTTTTAGTTCCATTTCTCATTACCTCTGGTCACCCTATATCTTTTGTATGTAACTGGTAATCTAGTAGACTGACTTTGTCCTTTGTCATGGCTCACGAGCCGGGTCATGGCCGCAGGGAGAGAAAGAATGTAATGAAAAGAGAGGAAGGCATGACACAGAGAGATAGAGGGAGAGAGCTGGAGACAAGGGAATTCATTTGTAAAATCTCCACTATAGACGGAGGCCCTGTTGCTTTTAAAGGGGCCCTATTATAGCACCAGATGTGAGCATGATTAGCCATTACAAGCCGTTTCAAAATTGTCATGTGACTAAAGTTGTCATTGTCACATAGTGACATCAGAAGTGGGAGTGTCCACCTAGATGCATGCTGACTAGATCAGTTTACCAGTTGGTACAGTCCACTGGGTAGGCTGGTAGTCTGATCTAGTCAGCATACATCTAGGTGGACACTCCCACTTGTGATGTCACACCTGGTGCTGTAACAGGGCTGTAAAAGGTCCTGTATGTAAGAATCATGAATTCTTACAGGGACTACATGTAGGATTTTACATGCACAGAACGATGGGGATAAGACCTCCCCCTCCTTCTCTAAGCCCCTCCTTCTCTAAGCCCAAAACACTTATTTTTTTTTTTTTTAAATCTAAAAGTGATCGATCAATTGGAGCTGAAACAGGTGGTTCATTTAAATGTTCCACACCATAGTATTCAAGCAACGTAAAGGTCCCTTGTGTTGTCAGACTGGGAGGGAGAGAGAGACAGAGAGAAAGAGGCAGAGATGATGTGGATTCAGAAGAGACTAGCGTCCTTACCCAGCATAGAACGCAGGGGTGGGGAGGACCAAGCACAGCAAGCTGCATGAATGTGCCAATGAGACATTTCTTAAACAAGCCCTTTAAGTAAATAATATTCATCTCTCTGATGTCTCCAGGAGTCTTAAACAAGCTCCCTGAAGATCTTTCATTAGGAGAGGGCAGCGGTCGGCTGCCTGGAAGTGCTTCATATGCTTAACCACCACTGGAACTCTATATTTGACTCACTGCCGTGATTTACTTCAGTACACAATGTAGGGTCAATGGACAACAGGCAAGTAAATGACAGACGTGAGACAGCAAGACAAGTCCAGAGCGCTGCAGCGTGTGTTTTGTTGGAGCTCCTTGCATACCGCTTTGTTCCCAGGGCGAGGTGGTGTTCCAGCAGGGGGTGGAGAAGAGGCTGGCCTCCCCGCTGCTGGTCTGAAGCTTCTCAAGCTCCGCCTCCAGCCTGCCACAGAGAGAGAGAGAGAGAGGAGAGACAGAAACACAGAGAGAGACACACACACAGACAAAGAGAGGGAGAGACAGAGAGAGACAGAGACAAAGAGAGAGAGTGAGACAAAGAGAGAGAGACACAGAGAGAGAGACACACAGAGCGAGAGAGGGAGAGTGTTCATTGGCGGGCATCATCGAAAACGTGAGGCGAGGTTCATAAAAGGTGTGGTGGGTGTGCGTCTGGGGCAGGAAATCAACCCAAGTCTAGCTTTACTTGTTGACAATTAAACAAAGACTTGCCATGCATTGTCTCAAACATAATGCCGGAGACAAAGCCAAGCCCGGAAGCCATCATCCAGGATTATGTCTTGGGGAGGCGTGGCTGCTCGCAGACCATATCAAACACCACTGTAATGGGACAGTGTTTACACTGGCTAAATGCACCCAGCTCTTGGTTTTATTTCACTTTTCTACAGAGTTGTTCCCTTCATTATTTCAATTAACAATACAATTGTGTTCATTAATGGGGGGGTAATGGATGAAATGCAGTGATGTAGTGGAGTGATGGAGATGAGATCCTGTTAAAAACCTTATAGGGACTCAGGTTGACATTAAACAACAAAAATATCCCTTTTTCTCTATACATACAAATCCTCTAACTATGGACATATATAGATGAGTAACTATTTAGAAAGTGACTTTTTCTCTAATTGGTTCAACCAGCAAATCGACTGACCAATCAAGAACTCCTTTTACACTGTCTCAAAAGGTACAAACACTGAATAGGGGGTCATTATCGTTTATCGTCTGTCCTTTATGGCGGCATCGATGGTCGTAACACAGCAGTAACAAAGCCGGATTGATGTGTGGGAAAGAGGTAAGTTGGCCATCCCGGGACAGGGGTGTGGCGTTTTGATGACATGACCACACAAACACGCTGCTCACACGACACCCGTCATTGTAACGTTACGCATCACATATATGATATATGATAAATATTATATATTATGCGCACGGCTAGCAAAATCATCGCCATTAATCATCGCCATTATCGTTTAGAAACAATGGCATTGGCCAACAGGCAATGTTACACATCACACTAGACGCAGACGATATCGTGTTACACACCACGGGTGGGGCGGGGTCATCACACCTCCGATTCCAGAACGCCAGCAGGCTATGTAAAAGCGCACACCTTTTTAGTTATGTGTAAAAAAACCCAGCATAATGACAGATATTCTTTATGGCGATATTCTGGTATAAAAGGGGCTAAATATGCCCAAGAGTGAGATAGGCAGCCTATGGTAAACACAACCAGAATGATGTGCCAATGTATGTGCTCAAGTGTGTATGTGTAATATTGAATTGCTATGCTTCTGACAAAACCAGTTTGTTACAGAGTTGAAGCTGAACACGACTTCCTTGATCAACTTAACTTCTCAAAGTAACACACAACCACTGCCCATAGACGGCACCATCTATCCACTGTCAAAGCCAATGTTACCTTACAGTGTGTCAAACGACAGTACATACGACACCACGTACACAAACGCTTCACCAACACAACAACCAAACAGGGAACGAAGAAGGACCAGACCTTTTCACCTCCAGCTTCAGGTTCAGAGTGAGAGTACGTGCCGCGTCCAGCTGGCCCTCCAGAGAGCACACCTGGCCCTGCTTGGTCTGCAGCTCCAGAGACATGCGCTCCACGGTGCTGGCCTTGTCCTGTGCCACCTCCTGCACCCCCTTGAGCTCTCTTTGCAGGAGTTGCAGCTCCCGGAGAACCTCGTCATGCTAGGAGAGAAGGCAGGGGGACGTCAAGGATGGTTAAACTGAGGGACTATTCTCTGTTGTAAGGGACAAGCAAAAAATATACTGGAACATGGTTACCGCTTAGAAGCAATAGGATCATGGTGCATGCCAACCTTCTAGACCTAAACTTCTAACCTTCTGGTCAGGGATGAGGTGTCATATCCCCCATCACACACTTACTAAGTAAAGCACTTTGTGTGTCTTCAAAATAAATATTAATTAATTAATTATAATTATTTTATAATACTAATTATTATTATTATAATTATAATTGATCATGACTTTATGAAACCACTTTACTGACACACACATACCAGAGTCTACTCCTGAGAACCATGTATGAATGTACAGACAAACACATACAGACCGTTTAATAAGAAAGACTTTGGATTTTAATGCATGCCAAAGGGTAAAAGAACCAGATTATAAACCATGCCAGAGTAATATTAGGATTAGGTAAGATTAATATTTTGTTCTAATGTAATATTTTGTGCATGGGTATTACCATGTACTGTGAAATGGTACTGCAAAGATAATCTTTTTAAACCTTGCAACATAGACAATAACACTCTTGTTTGCATTTAGTACCACAAGCTATACATCACACTACCTAAAACTTGAAGTTCCACATTACTTTAGAAGTCTTTACAGCAGTGGTTCTTAAGCTCT
The DNA here is from genome assembly GCA_002895965.2 of Coryphaenoides rupestris. Taxonomy (NCBI): domain Eukaryota; kingdom Metazoa; phylum Chordata; class Actinopteri; order Gadiformes; family Macrouridae; genus Coryphaenoides; species Coryphaenoides rupestris. The sequence continues at coordinate 491,610 of PIJE02000168.1, read as the reverse complement.
TCTTAGTAATGTACCCCCTCCAAAATACTTTTTCAGCCAGGTACCCCATTTCACCATTACAAATCATTTTAGGGAGGGAAAATATTTGGTTTTTTTCCCCTTTTGAGGTTGAAAAGTTTAGTCGGAAAATTCGGAATGGCTTACTGACATGACATAACAGAAAACACGCTGGTGTGTCTGTCTTTTTTTGCAGGCTCCCTTCTCATTGTTTTTAGAAAAACAAAACTCCTGCAATCCTTCAAAGTACCCATTGGAATACACGTACCCCCCGTTTGAGAAACACTGCTTTACAAGAACTGGGATTCATCAATAAAGGCATTGAGGGTTCTTTCACAGCAAGCGGGATGGATTCTACATGTGTACCTTGAGTTTCTGCTTGTTGAGCGCATCCTGGGAGTTGTCCAGCTGAAGCTGTCTCTGCTTGGTCTCTCTGGACAACCGCTCCTGCTGCACCTGCAGCTCCTTCACCTTGTGCAGGACCCGGCCCGACAGCCCCACCGTCCAGTCCTCCTCGGCCCAGCTCATCACGCCCGCCTGCCCCGTGGGCCCGCCTGCCGATCACCCCCCACCCCTCTCCCCGGCGTCTGGCTGGCTGTCGGCTGCTGGGTGGATCAGGAGCGGAGACTTAATGACCTCTCCTCCTGGCCCGGGATCCGGCACAATGTCGGCTGTAGTTTTTGTTTGTTTGTCTGCTCTACCGGTCCCTGACTCCAGGCGCCACAATGCCCTTTTATTTGCAAAGCAGATCCGACCGATGCAAAGGTGGACGCGTTGTGAGGTAGTAATCCCACAGGCATTGAGGAAAATGTGAAGAGGGTGTGGCCTGTTCACTTCCAGGCCAACGTAATTCAGATGGTGCAAAAGGTGAGCCGGCTGTTGAAACAGGACATCGGCCTAACCCCCACGTCTGTAGTAGTTGGGACCTGCAGGATAGAGAGAAGCACCGTACAGCTGAGAAAGGCATAGGGCAGCAAGCAGGTGTGGGTGTTCGGGAAGGGATCATGTGATGATGTGGCAAAGAATCAGATGTTACGTCACCACCTGGTTTGTTTGAATCTGTGTGTTATTGGTAGCCAGTACTTTGTTATTGCATTGAATGCGGAAGGTAACCAAGTCTTGTCTCCCTCAGGGAAACGCTGTGGTAAGCACTGTGCCTCAGAGACTCTGTGTTTATTTACAGAATAGCTTCCAACGGCCCATGGGAATAGATCCCACGAATACAAAAAACTAAAAAAATCCTCCCCTTTTGCCATTATGTGTGCCAACTGCTTTACACCACTGAAAACAACGATATACCTCGAGGCAAATGTAATGCAAATACATTAACATGCAGAAACAATAAAACATACGCTGGTTATTTGAGAGTCAGAGGTGGACATGGCCGAAGCCAGCTATGAGGTCGTATTTCCGTCCAAAAAAACAAACATCTAAAAAAAAATAATAATCTATGAATGTGGGCTGTAAAACTGATCACTACACGAGTGGTTTGCTGGCAGCAGCAGGCTGTACTGTGTGTATGTGCTACAGCCCTGGAGGTGGAATGTAGAAAAGCCCGATTTGTAAATCACAACCAGACTAAACCTGTGGAGACCAATGATCATTCAGGTGCATCTTCCAACCGCCACTACACTTTTATAAGCAAGAAGTCATCTTCATATCTCTGGTGATCAGGAGGACCTTAAGGTCGCACAATGCGGCAACAACAACATCAACATGTCGTTGAAGTGACCGGTGGTGGAGACACAATAAAATGACGCCTGAAGTTGCTGCTGTGACTAAAAGAAATAAACAACCAGCAGGAACAGCTTACGGCTTTATTGTTATCATTCAGTGACACCGGCGTGTTTTGAAGCGCGACGTTAGAGGCTATACGAAAGCAGAGCATGAGAAGCCACTTGGAACCAAACGATATTCACGTTCAACACAACAATAGATGTCATCAAAGTGTGCTAGAATCACACTACTGTAGCTATAGTTGAGCTGTTATTCATTCATTATTTTAAGCTGTTGAGCCCGTGGACAGTGTCTCCACCAGACGTGTCTGTCTGAGGTAGTAGTCAGTCAGTTAGTTAGTTGACAGACCAGTCAGTCAGACAGTTAGAGAGACAGACAGATAGATATAGTTAGAGAGTTAGTTTGAGAGTTAGTTAGACAGACAGATAGACAGACAGAGACAGACAGAGTCAGTCAGTCAGATCGATAGATAGATAGATATAGTTAGTTATAGTTAGTTAGTTAGTCAGTTAGTTAGTTGATGGAAGCGAAATGTTAGCTCCTATGCTAGAAGCTAACTCGCGCCACTTACCACTCACTGCTGACTTGTGATTTGGTTCAAAGTTGCGGCAGGAAAGAGAGGACAGACGACAGAGACACGTGGACTTCTGACATTGTTCCCAAATAGACGCAGAGAGCAGCCGCGTTTGGTTCTGTTTTTTGGGGGCAAACAAGTCACGGGGTCGTACTGCTGCTCCAGCCCCGCGTGTGTTCTGGAGACGCCAGACGCGCGTGCAGCCAGGATGACAAGCCAGCAAGAGCAGCTCGAGCTATCAGTGGGCGAGGCTGGGGGCCGTGACGTCACAGGGACATGTTTGGGAAGCTGTGGTTGTGACGTCCCATCTATCCACGACTGTGAACCTCTGATGACCTCTAGCGATGACAAACAGGGACTTATTTCAGATGAAGAGCTTCAGTTAACTACAACACTTTATTACAACACAACGAAGTGCTCATCACTGATTGTATTGACTTTATTGTATTGATTGTTCATCACAAGTGATGCACAGTCACATGTATCATAACTGTGGCTTCACTGTGACACGATAAATAACGGCACGTGTATATATACATAGTAGTACAGAATCACTGCACTACTAGGTATATGACTATATAGCCCTATTTTCATAACTATTTAACTAACGCATCAAGGTTCTTTTCAGGGACGCTTGGAACATGATGAACTGACAAAGAATGTTCTCCATATGGCAGTTGGGTGGTCCAGGGTGGGGTTGCCTTGCAACCGCTTTCCTTCGGGGACCTCTCAGACCAGATTACATCATTCTCAACTTCTCTGCCTGTCTGGGGAAGGGTGCTGGTTGACAGATTTAAGACACCATCGGTGGAGGAAATCTGTTATACCCCAGATACACACCCTGGGTTGCATTCAAGTGCAAGACTGGCCTCCTTGTTCGCCCATGAGTCTCCCAAATGCAACAGGTAAAAGCAGCATATGCTGCACATGTGCAGCTATAATGAGATTAGAACAGATGTGACAGTCATGCAGAGACTCACTCTTCTTGGGAGGCTCTGGATCTGAGTGTAAACTGGGATTTGGTGACTCAGTGCTGAGTGGGACTGAACTCGAGGAAGCACTGGTAGGCATGCACACACACACACACACACAAAGATGCGCGCACACTCACACACATACATAACACAGTGTGTGACGGGCGGGAAGGAGGGACAGTGAGTGAGTATATGTGACTGCATGCTTGTATAAATGTAGAGATGGCCTGTTATGTAACCTGGGCCATGCAGTTCTCTCAGTCCCATTGGGATTATGTGCACTAACTGCTTTGTTATTGTGTATAAGTTCCAGGGGTACAACCGAGGACCATGGAGGGGAATCTCTAAATTGCTTTTTAGTGCAATAAAATGGCTGTCATGATGGTTTCAATATTTGCATTGCAGATATGGAATCTGCAATGCATTACTGTATATGTTATGGCAATGTAGAAGCAATATTCACAGGTATTTCACCTATAGATCCTTATAATGTAATGTGTTATGCAGGACAAAGGCCATACATATTTCTGACTCTAGTGGCAAACCCAGTGAAAACGGGAAAGAGTAACCGATCAAACCAGTTGAGCTTTACGCGCTAAGATGGCTAGTCATCACATAACCAGGTGTGTAATATTGTATTTCACCCTTGAAACTTGGCAATACTTCAGCAGAAGACAATACAAATATATATATAGAATAGAATACCACTTTAATTACCCCAATGGGGAATTTGTTGTGCACATGCACAGGGTTGGCAAAAACAGTAAGTGCAATTCAAGTTTACACACGACACACAAAACAACCCCTACTACAACCCATTATTGACACATAAGAGATGCTTAGACCCACTGTACATATGCTACACCCCATCCCCCTTCATTTTTTCCTATAGCTTATGTTGAGGAGGCGGAAGCTAGTGGGGATGGAAGATGTTCTGGCTCTGTTACTCCTGAGACATGTAGTGTTACTCCTGAGTAGTGGCTCTGTTACTCCTGAGTAGTGTTACTCCTGTGTAGTGGTTGTTGGAGTCAGGATATATTCACTCTTCAGGGGGTGTGATGGGTCCCTGCCTGGGTCAGCTGTGATATTTCTGGCCAGGACTGCAGAGTCAGAAAGATATTTGGAAATGGTGAATGTGCTATTCTACTGGCTATGGTTCTTATGCTAATAAGGATTAGCTATCCTTGAGGGGTTGCATTGCTGCAATTGAAATATATTGCAAATATAGGGATATTTGCACATAGATGGTTCATTGCAATTAGCACTCAATTAGCATGTTCTACCTGTGCGTGTGTGTGTGTGTGTGTGTGTGTGTGTGTGTGTGTGTGTGTGTGTGTGTGTGTGTGTGTGTGTGTGTGTGTGTGTGTGTGTGTGAAGCTTTCCAACAATGTCCAAACAATTCAACTCTGTGTGCCTGTGAGGTAAGCTGTCCCTGTCAGTCACTCTCTATTAATACAGGATTACATTTGTGTTCAATCCCAGACACACCTCCCCTCCACATGCACACATATACACGCACTCACATACTCCATGGCATACAGCTGCTGTCTGCCCTGGACCGTAACAGGTAGCACGGTAGTCAGGTAGCAGTGTGTCTTCTGCTCATTTTGTTTTAACACACAGACCAACCAATGGAGGACTATCCTTTCTTCGGTTGTTAACAAAGCACTTAAACAGTACAAGAGGACTACCCCACAGACTGCATTATTCCACTTTCATGAAGGTAAGCATGTATAATCAATGAATTTGATCATTAATTTCGTAATTGCTTGTCAAATAAATGTGCTTTTTTCATCTTGAAATAGGATTTTTTTTTTATTGCTGTTTTTAGAAGTGTGAAGATTGTATGATTTTATAGACCTACCAGTTATGACATCACACACATCTAACTTTATAAATCCCTTAAATTAAGATAAGATAAGATAAGATAAGATAGAACTTTATTAATCCCGAAGGAAATTCTTGTTCCAGAGGTTGCTCAAAATAACATAAGAATAGCAATAGAATAATAAACAATGGAGTAATAGACAATAGAATAATAAAATAAAATAAAATAATAAATGTACAAATTCTGGGTTTCATCGCCAAATAAACATCAATTTGCTATATTTTCCAAAAACGTAACGTCACCATGTCTCCCTGCCTCCCATCACCAACCAGAGATGTTCCCCTGGTCCACTGTGTTCTACCTGGAGCCCAAGGTCCCCGGCCGCCGCTCCTCGGAGGAACTGGTGACCAACACTCTGATGCTGGAGCTGGGCGCCATGCTGAAGAGCCGCCGCCGCCGCTCCTCATCCTCCTCCACAGCGGACTACAGCTGGCTGGCCACGGCCCCCAGCCCCGCGCCCTAGGAGTCCCAGAGACCTGCTGGCGCTGCAGGAGCTGTGCGCCAAGGTGCCCCCGCCGCAGTGTAGACCTCTGATCATCAGGTAGGAGCGGAGGAGGCTTGTGGGTAATGGCTATACGGATGCAAAGACAGACAGGTCCAGGAAAGACAAAGAATCATAGTCCTACTTTAAATGATGCCGTGTATTGTTAAACTGCCTACATGGAGTCTCAAGGAACGCTAATCATTACTTAAATGATCAATCACCTTGCCGCTTAACATACGAGGGCTCTTATGAATTTATGAATTCATATATGAATTATGAACTTTTATGAGGCTCTGTATGAAGCAAATTTTACTTACATCAACACAAACGGCCAACTGCGCCATATGGCCTATGAAATAAGCCCTATTCATTATATCGTGGATCAACTTAAAAAACATGTTTTTTCATTTTAGACTCCAGATTAATTCATTCAGGTTCATTGAGTCCAACCTTTAGATGGCAGTTAACTCACCAATGTGTTCTAGAGTGTAGTTACTCTTTAATAGTCAACAATAACATTAACAACCTGTTGACATGTTGGCATGTCCCCCAGCGGCAGATTCCAGCGGCTGGTGGTTCAGATGGAGCCGGAGGTCCAGGATGTGGCCCGGCTGTTTCGCATGGTGCTCCGAGGAGGAGCAGCAGGCCACCAACGGCTCCAATGCTAGTGTGTAGCACATACTTACTACTTACAGTAGTAAGTAGATAGAGAGAAAGATACTGAATAAGATCTCATTGAAGATATCTTCATGGCCATTTGGCCAATTGGAGCATATTAGTCTATCCTCAACACATACTGTATGAAGCCAGTTTTGTTCCTTAGATATTGCATGGGAAGATATAATTTAGCTAATTAGCTCATTTTGCTCACTATTAGATTTTTGCACGTGTACATCATCGTTAACCATGTACAAAGTACCGTTAATACAATAATTAAGAACGGGTACAGCACATAAGATAATGTTCATCTCCTGATACTCATTTGCACATTCATTACCACTTTATACTTAATATTTACCACTGACCGGTTTGGCTGAGACTCTAAACCCAAACTAACCATATGCTCTGATGTAAATACCATTGAAGTCACAGCTAGCAGAAATCTAGAAAGAATGTATATTTTCCTAGGATTGTGTGTTCATGGTGTATGCATTTGATGTTGCATTTGGCTCAAAACACTTCAAAGTGATTAAAACCGTGCTTTTTAAAAATCCTCTCTTTTTGGAGTATAAATACATATACGCTACGAGTCAAAAGTTAGTTAAAATTTAATCAATGGTTTTTCGTTATTTTTATTATTTTCTACATTGTAGATCAATACTGAAGACATCAAAACTATGAAAGAACACATGGAATTATGTAGTCAACAAAAAACGGAAATATGACGAAAGAAACTGAATATTTTAGATTTTAGATTCTTCAAAGTAGCCACATGTTGCTTTAATGACAGATTTGCACACTCTTGGCATTCTCTCAATCAGCTTCATGAGGTAGTCACCTGGAATGGTTTTCCAGGAGTCTGGAAGGAGTTCCCAGAGGTTCTGAGTGCTTGTTAGTGGCTTTTCCTTCATTCTGTGGTCCAACTCATCCCAAACCATCTCAATTGGGTTTAGGTCGGGTGGAGGTCAGGTCATCTGACGCAACACTCCATCAGTCTCCTTCTTGGTCATATATCCCTCACATAGCCTGGAGGTGTGTTTGGGCTCATTGTCCTGTTGAACAACAAATGACGGTCCCACTACGCACAAACCAGACGGGATGGCATGTTGCTGCATAATGCTGTGGTAGCCATGCTGGTTAAGTGTGTCTGGAATTTTGAATAAATCACCAACAGTGTCACCAGCAAAGCAACCCCACACCATCACACCTCCTACATGCTTCCCGGTGGGAACCACACATGCAGAGATCATCCATTCACATTCTGTCTCTCACACAGACATGGCGGTTGGAAGCAAAATTCGCAAATTTGGACTCACAGGACCAAAGTACAGATTTCCACTGGTCTAATGTCAGCTCCTTGTGTTTCTTGGCCCAAGCAATTCTCTTCTTGTTCTTCCTCAGTAGTGTCTTCTTTGCAGCAATTCGACCATGAAGGCCTGATTCATGCAGTCTCTTCTGAACAGTTGATGTTGAGAAGTGTCTGCTACTTGAACTCTGTGAAGCATTTATGTGAGCTCTAATATGAGGTGCTGTTAATTGGCGGTTTCCGAGGCTGGTAAATGTACTAAACATATCCTCTGCAGCAGAGGTAACTCTTGGTCTTCCTTGCCTGGGGTGGTCCTCATGAGAGCCAGTTTCATCATAGTGTTCGATGGTCATGACTGCACTTGAGGATACATTCAAAGTTCTTGACATTTTGACTGACTGTGTCTTAAAGTAATGATGGACTGTCGTTTCGCTTAATTGAGTGGTTCTTGCCATAATATGGCTTAGTACAGTAGTCGAATAGGGCTATTCACTGCATGCCAACCCTACATCTGCACAACACAACTGATGGATTCAAACACATTAAAAAGGCAAGCAATTCCACAAATGAACTCTTGACAAGGCACATGGAAAACCATTCCAGGTGACTACCTCATGAATGCCAAGAGTGTGCAAAGCTGTCATCAAGGCAAACTGTGGCTAAGAATCCAAAATATAAAAAAATATTCTGTTTGATGAACACTTTTGTTCTTTCATAGATTTGATGTCTTTAGCATTAATCTATAATGTAAAAATAAAATAAAATGAATTAACACCATTGAATGAGAAGGTGTGTCTAAACTTTAGACTGGTATGTGCAGATTCATTTGGCAAGTTGTTACATCACATCATGTGTAGGACTACATGTACAAAAATCCCCTAAAAGTTTATATAACAGATGCAGGACCCAGATTAGCAGATTTCTGCTGGAAAGCTGATTCAAAATAGCAGGTGAACTATAATTGAAGAATGCTAATCCTCTTATAGTCAATAAAAGGCCAAGCGTTAACGCAGGCATCCTACCAGTCATTTATTTATATTTGCACTTCCTTTGTCATTACACCATCATTACTGTTTGCACTTTATACATCAATGTCAAGGAATTTGGCTAAAAAATGAAGACAGGGAAGGGAAATAGGAAGAATATCTCTTTCTCATTTAAATTACGATTCCTGTACATGAGCGGTCCTCTCCGAGAGCCAGACACAGCTTAAATTAAATCAGTCAAAACAACTCAAGCAGCTGGGGCCCCAACCAGACACCTCGAGGGGTGATCAGGTCTGAGTCACTTCATTAGAAGGCTTTAACTGGCATAAACCCCTTCAGTGTGCCAATGCTTCCCAGTTGTGTGTGTGTGTGTGTAAATAGCAAATAGGCTTGCTTTTACAGCCGCCGCCCACAGAGCCTTACACCGGTAGGAAATTGTAAGCACTACAGTAAAGAAAAAAATAAAAATAAAAATGCTTATAGAGATTCAGGCCTGCCTGCCTACCACAGTTGACCGGCCAAAAAAGAACCCTCAAGAAACAGTGCCAATAAGTTTCCTGAACGAATTTCAAATGAACCATGTATGTTTTATTGGAGGGTTATGCCAGGAATGTCCTCTTCAGTGGACAGTAAAGCCATGTTGCATTTTCTGTCTTTGATGTACAAATAAAAGGGACTATTAATTTCAGGTACAGTTCTTGTTTAAAGTATACATTTTGGCAAATAAAGCTCAAAAGAACATTACATGGGGGAAAAATAAGCATCTATCAGTATTTAAATTATTGTGAATAGATTATTGACAAAGTCCAGTTCTAAACTGCTAAATAAGTGGCATGGCAAGCTATGAATTTCATAACCAAAAACATGTGTTAGTTTCTCTTTGCAACCACCAACACTGGACACTAGTGGAAACAGAAAGAATGAATAAGGAAACTCAGTTAAACTAGATTTAGAATAAAAAGAAAAAAAAAAAGATAGTTTGTAGAATCAAACCATTAAATAGCCATTTCTGATTAAATGTATTTGGATTAATTGGTCTAAAGTAACATTGAACAGCGTAGCACTCGCTATAGAACGCACCAGGAGGGGGTGGCTCATTTCACCTCTGTATTAGTTCCAAGGCGCAGTCTACTGTACAGGGAACGCCGACTGTCTTGTTGGACAGTACAGTTTGTTAACATGGGCTCAGATGTGCCCTTTTCCCTCGCACATCTGCACGGATCCCGACACTCCCCCAAAAAAAAGGAGAAAAAAACCCTGAACTAAAATAAAACAAAAAAAACAGAACCGAGTCACCAACGCAGCCGGATTGACAGAGAGAACTCCCAGACAACATGCGCTGCATCCACAACCACTTCCAGTCTCAGTTAAGAGTCCATGTTTCTTTGCGCCTCACCCCGCCCCTACCCAGAGTTCTCCTGCTCCTCCACCTCCCGTCAACATCGCCGCTGTCGTCTCCTTTTAGGCGAAGAAGACGACAAAGACAATGAAGAAGACGACCAGGACGAGGAAGATCTTGATCATCAGCCAGCGGTTGGAGGAGACCGACTGGAAGTACTTGAGGATCTCTGTGTGGGCCGCCTCCACGTTCAGCTGGGTGTCCTCCACGTTGGCGTCGATCCTGTGGTGGCGAGACGGAGGCCAGCGTGAGATGGCTGTAGTGACACGACTTCTCCACACTCATCTGGTGTGTTGATCGCTGCAACGCTCGTTACATTGCCATTTGACTGTTTATACTTGCTTTTGACAGATTTACATGGTGAAAACTCATTTGGTGTGTGGCCTATGTATTTAGTACTACCCACAACACCAATAGTGTACTACTGACCACACAGACTCAATGAGATGCTAAGGGCCCCTTCTGTTCACTAAGACTTTATGGAGCCCCATGGGAAACAAACCTTTTTTATAAAAGGTTAGGTTCCCTTTGGAAATATTTAAAAAGATCACATTGTACAATCCCAACTATCAGGTGGTTTTTACTAGGCTCACTCCTGTTCCATATCTCCTTTAAAAGCCAACCTTTGTACCGGCTTCCAAATCACAAACAACTTTTTATCCCCTTCTGGTCCTTCCTCCTCTCGCTCACCTCTGGATGGTCTCCTCCTGCTCCTTGACCATGTGGGCCAGCTGCTGGAATATGGAGCCCAGCTCCACGATAGTGCTCTCAATGTTCTGCATGGTGTCCGTGCGACTCTGGATGTACGAGTCCTACAAAGGGGACACCAGAAGCAGCAGCAATATTACATGAAGAAAATCTGCAGCACTGTGACATGATGACATCAATACGTTTGTTTCTTGTCGTTTGCTTTTGTTTTTCACACAAACGCGTACCTGCTCGTCAATGAGCTGGAGCTGCATGGGGTTGGCCTGGGAGCCCAGGTCGATGGTCACCTCCCCCATGCTCCGAGACTCATCCTGCATCAGCACGGAGCTTTCTGTTAACACACAAGAACACACACACACAGCAGCGGTTAAGGACAGAAATCCCCCCACAGTCAGCAGGGAAAAGCTTTTTTGTGTGCGTGTATTTTAAGAACAGCGGGTTAACAAACACAGGAGTTAGCTAGTTTATACCCGCTGGGACAGACCAAAAACATTCCAGGGAAATACCTGTTAAATCTGAGGTGGTATAGCCCTGGTACTCGCGCGCTGCGTGCGGCTCCTGGGCCCCTTTTTTGCGGCTCCCTAAAACGTGTTTTCATGTGTTGCATTATAAGAGGACCAGATACAGGCAGAATCAGTCACATGGGTTACCGAGCAGCCCGTTCCTATGGCAACGGACTGTTCGTGTCAGCATGAGTGTCTGCGAGTCTAAGAAGCGCACCTGTCGCTGCCGATAAAAGTTCACACGGTTTCTCATGATGCAAACCGCTGGTCTTTGTGGGGTATTTTTGCAGACCAATCAGGGCCCGGATTTAAAGCATGTCGTCGAATAAAAAGTCAAGCCATTTAATTCTATATTTTTTTGTGTGCCATTTACCTGCCGGCACCATTAAGACTGTTGTGTATGATGTGTGACGATGTGTGACGATGTGTGTCGAGAGCGTGCGGTTACAAGGCGGTGAAGCGCCATGTGAGTTTACTCACTGAAGTTGTTGGCCATCATGGGCGAGGAAGAGGAGGGTGGCTGGGAGAACTGCTCTCTCCTACTGCGCTGCTGCTTCAGGTTCTGTGGGACCACAAGAAGAGACAGACACACACATGATTGGTGTTGACCTTAAAGCATTTGGTATTGGTATTACTGCTCTGCCACCTGGTGCAGTAATGACATGGCATAGATCGCTCACCTCTGTTCTTACTTCCAGGACTGATTTAAAGTCATTGGACATGGATGCCAGTTTGGACTGTGAACACAGAAGACAAGACGCTGTTTAGCAACAGAAGAACATCTTAACATCAAGCATGGGCCTTAACTCCAGTTTCAGTAGACTACTTCCCTATACTTTCCCAGAAGATGTCATTTTGCAGAATACTTGCATGCCTCAACTGTTAATTAGCGTTGCATAACGTTATTACCCATTTATTATTAACATAAAAGTGCTGTGGGGAAGATCTAAGAGCTATATTCTGAGTGGAATTTCTTGGAAACACCAGAGCCATCCATCAGCTATTACAGAATGAAATGTTCTGCGAGAATATCTGTTCTACTAGGTGCCTGCCTCTGTACAAGACCAATCACGTTCAATCACATTCGCACACACAAATCCACCACAGGTGCATGAAGGGAACACTATCAGAGAAACGTAGGAGAGGGAGGGGCTGGGTTGTTTATTTTCCACATCTTGCTCTCTTCTACTTGCCCTTTACAACTCTCAAATCTACCTACAGCACCTTTAACAGATGTAAAAGGTGCTTTTGTTTGGTTTCAACTTTGCTATAGTAGAGATCAGCCTAGAGACTCACAGGGTCAACCAGCATTAACCTTCTCACAACTCCACGTAGCAGAGCCAGCCCTCCGTCCCATCTCTACCTGTAATGACACCACAATGGTGTTGGAGTGGGTCTGGATGTGCCTGCCCCCCGGGGCCCCCCGGGACCGCACCAGGTCCTGCAGCTGGGCGATCTGTTTGTTGAGACTGTTGATGTCCTGTTTGATGATGTACGTGAGCTCCTCGATCTCCACGCCCTTGTCGTCAAACAGAGATTTCCGCTTCGCCACTGAAATGATTGGGAGAGGTACTCTGTCAGTGCTTCATGTGGAGGGGAATATCAATGACGATAACCATTAAGTATTTCACACTATGTTGATGATACTGCATGTCAAACATTTATAAACATCTATTTTTCCTAGCACTTGTAAGATGTACATCCTGGCAGTTAAAAATAGTACTAACATTGTGTAGCATCTTACCCCGTCTGTCTTGCGGTTACCAGCAAGGGGTTAACCTAGCAATCATGAGTGTTTGTTCTTGTCTATTCAAATGTCAGCGAAATGTATAATTTGTATAAAGCCGTTTGTACAGCATATTTAAAAAAAGACTGCAGTGTGTGGTACATCACACTGAGAAGCAGGTCTTTCTGTACAGCTGTATATTAGTGTGATGTGATGAGCCTGGGACCCAGATGAATCTGCCAGCTCATGTTTTATTTGCTCTGGTACATGTGTTTGGGCCCCCTCCCGTTCAGCCAGAGGTCCAACACACCTGGCCCACGTCAGACCAATCACAACCGTTCGGTACGATGATATTTTCGTTGAGGCATTTTCGGAACAACCAAGATGGCTGCCGCTGATGTGGAGTGGTCTGACAAATCCGTTATCGCAACAGTATAAAACAAACTGGACGGAATGTTTTCTCTAAAGAACTAATAAACAATGGCACATTTTGTTGATAAAGATGCGTTTGCTGTCCTTCCAACTGGAAGTTTAATCTCCCTACACGCTATGTCACATGTTTCATTGCTCTGATGTTCTGTAGTTCTATCCAATACGTCCAGAGGCATTATGGTCTGCGGCCGTGGAAAGCAAAAAAGAGAGGTTCCGGACTTGTGCATTTTTGCAAATTGGTCTGGCGATGCCAGGCTACAACACGAGATTAATGCAATGTCAATAAACTATGAACAATTCATAACTTACAAATAGTGAGTTTTTCCAATTTGGCGAAGGTATTGCTCAAGTCTCTTCCAATTCTCCTGTAAAACAAGAGCAAATGCGTCAAGTCAAAACTTTCCTGAGGGGAAAAGAAGGTAAACAACAATCAGCAGTGCAAGTCAACTAAAGAACATGCAAATATTTGCAATGTTGACATGCATCCCCTTGTGATGCATGGCTCATGATGTTAGGAGTCAGTGGGGTCAGCATTCAACTCACTTGGCCATGACCGTGAAGTCACTGCGCTGCTTGAGAGCATTGTGTGTTGGCTTGGTGGGCTGGATTACATTCTAACATAAAGAAGACACACCAAATAAATATGAATCATGACTCATACAAAACAAGTGGTGCAACCCCCAGGTACACCAGGAAACACCAGGAAACACAGACTACACATCACGTGTTCCATTAGTAGTAGGTCTACATACCTGTCTGCCCTGAAGAGATTTACAGGCGGACTGGAACTCGTGGGTCCGGTCGCGGCAGGTCATGTTGGCCCCCCTTGTGTGTTACAGCTCTCCCCGGGGGTCGGCGTGGGTGTGTGTGTGTGTGTGTGTGTGTGTGGAGGAGGAGGAGGATTTCAGCTGGAACCACTGGCGAGCACAACCTCCTGTGGCGCGGACGCGACTCTCACATCCAAGGTGGGAACTTGTGCGTAGACACGACCATGGCCATTTTTCTGTGAGAATAATTTTAAACAGGGAGTTAGATTATTTTAAAAGCATAAAACAAAATCACAAGTAACGTCGCCGGTTTCCCAAACGTCTCATCCCGTTTGATGGATTACATGTATTTTACGCCACAGCAATAAACCGGCCGGCAATCATATCACGACAGAGGGAAAAACAGCCAGCAACTCAACACTAAGACAGAATTGTTGTCTTAGTAAAAGTATCTACCAAAGAAAAACATCTACCAAAACAACAACTGGCATATAAATCGTCCATATTTGTCGAGATATATGACTACAGTCTTACTGTAAAGGGTTTAGGGTGGATCAGCTGCTCCTGGCCTGGCTCATGAGGAGCTACCGAAGCTATTTCTTGTGTTCTCAGCGCTACAAGGAAAGGGGAACTCAGCCCAACACAGGGCCTTCATGTGTTGCCTTAAATACCTGTTCATACGTCGCTCGCCTCGACCGATTTCGTCGTTCTCCGGTCGATCATACAGAATATTTCACGAACCGTCGACGATTCCAGCGATAGCGAAACTCGGCGATAGCTTGACTTAAAGTTCCAATCCGGGTCATTTCCGGACGTCGACGTCATTGCCACGTCGCCCGCACCGCGAATGAGATGACGCGTAGGCACCGGACGCCGCCGCCAGAGGGCACCGCGCCTCTTTGTTTTTTTTTCTTTCCATGACGTCTTTCGCACACGTTTCTGCAGGTGCAGGCGGAGGCGTTCTTTATCAAGGGCATGAGATCAACAGTGCGTCTTGTATTGTCCAATTTGCAATGAATACACACACACACACACACACACACACACACACACACACACACACACGGGCAGACATTCGTGGACTGGAACACTTGGTTCCTGTTGAAAAGTGTGTGTGTGTGTGTGTGCGTGCGTGCGTGTGTTTGTATATATTTGAGAGAGTGTTGGTGTGTGGGTGTGTGTGTGAGTTGGTGTGAGTGAATGTGCAATACTTGTAGTGTTGCACATTCACTCACACTCACCTCTTTTGTAAATGGTTAAAATGTTGTTCAGTGATACAATGGAGAAAGAGAGGAGAATTATTTTCAGAACGTGAGAAAAACAGAAAAGCACAAAGATGCATCATAGACCGCAGAGTGGTTGTGGTTGGAGTGCCATAGGCATGGGCCCTCAAGATGAATTGCGCTGCAGGTATGTTATGGGGAGAGATAGCATCCAGAAGAGCCCTTTGATCGCTCCCTACCGCTACTGGTACCCACATCCTCCTTACGACATGACCCAGCGTGCCAAAACCACAGCTATGCCCTTACCTCTGTAGCTGGTAGCCTATAGCTACCCCCTACTCCCTACCCCTTGTCCCCTTCACCCCCGCTTATCTCCTCTCCCCTCTTTCACCCGTGTCATTTACCTTTTTTCTTCTTTCAGATCAAGTCCTCCTACACTTCAAATCCTGTCAGTGGCAGTGGGATTTCGCAGGGAACATGCAGACGTGCTCCGGTTGACTATTCAATTCAATTCAATTCAATTTTATTTGTATAGCCCTGAATCACAAGACAGTCTCAAAGGGCTTTACAGGCCAGATTGTTATTTAAAAACAGGGGTAACAAAGCATGACAAAATGCAAATGACAAAGTACAAATAGTAAATGAAATAGTAATATTATGATGGGGTGCTGGCTGGAGAGCAAGCTGGTGGCCGTCAGGTGAGGTGGCCAGGTATCCAGTCACGATCACAGCAGCACCCTAGATAATGGAGACAACATGAAGGTTAGATGGAGCACAGTAAGCAGGGAACATACAAGTATCCTCAGACCTAGTACCCATCGGCAGCTAGGGTAGGCTAGTGCTAACGGTATTGATTTAGCTGTAAATTAGAGCTGAGGGGCACTCCTAGCAGCCAAAGGCGAGGGTAAATAGGTGGGTTTTTAGTCTCGCCTTAAATATATCAGCAGAGTCAGCCTCCCTGATTACAGGTGGCAGACTGTTCCACAGATAGGGTGCTCGATAAGAGAACGCCCTGCTGATTTTTTATTTACTTTTGGAATTGATAAAAGGCCAGCTCCTGAGGACCGGAGCGGCCGAGAAGGACAATAGGGAACAATAAGGTCCTTCAGGTACGATGGTGCGGACCCATGCAGGATCTTGTAGGTAAGAAGTAGCACCTTAAAATCTGATCTGGCATTTATTGGGAGCCAGTGGAGGGAAGTGAGAATAGGAGTAATGTGGTCAAACTTCCTAGTTCTCATTAGAAGTCTAGCAGCAGCGTTCTGTACGAGCTGGAGGCTTTTTGTCGTAGAGCTCGGTAGGCCAGAGAACAGTGCATTACAGTAATCCAGTCTGGATGATATAAATGCATGGATGAGTGTCTCTGCGTCCGCAGCGGATAGCATTGGTCTGATCTTGGCATGTCAGCAACACAGCAACAGCACTGGCATGTTTTTGTTTGTCTTTGTATGTTGTGTGTTCGTGTGTCATTAACCTGGTACATTTCAAGTCACAACAGACAGGATCTATGGGGATCTCTGGTGTCCAAAACAAATGATCACTGGGATGGTAATTGATGATTCTTTGAGTCTGCTGGTTTGTCTTGGTCACAAGGCACGCTATACGTATAGCTTCCTGTCAATGTCCTGTGTGGTGAACATGCAGCAGTGCAAGTTATGTGGACTGCACTAGAAAAACATCAATCTCGTTTTCAATGTTGTTCTTATCTCGCTCTCGCTCTCTCCCACTCTCTCTCTCTCTCTCTCTCTCTCTCTCTCTCTCTCTCTCTCTCTCTCTCTCTCTCTCTCTCACACACACACACACATACACAAATATTGATGAACTCACACAGACACACACACACACACACGCACACACGCACGCAATCCCGCCACACACTCAACCACAGATACCATCGCAGCAACACACCCACACACACACACACACACACACCACACACACACACACACACACACGGGCCAGATATGGTACAGTACCTGCTTCAACACAGCTGTGGCTACAAAAGATGGTTCGAAAAACACACGGCTGGAGTTGTTTTACTGCTGGAACAATACCACTCACACAGCTAAAGGCAAGGTGGAAAAATACAGGAAGCCCCTGTCACTGTTGTAGAGTATGAGAGAGAGACAGAGCGCGAGAGAGGGTTATAGAGAGCGAGGATGTGATGTATAGGTGACCGAGGTGAACAGCCAATCAGATACCAGAAACCTGACTGACTGACTGACTGAAAAGCAGGCAGACAGACTAATAGACAGATGCACAGACAGACAGATAGACAGACACATTACAACACAGTAGGCTTTAAGACAGATGGACAAACCAAAAGACAGACATACAGACAGTTAGGCTCACAGATAGTCAGGACAGCAGGCTAGGAGACAGCCAGATAGACACACAGACACACAGACACACAGACAGCTTTATTGACTGTCTGTATATTACTGTCTTGATGAGCCGCTGGAGCAGCCTAATGAGCTCGGGGCGTCAGGAACAGATTCACAGAGCTGGTCTACTCCTCTAACCTAATGGCTGACTCATTCTCTTTGAATTTCCAGCCTTTACCATCTCCCTAATCTCACTGCTAAATTTAGCAGTAGCAGCATGCCCTTCCAGACAGATAGGTTGGCAGCAGCCCTGAGCAATTCTCCTCTTTTCCCCTATCTCATCTCCTCTCCTATTCCCTCTCTTCTCTTCTCTCTCTCTCCTCTCCTCTCCTCTCCTCTCCTCTCCTCTCCTCTCCTCTCTCCACCCCATACTCCTTTCCTTTCCTCTCCTCTCCCATCCCCTCTTCTCTCCTCTCCTCGCCCATCCTCTCTCCTCTCCTCTCCCATCCGCTCTACTCCCCACACTGCTTTCCTTTCATTTCCTCTCCTCTCCCATCCCCTCCCTTCTCCTCTTCTCTCCTTCTCCACCCCCTCTCCTCTCCTCTCTCCTTGCCTCACCTCTCCCATTCCCTCTCCTCTCCTCTCTCCTTGCCTCTCCTCTCCCCCGTCCTTGCCTCTCCCATCCCCTCTCCTCTCCTCTCTTCTCCTCGATTATCCTCTTATCTCCTATATTCTCCTCTACCCTTCCGGAATACCGAAGTATTCTTACATCTCAATGCTTCCCTAACATATAACGTGTGCTTGATGTGTATGCACGTGTTTGCCTGTCATCATGACTTTATGCAAATACTACAGAAGCAAAAGCTGTCTCTTTAATCAGACCGTCAATATGCGACTGGCTGTCTATCCTGTCAGTTAGAGAGCCCTGTGTGGGGAGAGCGTTTGGGGAGGAGCAAAGCACTGATGATGACGCAGACTGCATCCTCATCATCACCCCCACAACCTAACAGACAGGAAAAAAAACACTGGCTAGAACTAACAGACAAGTATGTGGTCACGCAATGTCCTCTCATCTCTCCCTCTCCCTCATTAACACACACACACATGCATGCACGCACACACACAAACACACACAGGGTTTGTACCTGACAAGCTCTTGACTCAGCAGAATGGAGGCAGGGGAGGCATGGAGACAATATTATGTCTCATAACATCACCACGTCCCTCACCCATGCCCCCTCTCTGCCCCAGCAGAATGCCTGTTTATCTTTCATTATCCTCAAAAGAGACATTAAATGTGTGCGTGAGTGTGTGTGTGTGTGTGTGGGAAGGCTGTGTTGGCATCCAACCCACGGATAAGCATCACTTTAGTCAGTCAACGTATTACCAGCAGCAGAGAGAGAACAAGCAAATCAAATGTATGAAAAATAATACAATTCCTTTAATAACATCATTGTAACATCGCTGTTGTGTCTTGGTATGATTTTCGATTGAAGTCCATATGTGTGCAGTATACATACATGTTTTACAAGAATAGACAATGAATCGATTACATGCCGTTGATATACTGACATAAACTGCATTGTTTTACACATACATTATAGAGGGCACCAATGGTGTAGCAGCAAAATAAAGTGTGTATCTATGCACACAGGCTACCATATTACTTATAATATAACTACATGTAGCCTCTCTCTATGCACACAGGCTACCGTAGTACTTATAATATAACTACGACTGTAACATTTCTATGTACACACAGGCTACCATATTACTTATAATATAGCTACATGTAGCCTTTCTCTATGCACACAGGCTACCGTAGTACTTATAATATAACTACTAAAGTAGTGTTTCTATGTGCACACAGGCTACTACTACTGTAGCTTTTCTCAATGCACCGTAGGCTACAATAGTAGTTATGGTAATATAATTGCAGAGAAGACTTGAAAAGAACATATGGCATTTCAAAGTTACAAGTACATCTCTAAACACACACACACACACACGTTCATGTCAGCTTGTTAGATACATGTGATTTGCTCTAGTAAGTGGTGCACAGAGACACTGCAGGCTGGCTGGGGCTACTTGGCAGCACAGTGTAGTTTGGCCAGATAGAGGGCACACCGACAGAACGGACACCTACACCGGATATGGACATTGAAATCATGAGATGGTAATTCCTAACAGCCATACATTTCAGAGATACAGAGCGGAAACATTGAAAATCACCAGATCAGAGTTCTTATAGATTTGAAGAGGAATGTTCTTTACACTGCCTACCTACTGGGTTAACTGTGTTAATGTTGCACATACAGACCACTTCTAGTCTATTTGATCAAGTCTGCAAACAATCTTATTGTGTCCCAAACCACTTGCGACTATATATATATATATATACTGTATATATACTGTATATATACGTATATATATTCAAAAGTTTGGACACACTTTCTATTTCAATGATTTTTCTTTATTATGTTCTACATTGTAGATTAATACTGAAGAAGTCAAATCTATGAAAGAACACATGGAATTATGTAGTAAACAAAAAAACGGAATGTTTTATATTCTAGATTCTTCAAAGTAGCCACCTCTTGGCATTCTCTCAATTCGCTTCACGAGGCAGTCACCTGGAATGGTTTTCCATTCCAAACCATTCCAGGTGACTACCTCATGAAGCTGATAATGCAAAATGTTCTGGTTTGTTTAACACTGTTTTGTTTACGACATAATTCCATATGTGTTCTTTCATAGTTTTGATGTCTTCGTTATTTGACTTTTGACTGGTACTGTATATACTGTGTATAAAAACTGTGTGTATGTATGTATATATATATATAATGAAAACGAAAACAATCAAGGCTAGTTGGTGAATGTAGACACTAAGATTAAAATAGGACAGCTTCCTTCAGGCTGATCTGTTAAGTAGACAAGAATGTCATCTACAGGAATAAACTATTTTCTGCTTATCCTGGTCAATGCATGTATGTGCTGTGGGCTGCAGTCACACCACTAGTGTAGTTACAGACCATATAGGTGTACTGTATTTAGTGGACTCTTAAGCAGCTGAATATCAGCGTAAGTGCTATTCAACTGGCAATCAGAAACATTTTGGCCAGTGGGATGCAATTTCTCACAGGTTAAAAGATAAACAGATAGATTGGAATGTCTTGTCGTAGGGATGTTAGATCATTTTGTAAAAGTAAATTGTTTTTACAGAGCGGAATTGAATGCCCAACCCTAGCATTTTAAAGTCTAATGGAATGCTTTTTCCATGTTACACATGAAAGGTGTTGTGCAAGACAGGCTGATGTAGCTACTTAAGCATACCATATATGCACATGTACTTACACAGACATTGTCAAAGACCGGACATCTCTGGTAACGGTGATAACAGTATGGTCCATGAATATGTACATTTCGAAAAACACTTCTAAAAGCGCCTACAAGACTACAAATGTGATGAGGGTTTGACTATACATTTTCTGCTATCCATATCAGAAATTATGCTTATTGCTGGAGGTATATAACAAAAGATCGTCTTAGAAAAGTCTGGACTGGAAACCAATGGGAAGATAGCAACAACAGCCCTCTTCTAATGGGGCATTAATAAAGTAATACAAGAGGTAGTGATTGAAGCACTGGTGGACAACCTAACCACAACAACTTCTACATCTAAAGTGGTGGACATTCAAAATGGAGAGCTCATGGACATTCATCAACTGTAAGATATTGTTGGTAATGTTTTGGGGACATAATATGGTGTACTGGGGACACAGATAATTTATGTTTATAATATATGCTTGTCTATATTGGCAGTCTCTAACACAGCTAGCTCAACTGCAAGGATTCAGACACAGACTCGGCAGAATAATAAGTGATTTTCTGAATGGAATAACATTCTCTCCATCCCCCTGGCGCTACCGACAGTTTAAACCAATCTCAAAACAACAAATACACAAAAAAAAGGATATTATCCGTTTGACTGCATTGGGAACGTCTTTTTTTTCACTTTAGATTCTGCGATCCGTGGTTAAGCTCTGCTCTACTACGTCGTGTTTTAATGACATGTTCTCATGTGTGGAGCCTTCCATTTAGTGGCCCCATGTGAGCCTCCTCTATTTAAACACACCCCCTTTAGGATTGTGTGAGTGTGTGTACGTCGGCCACCCAGCATGGCGTGGGCTGGGATTAGTGATAAACAAAACAAAACAAAAACAACATAAAGGAAACCCTCAGCCACCCGGAACATGTTTACAATCAGTTAAACAGAATTAGTCCAAATATATTGAATACAAAACTTAGGCCACAAGACCATACTTTGTAAAGATATAAACTCATTAAAAAAAAAGACATACATTTGCCTAAACTTGATATGGTATAAAAAAAATAGCTTATGATCACCTGCATACTTATCATTGTGTGTGTGTGTGCGTGTGTGTGTGTGAGAGAGACGAGAGAGAGAGAGAGAGAGAGAGAGAGAGAGCTTGCATGTGTGTACTAACCAGTACATCTGCATGTGTGTCAGCTATAATGGAAGAGAACGAGAGAGAGAGAAAGAGAGAAAGAGAGAAAGAGAGAGAGAGAGCGAGAACAAGAGAGAGAGAGAGAGAGAGAGAGAGTGCGATAAGAGCCAAGTTTAGCACGTGTTAACGTGTTACTAAGCTAGTGGTGTCATTTCTGGTCAAAATGGTAATTTGTGTGTGTGTGTGTGTGTGTGTGTGTGTGTGTGTGTGTGTGTGTGTGTATGTGTGTGTATATAGTGCGGTGCAGTCAGTGTAGTGTGTACTGAGAGTGTGTGAGTGTGTGTGTGTGTGTGTGTGTCTAGTGTCTTGTGTCTTGTGTTTATGTGGAGCAGTGGACAGACGCCAGACCTCATTATTGTCATTCTCCTCACTGGTGCGGGGAGACCGACGGCTTTTCAGCGGAGGAGGAGCAGGGGAGGAGGAGGAGCAGGGGAGGAAGGGAGAGCACAAAGAGCCGTGTCCTTTAAGGGGACGACGGCGAGCCGGCGAAGAGGAGAGAGCCATCAGGAGGGGACAGGTCCTCTGGGGAGTCTGCTCTAGATCCAGGCCCCCGGACCACACAGACACACGCTCTACTCTGGCATGCAGCTCTGCACCAGCTGCCTCGTTGCCAGTCAAACGCAAAGCCTTGTGTGTCTGCGTACGTGTGCGTGTATATGTGTGTGTGAGTGTGTGTGTGTATGTGTGTGTGTGTGTGTGTGTGAGAAAGAGAGACTGCGCAAATGTAAATTGCGAGTCTCTTTCACAGAGAAGTCAATGTGACTTCTTCCTGTGTGTGTGCATGTACGTGTGTGTGTGCGTGCGTGTGTGTTTGTGTGTGTGCTCAGAGGGGTTCTGGACTCTGCCCCCCCACCCTACCCTACCGCCCCTCCTGTGGTTAAGGTGTCTGCCAGATGTCCTTGGGCAAGACACCTGACTTCTCTCTGTGCCCAGCCAGCTTGCTAGCTTGTGTCACCTTGTGTCCGGACGCCGGGTGCAGGTGAACGTGTGTGGCACTGAAAGCACTTTAACTTGCCCGATGGCGGTATAATGCAGTCCATTGGCGAGGCTTGCTAGGTCTACTTTACATCCAGCAGTAACATCGTCCTCTGAAACGTTCCCCCTGCACCCCCCCCCAGCACAGTCGCTTTTCTCTATCCACATTGGTCTCGATCTCGAGTTGTGATTTGTTTCTATTGATCTACACTAATGAACCGGTGTAGAGTCTGGTAGCCTTTTTGAAATACAGACATCTGTTTTTCAAAACAAACAAGTTATCTTCTGTTAATCACGGTGACAGTTGCCAGAAAGCTCCATGTGGAAAGTTCCAATAGACTTTGGCACGTGGAATGCTGCCAGTTCGATCTCTCTGCTTAATGGTCGGGAGGGAGGGGGGAGGGTGGTAGGAGATGGCGTAAAATATGACGAACGCATGTAAATCTACATGTGGCGTCGCACAGTGGCAAAGAAGCTATGTGTATTTACAGGAATACAATATCCAGGGACTGCAAAACCGCTCCCCCTCCTCCTCTCCTCTCCGATCTCCTCCGAGAGCGTTAGAAGTCCCTGGAGGAGCCGTCCGTTTGGGCTTGGTCTAAGGAGGGTTGAGTTTGGTTTAAGGAGGGTTGAGCTTGGTTTAGGAGGTTCGTCTTGGCCCACTCGGTGGCTCGGATGATTACGTAGAAGTGAGGAATGGAGGAAGAGCAGGAGAGGAAGAGGAGACCGGGAGGATCATGAGCCGGCATCAAGTGCTCACGCTCTCACGGCATCACACCTGCCAAAAAAACAACAAAAAAGAAACACAGGAAACTGCTCAATAGAGTTAAAGGGACAATATTGTACCACAAGTTAATGAGTCATTTCAAAATCTAACCAATAGTCACATTGTTTGCGGGATTGACCAAACAGATGTACTCTACATAGATCAGCCTACCCAGTGGACTGTCATAGAGAGTACAGATGTACTCTACATAGATCAGCCTACCCAGTGGACTGTCTGTGAGAGTACAATTTGTGTCGTGTGGTGCTTTTAAAAACAAGCTCTGAGCCCCTGGTATAACAAGCTAAGCGGATTGTGCGATTGCCTGTGTTTGTAATACACCCGGGCTGGGCTCTGCGTAAGCAGATAAGGCTAGCCCCCGGGTTAGCGATCTGTGCTCTATTTACCTAAACGCTCTAGGGGCGACTGTGATCCACCGTGTCCGCTTCTGCCACTGTGCCCTCTCATCCCGTGTTTGTCCAACCGATTAGAAAAACTGTGTGAAATGATCCCACTCTCCCGTCAGCCACACAAAGGCTGGAGAAAAGCATCCGCTTTCTCGGTTCAATTACTGAGGCTAAAACTGGCTAAAGAGCTATACTAGCGAGCTATGCGTTAATGAAGCGGTTGGTGTAACATGCGGTTGTTGATTTGTGTAACATGCACAGTTAACCCCCACCTTCCTCTGCAAATCCCTAGCACTAACTTGCGTGTATGTACATCTTGGCATTATTAATAGTACTTAGCATTGCTTGGCATATTGTATGTTCTTAGATGGTAACGTGCTCAGAATTGCACTTCTGCTCTTATCACAGCTATTATGGAGGCAACTTAGCAATTATGAAACTCTTTCTATTAGCCTTGCAAATATGAATGCTCGAAAACAGCTTTATTCCTATCTTTATGTACCACAGCGATATATTGCTGTCTCCTTCAACAAATGTAAGTCGCTTTGGATAAAAGCGTCTAAATGCCCTAAATATAAATGTAAATGTAAGTTAAAGGTTGTCACTTTATGGTATGTTGTTGTATTGACATGATCTGGGAAGACATTTGTAGAGTAGAAGATGAAGAGGAGAGTACGTCTTCACAAACACCAACATCAGAAAGTGCCTGCCCTTTTCCCAACTGTTTCCAGGTTCTGCGTAACAAACTAACAAACCGGCGCGTCAGGTTTGTACTTTTCCTTCCCGGTAGCTGAAATATTCACGTTGTCATCGTCTCACCTGCAGCGACGAGGGTTGAGCTTCCGGCTCTTGTGACTGCAGTCGTCGTCGACCAGCGTGCAGCGGCACTCACACGTCTTCCTGTCCAGCGTCCACTTCCTGCCGGCGCAGGGGCGGCAGGCGGTGGACCCCGGCGAGGGTGGCGGGGTCACGGGAGGAGAGGGAGAGGGGGATGGAGTCGGGGAGGGAGGGAGGGAGGGCGGAGGGGGAGGGCTGGGAACCACGGTGGTCCTTAAAGAAAAACAAAAAAATTTGGTTAGCCATGCGAGGCTTCCACAACACTGTACCTCTTTCTCAGCGGTTTATTAACTAATCATATATATATATTCTTATTGTCCTTCTTCTTTCTCCATCTGATTTTCTTTCTTTCTCTTTCTCTCTTTCCTTCCTTCCATCCTTGCTAGTTGTGTGTCCTCCTTTCACTTGCCGTGTCCCCCTCCATCCGGCCCTCTCAATGTGCAGCCATGCCACTAAACTGCCGTGTTGACTACAGTGTGCTCCTGCAGAGGCTGAGAAAGGTGTTGGTGTCAGCGAGTCCATTAACCGCGCCTGGTTACTCCCCAGTCTGCCTCAGGGGGCCCTGGGCGGCTTTAATAGACTATAATTAATGAAGCAACGAGGGGGGTCTGGGTGTGTGTGTGTGTGTGTGTGTGTGTGCATGTTTGTGCACGCGTGTGTGTGTGTGTGTGTGTGTGTCTGGACTTGCTGCTGACCATTTACTGAACATTTGCTTGGAGAGAGCGAGAGCGAGAGAGAGAGAGAGAGAGAGAGAGAGAGAGAGAAAGAGAAAGAGAGAGAGAGACAGAGAGCCAGGAAATGAGTTTGATTTCACACATGCCGTGCTCTGAAAGGGGCCTGTTCTGAATGATGGATGGACACAGAGAGACGCTGCGTCCACACGGTGACCCCTCTGACCCCAGGAGAGGGAGCCCCTTGCAACAAAGTGATGAGGAAGGAGATGGAAAGAAAGAAGGGAGGGATGAAGATCGTTCTCCTCTTTCATGTGTTCTGTATTTCGTTGTGGGCAACAAGACATAGAAAGTATTGTATGAATGTATGTGTGGTGGTGATGACACCTTACATACATACACACATACATACAATACATCTCTTTTTCACACACACATCAAAAAAGGAAAGATCTCACTTGTCCTACAGCCTCCCTTTGATGTTCCAGCAAATACTAGGTGTGTGTGTGTGTGTGTGTGTGTGTGTGTGTGTGTGTGTGTGTGTGTGTGTGTGTGTGTGTGTGTGTGTGTGTGTGTGTGTGTGTGTGTGTGTGCACTTATTTGTACTTATATGTAATTATTTGAACAACAAACCTCCAGAAATTATACATGCACATACAAAGCATGACATCAACAATAATCTGCAAAATACAGACTTACTGATGTGCCACAATCACAAACATGTCATTATTAAAAAATTTATGTGATCATTCACATACGTTTTGATGATGGTTTCACTCAGTCTCTGTTTGGATTGTCCTCTTCCCTTCTTCCTGCCTTTCCTGGGTAGCTTGGGAACAGGCCTGGGACAGTGAAACAAACCACCCAGTCAGACCACACACCCACTCATCGGATGATAGCATCTCATAGGTTCTGCTGCCGTCTGATAGGATGTGATTGGTTCTGATTGGTTCTGTTAGTTTCTGATAGGATCTAATTGGTTCTGATTGGTTGTGATAGTTTCTGATAGGATGTGATTGGTTCTGATTGTTGCTGATAGCTTCTGATAGGATCTGATTGCTTCAGTAGGAGGGCAAGGTCAGATGTCCCACCTGCTGATGACAAAATCTCTGATATAATCTGATTCAATGTCATTTGATGATTCAATCTGACTGTAGCATGAGGTTGCAATGTCATAAAATACCATATAACTAATTATATTTCAGAAGCAGATTTGTTTTACCAGTAGCATACATTACATAATCTAAACAAATAAACATCTAATCTAAACAATAATAATGACAATAATAATTTGATTTATATGCTTTTTTCCACCCAATATATCAATTCAATAACATAGTACATGAATAGTTATTTTAGGGGTGTGCTGAACTGTTGTATTTAAAAGGCCTCCTCCATCTCTCTGAACCTCATCTGACCTCCTCTGTCCATTCTAGATCAGACTCCATCTCCTGGCTACTCATACATTTAGAACACTTTGTTATTATTCTGTCATTTGTAATTCAATGAGCAGACAACGCTGACGCAGTTGTTTTGACTCTGAGGTTGTAATTGGCTCTCAGGGATCCATGAGTCTGCACTGTCGCCGACCAGCGGGCACATGGCAGTGCAGATAACCTCATCGCTATGGCGACAACAGGATGGGTCCTTCCCCGCGGGACGCTGAATTAAGAGTCACACAAATGCCCGCTCAACAAGGGGTTGCGCACACGCACACGCACGCACACACACACACACACACACTAACAATCATCTCCCAAAATCAAACCCCTGTACACACACACTACAAACACACACACACACACACACACACACACACACACAAAGTGACATTCAAATCTGTTATTTATGTTCACATCCTAACAGGAAACCCAGCACCATAAACATTGGAGATGAGGTCAGATGATTGGCTGGCTGGACCTGTGTACCAGTACGCAGCGACACAAACAAACAACCAACAGGGAATCCCATGAAGCCGTCAGATCTGCTCCCACCAGAGGCACACTAACCAGCATCCCCTAACCCTAACCTAAATACACTCAGCACGCTACAGCACCAAACACCATTTTGTAGTTCAATACGATTCATGATAAGATATTTGACGGCAAAAACAATTTGACAATATTTCACTTCAATCATGTCAAATAGTTTTTGCCGTCAAATATCTTATCATGCCTTCAAACTTGTATATTTTAACTGTAAATTGGTAAATCCTTTAGTTTATCTTATCATTGTTTTATATTGTATCATTGTTTTATATTGTTTTATACTGTATATGCTTAGTTTATTCTTAGTTTATTTTTCATAATTCTGTCTTTATACTGTATCGCTATGTAACCTGGCACAATAATTTCCTTCGGGATTAAATAAAGTTCTATTCTATTCTATTCTATTAAGAGCTGAGAACTATGCATCTGTTTGTACTGCAGACGGGAGCACCAGTATAATTTTATTTGTATTATTCATCTTTAGAAGCCGCTTGGCAGCTGCACAGACTGGCTTTTAAAAATGACCCGCTTTACATTCACCTGGTCAATGTTATTAATATCACCGACCACTAGCTGCAAACAAAGCTGCTTCTTTGCAAACAACAACAGCGTAATGAATGGCAATAGAAACTACAAAAAAAGTTGTTGCTCTGAGCTGTAAATAAAACGATCCGTTGTGTGTGACTCTACTTCAGTGCTTCCATGCGGAATGGTTTACTATGATGTTTTAAGATGGTTTGATAGTCAGGGCTTTCATACAGCACAGTGGGAGTGCTTGTCCAAAAGATCATTGGATAACGCATACACACACACACATACACTCAAAGCTAAAACGTGATAAAACATGAGTTACCTCGTAGTAGGAGTTGGAGGCTGGAATTCTCTGATTCTGTGCAGAAAATAAGAATAGTGTAAGAGTAAGAATAAAGTGTGTGTGTGTGTGTGTGTGTGTGTGTGTGTGGTGTGTGTGTGTGTGTACACAAGAATATGTACACATTTTTGTCTTTCAGTGTATGCTTACCTGCACTCACACTGGCTGTGCTCAATAAA
The DNA here is from genome assembly GCA_002895965.2 of Coryphaenoides rupestris. Classification (NCBI taxonomy): domain Eukaryota; kingdom Metazoa; phylum Chordata; class Actinopteri; order Gadiformes; family Macrouridae; genus Coryphaenoides; species Coryphaenoides rupestris. The sequence goes on along the minus strand of PIJE02000168.1, from coordinate 462,702 downwards.
TGGCAGTTCCACAAGTTCGTGCTTCATATAGGAGGTCCTCATCAACTGTTCAAGTCAGCAAAATAGCAAGTTAAAGTCCAAAGACCTCAGACAGTTGTGTGTAGGTTTGGCTTGTGTGTCCTACTATGAGTTTACACATATAATTGTGAATTGACGGGACACCCGAGGCGGCATCCTCAACCTTGTGAACTTAGATAATAGATTAGAAAAACGCCTAATCTACTGTCAGTGTAACGGAATAAATCTACAACAGAGTTATATATTTTGTTTAATTTAGCCTATCCATAGACCCTTTCCACAGATCGGCAGAAGCAGGGTATAGTGACTTCCTGTTCCTGTCATCAACGTTATGTGGGTTTTATTTATGTCTGTCGTAGCACCAGCATGGTGAATGTATATTGACTTGACTATTTGTTTCTGTACTGGTGCGCTGCCAGACGGACCCATCATTCATGTGATGAGCTACACCTGTGTTGTTCCTGCTGTGAAAAGGTCTACTGCTCTATTTGTAATGCAGCCTGGTCGAGGTGTATCACGAATCTCAATGAGCATCACTTTATGACTCAACTGTGCAGGCAGAATGTGTGTCTGTCTGCCACTGTGTTATGGCTGCGTGTGTGTGTGTGTGTGGGCACATGCGTGAGTGTGGGTGTTACCTCCATGGTGAGCGTGTGTGTGAGGGACGGCACACACTCCATCGCCTCGTCAGCGCAGCAGCCGCCACATCGTCTCACGGACACGCAGGCGGGAACAAAGTGGTGGTGCGTCTCCCCCGGCAACTCCCGCCACACCTCCACCAGGGTGTCACGTGGCTCACAGGCGCTCCGGGAGTAGACCTCTAGCCAGCGGCGGACTGGGGGAGCGACACGTTACAGACACGTTAGGCACGCAGTTGTTGCTTGATTGACAGCATGGATGTTGATGATTCAAAGCACCTGATTGGTAGAGCGGAAACGTTACGACGTTAAACGTTTTTTTTTTATGAAAAGACCAAACCAGGTGGAACGAAAGAAAGAAAGAAAGAAAGAAAGAAAGAAAGAAAAGGAGAAACAAACAAACAAACAATAGAAAGGAATGAACAATAATGTGTTGTGTAGTTGAGTTGCTATATGGGATGGAGAACAAAACTACCAAAATATGGAAAGGGAAAGCGTTTTTAGTCATGCAAATAAAACAAACTAAATCTTGTGAATTTCATGAAGGACTCTGAATAATATGCTGCACAGAGGTAAGGAACGTAACTTATCTACCTTCTCTGGACTTGGGCGAGTCTGCTGGCCGCCAGTGAGCAAGCTTGGAGGGAGAAATAAAACAACAAAATAATTTTTGATTTGTAATATGTCAGATCTCAACTACTTCGGTCCACTTGGACAGCGATCCATCTCCCCCTCCCCACTCCCCCCCTAGAGTCTGTCAATTGTGTGCATTTGTGAATGTGTGTATTTGTGTGTGTGTGTGTGTGTTGTGTTCTGTGTGTGTGTGTATGCGTGTGTGTATGTGTTTGTTGACCAAGACCAGATTCAGCAATGCATTCTCCCAGCACCCACACGCCATGACGCAGGAGGGCCAACTCGCTGGGTGCCTGTAGGTGCTATCGACTGTTCAGGGTGCTGGACTGCAATATCTAAATATTCAATATACTTTTCAATATAAGTAGTCAATCCTGTACAAATTGTAAAAAATAAAAATAAAAAGTAAACATATATATACATTTTATTTGATCTGTCGGTTTATCCCTTTAGTCAAGTTATAATGTATTTCATTACCTTCCAACATTTCCTAACATTGATGTCACTATTGAGGAAATGGCCGTGTCTTTTTCTAAAGGCTAACTCAGCTCATCTGGGAAAAGCATTTCCTGTTACAAAGGACTATTGGCATCAATCACAAAAACAATGGCTATTCATGACAGTCTTTGAAAATAAACAAATAAATAAAGCCAACATTATAATATTTTTTCTGTATAGAATTTATGCTATTCTGCTAGTCAACAGCAGGCCAAACATGTGCAACTTTCAGTCCATGGTATGTAAACATTATCTATCATATCGTCTATTTCAATAATGGCTATTTAAAAACACAAACTCTCCATTTTGTTTCATTTGCCATCCCCTTTTCCTCTTACATTGTACACATTCTCTCTCTCTCACTTTCTCGCTCTCTCACACACACACACCTGTGTGTGTGTGTGTGTGTGTGTGTGTGTGTGTGTGTGTGAGTCTGTCTGTGTGTGTGGTGACCAAGGCCACTCGTAAGCGAATGTAGACTTTGCCCAATTGCCCCCCTTTAACAGCTCCGCCCCTTTTACTGCCCAGTCCCCCCCACCAAACACACACACACACACACATTTGGCCCGGACTGGTCCCACATTGATCCGTTAAGTAAAGCTAGTGGCCATTTTGTGGGGGTGCGAGTGTGTGTGTGTGTGTGTGTGTGTGTGTGTGTGTGTGTGTGTGTGTGTGTGTGTGTGTGTGTTTGCATGTGCGTGCGTGTGTGTGCCAGCCAGAGTCATCTGTAATGGAAGGAGATGTCTGTCTCCTGTCTAAGTCACCTTAATAACTTGGATTTAGTCATTTCTTACTTAGGTCCCATGAATATAAAATGATATAGTTCTAAATAACTGATCACCTTAATGTATCTAGAACTGGGACTGTGACATGAACTTGGCCCCTGCTATCTGCCACATAGGGTCTAATAATGATTATGTAGAGTAGAACCTGCATCCAATACATCAATGCATAGGTAGGGCTATGCCTAACCTATAACCAATAATATATACAATCAAACAGCAGGCCCAGGTACGGTGCGGCGTGGGAGCGTGCTCTGTTTTAGAAAAATGACTTTACCACAGGGGACACCTACACCTGTGATGTCTCACACCTGCCACTTCACAGACCCCCTTGACACAGATCACATCAGGAGCAGTGTAAACTAACTTCCTGTTCCTGTCACTTTAACATCGGCTGGTTTTATTTATGTCTGTCGCAGCACCAGCACGGTATCAATGTATATCCACTGGACTAGTAGTGTCTATACTGGTGCACCGCCAGACCTAAATAATAAAGGGGGTCTGTTCGTTGGTCAGCCGGTTCACTGGTGGCCCTGGCGGGAAACTCGTGACTTCATTTGCATGTCAACGTACCCTGCAGCTGAAGCTCCCGCGTCATCGACTGCACCATCACTTTCTCACCAGGTTCACCCTCTCACCCTTTGACCCGGCTCAGCGCATCGTCATACGCTCACCGTGCATTAAAAACATGACGCAACTCTACGTTGTATGGCGCATGTTGGCACGTCACACAAAATACAAAAAGAAATGCTGCCGCTATAAGCTTAAGGCTTTGCGTACCTTGGCGTGGGACATCGTGGGTATTCTGGTGAGGAGCAGGAATTGAAACATTCCGAGAATAACTTGCAGCATAATCCCCATTGTGTTGTAGTCCCGACGGCAAGGCGAAAATTGGGGGGGCCAATCCAGACGGTGATTTTGGCAGGTCTCCGTGTCTTCAGTTAAAGATAGTCCACGCTTTATTCCCCCACGTCCCTTCAGAGACGGGACCCCCAGTGTGGCACCCTCAGCATTACAAACTTTCTGTCAGTATGGACCAAAATCTTATTAAATACCAGCTCCATAAAGGCTTTTCTACTGTCAGTGTCACAGAATACATCTATAACAGCCGTTATCCAGGCCTATTTTGCTTTGTGTAATGATTCTAAAATAAAATAATACTCACGTATAAGCCTAATATTATGGCTTCCTTATGGATAAACTATATGTACAGATCTGGAAATGTGATGCATCCATCAATCATCAATCAATAATCCATCCATATGTTGGCCGATAGGTCTACTTAAGTGAACTTTGAGTCGTCATCCATCGTCTCGGACCATATACACCAAATGCCGGGCAGGAGTAATAACAAACCGGTCTATGGGTCAGAAGAAGAATCACATGAATGGGTCTGGGGTTCGGGTGGCGTGATCACATCTCCAAGTAGCCTATAGTCCCCCCTCCCATTCAAATGTGGCGTGATCCGAAATCCTTGATCCGAGATCCTAAATCCTTGCTGCAAAAACAAAGAAAAACGCTCAACTCGGACGTTTATGGCCAAAGGGTCCGAGGGTTTGAGAGACGGAGGGGACAGCAGCAGCAGCGGTGGTGCTGGTGGTGGTGTTGGTGGTGTAGCACAGGTCCACGCCTCCTCGGCTCAGTTCGGGTCACCGTGTATCCCAAGCGTGTGAAAAGACGTCGTGTGTCCCGCAAGACGACGCGCATCTTCGCGATCGTATCCCCAAATGCGAACTCATGCAGTTCATGAATGATCTGAGAGGGCTTCGCTGACGTCGCAACGACAGCCACGAGGTGTGATTGTCCGCAATGAGAGAGGGGGAGAGGGAGAGAGAGGTAGAGAGAGAGAGGGGGAGGGAGAGAGAGAGAGAGAGAGAGAGAGAGAGAGGGGGGGGTTAGAAAGTAGGAGTCTTCATGTTGTGATCGGTTTCCTTCCTCATTTCATTTGCCCTTGAGAACACAAACAGCGGGACGTACGCGGCGTAACCATTGCACTGCCAACTTTTTTCTGCAAAAAAAAAAAAAGATGGGCCATGAGGCGCACTACACCGGCGGCGGCGCGGAGCTTACAGGTGTCGTGACCTCCAGGGGCCAGAGGCGGCTCTAGACCAATTTTACTGGGGGGGAGGGGGGTGCAGGCTGAGGGGCCGGTTGTTTTATGAGAGGGGCACATGTTTTGTTTTGTTTAATATATAAAGTAATGACACATAAACCAACCAACAAACAAACAAACATAAAATACCATGATTGGTATTTGTTTCAGTAACATACTCGTCATTTGGAGAACCCTGTCCAGGACACCTTTGCAACTCGCTGCTCAGCAAGTCAATGATTGACCATCACCTTATTCTCCGGTCTGTAGATGTCGCCCTTTATTGCAATAGTCTATAGGTGAAGAATAATGATTGGAATTTTTTTTCACCACATGCACACACTCGCATGCCTTCTATAAACCAACACAGTATAGGCCATTTTCTCATTTACAATTGACTGATTGGTTATTCATCATTCAATTCACTTACTGACAGGCATTTCACAGGGGAGATACATATAGGCCTATAGTTAATCTGAATCTTTTTTAATGGAAGCTCCCTGTACCTAATAACAAGTGAAGGAACCTCGTCTCCCATCGGTCTGTTGCTGTGTGTGTGTGTGTGTGTGTGTGTGTGAGAGAGAGAGAGAGAGAGAGAGAGAGAGAGAGAGAGCATGCAGGAGAGTGCCTTATTATGGTGTGTTTGGGTTATGAGAGGGCAGTCACACGCCACATGTGGGCGTATGACTGTGTAGTCTATGTGGGCCAATGTTATCTCCTGTCGAGGAACCATGCAGCTAAGGGTCCCATCATCATGACACAAAAAAAAATATCTATAGGAGTAAAAAAGTTAAAGTTAATGAATCTCAATATGAACTCAATACCACATTTACATACAACGGATGTGGAGTTGGTCATGCATGCTACAGTCAACATGTTGACATTTCCAGATGTTCTGTTGCTTAATCTATTTATATTAATCTGTTTCACTTGTATGCTATAATCTGTAATTTGCTTGATATGATCAAATGAATTGGATTACAATTTTGATTAAAATGTTTTTAATCCGACAGAATTTCAAAAACTAGTACACACAATATTTCTAAAGAATAGAAAGGTCCAATAATCTTAATTACATCACTTCTTAAATCTAAATTACTCACATAAAGACATGGAGTCAACCTATATTATCTCTTAAATATAAGTCAATTGCACAATTCCAGCTCTGTTTACATTGTACAAAAAGCACACAAGGCCTGTACTGAAGGGGATGTCAGGAGCTGATGACATGGAAGAAGTGTAAGC